>JAUPFV010000003.1:3957455-4557455 GCA_036936605.1 Limnanthes douglasii subsp. nivea | reverse complement strand
CCCAAGTCGGAAATTGATGAATAATGATGGAATAATTCATTTTATGAAAATTCAGGCGTTCGTAGTTTCAGGAGAGACATGTTGAGGTAAAGCAACACAGCTTCCTCAGTTTATTTTAGAACAGAAGGTATCGTGTCTCAGAGGTGCTAATGTAAGATAATCTGCCCTCAACGTTGCCGTATATCTGCAATATCCTGTCCCAGAGGTTGAGATCTCCCCGTCTTCAGCACATCAGGTACCCTACTTAAATCCTATGTCATGACTGGAACTTAACAAAAGGTATTGTTGTTAGGGATGGCAACAGTACCTGTTAATGTAAAAAAAGTTCCTAACAGACTTTCTAACCTAGTTAACTTAGACTAGGTCGTGCTGGCCGTGTGCAACTTGGAATTTGTTACAGGTTGTATGCCAAAGTTATTCATGACTCCATGATTCAGTATCAATTACCTGAAATTCTTTGAACACCTTTGCAAGAATTACGTAAGTGCCGCCAGATGTTCAAAATGCAATTGAACTTTTCAAACTAATAGGAGCTTTAAATGACATGCAGGAGCTTACTCCACTTGGTAGGCTGTAATTTACCAATACTCTCTCCTTTATGTAATAGCTTTGTATATATGTACGATGAGTCCGTATATTAGCAGGGAAGGAAGGCTAATAAAGTCCTACTAGTTTTACAAGCATTCTATCTCGACGTTTGAGAGCTAATAGGGAAGGCAGGCTAATATAGTCCTACTGAAGAAAAAATTCTAATTTTGATGCAAGATTATCTAAAAGGGGTGCTTTTTAATAAATTCAATTCATATATAAAAAAAGTAAAAGAAAAATAATTTAATATTAATTTTTATTTAATTAAATACTATCTTTAATTATTCTCCCATGGATATTTTTATATTTTTTTTGGATCGCAAAATAATACTCTAGCATTAAAAACTGCAAATTAAGAATTATTGGTTTCACTAGCACTTTAATGTTAATCTAAAAATATTTTCTATGTGATAAGCAAATATATTTATTAATTCTTGTTATCTCAGTTTCTAAAAAGAAAAATTAATAGTCATAATTTTTATGTTTGAAATTATGATAAACAAATTTATTTTTTGCTTGACATCGATCATTGCGACGAGCAGACAGCCATCATGGCTTACCGCAATGCTCTGTTGAGGAACACCAGGCTTTTTTAGACCTCCAACCATTTATCATATGTTGGCCGTATCCAACTCATCAATTTTTAACATATTTCCTATTCTTTATATTTGTTCATAGCTGGCATAGTTTGTAAAAATGGATTGCTATCCCAAAATTTTCTTCCAAACAAAATCTAAAAATCAAATATACATAAAAGCAACAACTGACAAATTCAAACACATACTTTCAAACATTCGATGAACGCATATAATTTGAGGTTTCAAGTGTTCACCCACCAGCTTTGACAACTCTGGTCACAAACTTCCAACAGTTGGTGCAAGACCAACGCGAGAAACATGATAACAATTTTAAATTTTTACCAACTCCATGAGTAAGATCGGTGATCTAGTGTCCAGAAGGGAATGATGAAGATGAAGGCTATGAAGGTGACGAGATTCATGATAACTCAAGTCGAGGATCCTCTGACCGGGGTTGAAGACGCCAACGAAAGAAGATGAGCAAAACCCTATGTCAAAAAAGTTAGTGAAGACAGAGATGATCAAGTTCAAGAGCAAGGGCCCTCCAACCATGGGCTTGGTGAAAGATATTCCGCTCTAGTCGAATAGGAAAAATTTCTATAATAGGACCAACCAAATTACCACCACGCTTATTTGAAGTTCCAGCCGAATCTCCTGAAGGCGTCTTCAGTGTTCTAGCTGAATCTCCAACAAACTTCTCAGGTTTTCTAGTCGAACACCCAACATATTCCTCTATCTACGGTGCATATAAACCCCTTGCAAGTTTCTACGGGGTTCCAACCAAGCAATCAACAAGCCATCAATACTATGGAGTGCATCCGAACCATCAACATGTTCCTACCACTTCCTAATTTCCAGTTTGGGTATTCGTACGCTTCAATACTACCTCTAGGAGTTTCGCATAATCAGTACCAAGTGATTCCACCCCTTGATCAACCTCAACACAATTATGTACCAGTATATCTTAATATGAAGCAAAGATACATGTAGGCTCCGGTCACAATGAATGAAAGTTAGCATAATCTACCAACTAAGCTTATATGGTTCAACCAAAACCTACATGAGCCACCATCTAGCTAAACCAAACCCTACTAGCTCAATACCCTCAAGGGTATAAGTTGACATTTCAGAACAAGAACAAAACAACATATTCGAATGAGAAATGGCGAGGGACAATTCACTAGTCGAATTACCCATTTTTTAAAAGCACAAACAACAACCGGGCCAACACTCTCTTGGATGACGGTGAATACTTAATTAAAGAAAAATCTCTCATAACTTCAGACATCCTTGACACAAAAAATTACAGGTGTACGATTATGCAGTAGTTTTGATAAGTAATAGACTCGATATTTATTGTACCTTATAGATTTTTATTTATTTTAATTACAAATCTAATAACGGTATACTGATTTAATAACGAAAGGAAAATTTAAATTTTGACGGACATGATCAAGATGACAATATACTGATTTATATATATATATATATATATATATTGACGATTATATTAATAGATAATATCAATATTGAACATATAATATTTTTACTAAGATTTATCACAATTAATCTAACTTAATGTTTATATTATTCTTTAAAATCACGTTCTATTACAATTTGTTGTAATAATCTCTCGGTCTCAAACAACTAACCTTCTTATAAGACTTGTTCTATATTTAGCCCTCTACTTCTTACAATTAGGCCATAAATACTAAAAATCTAGTTTAGATCTCGATATGTCATAACCGTAATATACTACTCATTCAACTTATAGGTATTAATATAGTTCATAAATCTATATTAATTCTCGATCTCAACCTAAATCCATACTCATTCAATTGAACCTGTAAGTAATTGAAAGCTTTAAGAGTAATATTAATACTAAGGAAAACAATATAAATAATAATTAAAAAATATATATAATTAATTTATAGCAAAAATGTTTACAGAGATTTTATAAACATATAAAATAAATTCTACCTACCACTAACATGATCACAAACATAAAAATGAAGAGAAAGTAGAAGAATAAAAGAATTAAAATTTTGATCTTGAAATCAAGAAGTTATTTCATCGTCTTTTGTTTTTATGATGTGATATGATTGATGGGTTTTTCTCCATCAAGTGTCCATTATTTATAACCAAATCTTATTTTTTAAATATAAATGCGACAGATGGTTATACATGTTAAGCTTTGTAATGGATAATACCTTCCAATAGTGGTCTTGGAATCACTCATGCAAACCCAAATTTCATTAACCATATCAATTTCATCATCCATCATAATTTCATCAGCCATCTCATGATCTTTAGAAATTTCTAATTCAATAAAAATTAATTCTGAATCAGTGTTCGAGACCTTACCTCTGATTTTGTCGAACATATTATCTCTAAATTTATATTGCGATATATATTGACTCTTTATAAATGATGATCTAATTGAAAAATGTTGCAGTTCAACCAAAGAATGCACCTTACCCCAAAATAACTTGTAGTTAATCTTACTTGTATGTATATCGCATTAGGTTAGAATGAGTACTCTTTACCTAGTTAGTGGTCGCATGTCCCAAATGCATGAACTTCTTAGTTTTTGAAACCACAAATATATCAGCGTAATAAAATAACCAAGACTTTTAATATATTTGATTGCTTCATGATATTTTTTTATAGTCACACTGCATCTCAATCCGAGCATTCTTGAAATCATGTTCTGACTATGAGTACGCTATCTTTTTCCACATAGACAAAAATATATTAAGATTTATTTTCTAATTAAAGTAAGTTTTTGTATTCCCCTGAATGTTCATGTTAATGTGCCATTGACAAAACATGTGAGGTTTTGTTTCGAAACACTAGTTCTAGAACGTTCATCAATGCCAAGCTTCTTTCCATTAAAACTACATACAGTTCTTTAATATATGAGATACAATCAACAATTTCAAAAAGTCTAATACCCACTTAAAATTATTTAATTTATTCATGGATATAACTTGAAAATAAAATGCAATAACTCAAACCAATAGATGTTACTCTAATGATCTCACATAATGGTATCTCGCGCCTTATTGTGTTGTAAGTGTTATCCATTATTAGAACTATTGGATATGTTTGTCACAAATTCACAATAATCGGTCACAAATTCACAATAATCAGATGTGCAAAGGGAATATCAGGAATAAAATCACTTTCATTTTTGCTAGATCAATATCATTCAAAATAATGATATGATGCGCATGGATGATATATTTTGTTCGTTTATTGTTTTACTCCACTAAAAATATGAAAAGTTCCCTAGAAGGAAGAACGTTCTATAAATTGAAACCCTTCTTAATGCAAACATCTCGTATGAATGACCAACTAAGTGTTTAACATTCAGATGGTTGTGAATGTCGAATATAACCTTTAACGACCATAGATCTAGAATTACCATGGTACTTTTAAAATCGAAAAGTTTATGGTCATATTTATGAATGACAGGACGAGAAGTTTATGGTCCAAAATGAGATGTACAGAGGTCAACAGTACAGTCATATTTAATTCGCTCGTTCTCATTTGATGAGGACTTTGCTCTATTCTTTTGTTCCTAATTGGAAACCCCATATACCAGGTTCATTTCGGTTGCTTTATGAATCTGTAAGTATGTTTGATTTTGGAGTTAGGGTTTACTGGAAGAAAACAAACTTTTCGAATCTTGGGTTTTGGGTGTTTGTCAATTTTCATATTCATTTAGATTCAAGTTATAGAACTGAAACCAGATGAGAAATTGATGTGAAGATTTGACTTGGGTTAGTTGTGAATTTTCATTTAGGTTTAAGTTTTAGGGTTTTGGTTTGCCAGAATGGAAGAGATTTTCAGATTTTGACTTGAATTAGCTGTGAATTTATGTTTATGTTGGAGGTTTTGAATTTCGATTAGTACTCTAAAGAGGTTTCTTCTATCGATAATTACATTTCCAGTTATTTTTTGTTATTGTTTTATGTAAGTATCTTTTTCTTTTTAATATAGAGATCAGCTGTTCCGCTTGTTAAGCCTCATAATTTTATGGGGCCGGGTGATCATTTGATTTTGGAAGACGAAAGTGGGAGGGTGAAGCTTGGGGTACCTAATTAATTTCTCCGCTTATGTGACAGGTTTGACATGTTGCCTTTCATCAACCTTTTGTAAATTGCAGCTCCAAATCAGTTTTTTTGTTTGGATGTTAATTTTTACTTGACGGTGGTGTAGGTGTGGTTATGGCTGTGCTTGGAAAAGAAACTGATGCGGGTGAGTTCTTCGTTCAAGAAGTACTCGAAGCTGGTCCTCCACCCAAGATAGAGTTGCCACTCAAATCAAGTATGACACTCTTAGGTTGATTTTTGGTTCGTGAAAACGGTCATTTTTGCCCAAAATCAAATGTAGCCTAAGCTTCTTTTAGAAAACGGTCATTTAGGTTTGGTATTTTCTCTTTTCTTTATTTATTATCTGGTATACATTTTTAGTTGAAAAATAATAATAATTAATATTTATGATCTTTTATCAATATAATACTACTTTTAATTGGAAAATAATAATAATTAATATTTATTATCTTTTTTTTTAGGTAAATGTGGATATGTATATATATGATGTAAGTGTTATAATCATCTAGAGAGTCCTAAGATCTCTCAGTCGGAAACAAGTCACTAATTTACTTTACAAATAAAATAAGGAAAACTGAGTACATCAATAAGCCAAAAGAAATCTAACATGCGAGTCGATAATGCGGATATAAACGGAATAAAATCTTCAAAGTCGTGAGGGTAATTCGAGTGAAAATGGTGTCTTGAGTCACGATCTCTTCATCAAATACAAGGCGGTTGCGAGCACGCCAAATCTCAAAAACAGTAGCTTGGAATGCAAGGTTGATGGCGCGGGATCGGTAGGATGTGCCCCAGTGCTCCTTCCTAATCCATTTATGTGCACTGTCGAGTGTGGTCATTGCGCGAGTAATCCCCAGCCATGTTTTGATACGACTCTATATTTCTCCACTGAACCTGCAAGAAAAGAAAATATGTGCACTCGATTCATCAGAATGCCTACAAAAGGGGCAACTGATGTTAGGCAAATCCATGTAGTGAAGCGTGTCTTTTGTGGCCAGACGACGGTTGAATGCAAGCCAGACGGTGAAAGTGTATTTCGGTGGGATGTATCTCTTCCATATCTTCGATAGAGTCAGACACGGTTCACCCTTTGTCCTCATGGCTTCATAGACACGGCTTGTGATCAACTTTCCATCCAAAACACAACTTTCAAGACCCCGAATGGCATGGTCTCGGCCCCCAAATATCTGAATCAAAGAATCTCTAATATCAAGAAGCTTTCGAATGAGATGACTATTTTTATCCCGTCTTTGGTAGTCCTAGATAGTTTGTCCTCGAAGATAATACTCGTGCACTCATTTCACCCATAAAGACTCGGAACCCGAATGAAATAACCATATCGAACGGGTAAGAAGAGCACGATTCCAAACTCTTATATCTTTAAGTCCAAGACCTCTTTCATCTTTCGGTTTACAAATTTTGTCCCATGCAATCCGCGCTGGTCTACCCCCCCAAAAGAAATTGAGGCAGAGCGAGCGGATGGTGTTAAGGACCGCCGAATGCAAAGGAAAAACGCGGAACCAAAAACATTCGACTCCTTGAAGCACTGATGTGATCAATTGAAGTTTTCCTGCGTAAGAAAGTTTCATGTGCTCCCATTTCTCAATGTAACTCGAGATAGCTGCAGTCAAATGAGCAAAATTAGTTACTGAAACCGTCATTGGAGCGAGAGGTACCCCCAAGTAACGAACAGGGTATGTGCCAACTTCAAATCCGACTCTCTCCATAATCCGATCATAGACAATCCCATTAACTCCAGCTAGATATATTGTGGATTTAGAAAGGTTCATTGAGAGGCCCGATACATCCTCCAAATGACCCAAACAATCCATAAGGATGTTAACTGATGTCTCGTCCCCTCTTGAGAAAAGCATCAAACCGTCGGCAAAAGCAAGATGGGTGGTGTGCGTGCGGGCACATTTCGGGTAGAATTTAAAGCCCGGTTCACTCGATCTCTTCTTTAACAATCAGGATAGATATTCAAGGAAAATGATGAATAAAGTAAGGGACATGGGATCACCTTGCCTTAAGCCTCGTTGCCCACGAAAAAAACCATGAAGCTCGCCATTGATGGAAACCGAAAAAGATGCTGTAGTAACGCAAGCAAGAATCCAACCCACAAACTTAGGAGGAAAGTCGATACCATGGAGGATTGTCGATAAGAAGTCCCATGAGACTGTGTCAAAATCTTTGCGAATATCTACCATGAGCATACATCGTGGAGAAATTCTTGCACGGTTCGAACCTCTAACCAACTCTTGGGCAAGGAAAACGTTATCAATAATATTTCGACCACTTACGAAAGCACCTTGTCCTTTGTCAATGAGAGTTGGAAGTAAGGGTGTCATTCGGTTAGCCAAAATTTTGGTAATCACTTTACAAGTAATATTTGTGAGACCAATTGGCCTAAAGTCACCCACCTTAGGATCGTTGTCTTTCTTCGGTATAAGGGAGAGGATGGTTTGGTTTGTTGCACGAGGTAGACTACCGGTGTCAAACAACTCACAAACACAATCAATCAAATCTCTGCCCACAAGATCCCAATTCTTTTTGAAGAAATACGAGGTGTAGCCGTCCGGTCCCGGGGCCTTGTCATTCCCGATATCAAAGAGTGCATTCCGGATTTCATCAACTTCCACAAGTTTAAGTAGCTGCTCATAAAATCGATCCTCGACTAGTGATCTGTGACTCATGACTGCCGGGTCAATGGGGGTGCTTGGATGGGATGTGCCAAAGAGATGATGAGTGTAGAAATCTACAAGGAGGGAGGCGACTTCTATTTGGGATGTGGTGCGGGTGCCGTCATCTTGGACGATGTATGATATGTTCTTTCTTGTATTGTCTCGGTTTATTAAGCTGTGAAAGTATTTCGCACCTCTATCTCCGTCAACTAGGTGGGTAGTCCGCATACGCTGTTGGAGAAAACTCTTCTCGGCATCAAGGAGGAAGTTCGCACGTGCCCGTAATCTGTGAACCTCTTCTTTTAAAGTAGTGTTGTCAGGATCATCCATAAGAGAGGATATAGCCTCTTTAAATTCTGAATTTGCAGTAGCCGTACGCTCAAGAATGCCCCCATACTCAGCTTTATTCAATTCTCTTAATGGACGCTTTAGGGTTTTCAACTTATGCGCAAGTACATATTGTTTCGTACCATCAATAAACTGCCCCAATGAACTTTGTACGATACTAGCAAACCTGGGATGTTTTAGCCACATGTTGAAGAATGTGAATGGCCGACAACCATGCTGAAAGTCTCGAATAACCGATGCGATAACTGGGCTATGGTCGGATACGGGTTCCATCGGAAGGAACGATGCTCTGCATATGAGATTCCTGTCATTCCACCCATAATTTATAAGGACTCGGTCAAGCTTGGCCCAAACAGTACTATTTGTCCAAGTGAAGAAAGAACCTGTGGAAGGTGCATCGACAAGACCATGTGATATTCGAAAATTATTTAAATCAATTAACTCACTATTTCGAAGAGGAGCAGCCCTAATTCGGTATCCTGAAGCACAGTACGTGTTATAATCTCCCATAATCATCCAAGGTAAACGAATGTTGGCCCCAATGGTGGTTAAGTGCTCCCAAAGAACTCTTCTTTGCGGTATCATATACAAAGGGTAAACGAAGGTAACATAAAAGGTTTCTTGGGTGATGTTGCAATGGACTTGAAAGTGGATGTGTTGTCTTCCAATTTTAATCACTGTACAATCCACCCTACTAGCATCCCAAACAACAATGATGCGTCCTCCATGAATAACATCAAGATTAGAAACATGATTCCATTTTGAAAAACGAGTAGACATAAAGTTGGCTAAATGTTCTTGCGAGAATTTCGTTTCTAACAGGCAAAACAGGGGCAACGGATTTTTTCTTACGAGTTTACAAACCGTGGAGAGAGAAGCGCCTCGATCTGCACGCCCACATAGGCCCCTGATGTTCCAACTAAGGAGCTTCATTTATCAACCGAGGAGTTTATGGGAACTCTGCGCCTCGCGTTTTTCTTTGTCTTTTTGCTTTGCACCTTCTGCCAAGGCTGATCAGAATGCTCGGCAGGACTGTTCGGTAGATGTGTGAAATCGTCATTTGTTTGATGGTCAAATGTTGGATCCCGGTCTCTAGTATCTGCCAGGGGATTGCTCAATGTTGATGGTGCCTCAAATTCATCATCTTGTTCCATGGGGGTGTCAATCATGGTTCCAGTTGTACTGGACTTGTTACCTCCCTTGTCTTGAGGTTTGTTATCAGCTGCCATCTGTTTGTCTTTTGTGCTAGTTTTCTGGGATAGTTTTGCTTGTTGGGTAGTTTACTTCGGCTGTGTGCTAGCTGACGGTTTTTTCTGTGGGGTAGCATTTGCATGGGCCTTTCGATGCTCCCTATGCTCATTTGTTTGTGGCTGTTCACCATTTTGTGGCATTCTTTGCCCTTTCATTGCATCCTTTTTTTGTGTGCTGGTATTTGGTCTAGGTAGACAACACAGGTGGTTGTGCACAAAGCATTGACATATATGGCAAAATAAAGGGTAGTTCTCGTACTCCACCATTTGTTCATAGCGCTTCCCACAAGGCAAATTGACACCAAACTTTGTAATTGGTTCTTGACTCACATCAATCTCAATCAAAACACGTGCGTAGGCCATCCGGGACTTGTCACAAGTAAATTGGTCAGTATATAAGGGCTTACCAACCTTGGAGGCGATCTTGCTAAGGCCAGATTCACTCCAGAAACCCAAAAGGATGTCACGGAGCACAACCCAAGTTGGGATCTTTGTGAAGAGATCGTCTGTGAGCATTGTTCCTCTCTCAATCTGCTTTAATAAGAGTGTCTTCCCATAGATGGTATAAGGGCCACCTTGAAGGACCTTTAGCAAATCTTGTTCATTAGAAAACTTGAAGGCGGTCCACCCTTTGCCATAGGGCAAAACCCTGCATCCAACACCCCAAGATTTTGTTATTGAGTCAAGTGCAAGCTTACCAGGGAATCGTCCGGTGAAACAGCCTATGAGGCAGTGTCCCCAAGTCTCAACAATTGGGATTTTGTTTGTATGGTCGAGAGTGATGTCTTCATCATTAATAGGAGGAGCAATGAACCGCAACTTCAACCCTTTCGAGTCTAGACGGGAGCCTTGAAATAGGCTGAAGAACGTTTTAGATGGAGCTTGTGTTGTGCGCGTTGAGGACGTATTCTGATCACTCTTATATGATGATTGTCGGTTCCATACATTACTAGTTTGAAAAGAAGGAGATGGATTTGTTGTACGCATATTATTACCTTCCTTGTGAATTGAAGAGCCATTACTTTTATTACGAATATTCAAATATGTTGAATTAATTCCTTGCACCCTGTTCGAATTCAAATTCAAAATCTCGTTTTTAATTGCATTTGAGTCCCCGGAATTGAAGTCTTTTCCATTCAAATTTTCTGAATTAAATCCATGTACGCGGTTCCAATTCAAATTCACATTCCCGTCTTTAATTGCAGTTGAGCTTCCGGAATTAATGTCTTTTCCCTTCAAATTCAAAAATTTCTGTGAAGTAAATTCGGAGATAAAAGAATTCACATTACCTTCGTTAATTGCAGTAGTATGGCCCTTATTTACTTCGTTTGCATTGAAGTCTCCGGAATTAATGTCTTCTCCATTTAAATTTAAAATCCTTTGCGAAGTACATTCGTGTACAGTACCTTCTTTTGCTTTATATGCGGTATTATGGTTCACATTACCTTCTTTTGCATTAAAGGCATTAATCTCATTCACGTTACCTTCTTTTGCTTTAAATGTATGCAAGTTACTATTCCTTCTGTCTTTAAGTGTAGTGAAGTCCATGGAACGGTTACTCTTGTGGTTCAAATTTTCTTTTACTTCATTAATCTTGTTCACGTTACCTTCTTTTGCTTTAAATGTATGCAGGTTACTATTCCTTTTGATTTGAATTGCAGTAAAGTCTCTGGAACGGTTACTCTTGTCATTCAAATTTTCTTTTACTTCATTAATCTCGCTTCCGCATACATTTATCTCTTTGTCATTTGCAATGACGGAATTTCCGCGTACGTTTAGTTCTCTGTCAGCATTAATCTCATTTCCATTAGTACCGGTAGATTTGAATTTGAATTGTTGAGTGGAAGTATCAAAGAAATTCCGGTATTTATGGGAGTCTTCGCTAGACTTGAATGCAGTCATCACTTTGGATGAATGATCCCGACTGTTATGCACCCCTCTTGAATATGCTGGTGAATTTCCATGAACGCCGATAGCAAACTTCCGATCATCGAAAAAAGTTTTGTTTGCAGTTTTGGCTACCTCTTGCGGTGGTAAAATCGCCGGAATAATTTCGTTTGCTAAGAGTGGTTCCAGAGACAGATCTTCAAACGGCGTAGTTATTGGTTTCTTCTTTTGCTTTTTTCTATGTTCCGATTTTCTATGAACTGAATTTTCTCCTTGCTTTAACAATGAAGCACCATGAACGGTAGTCGCCAGAGATGAAAATTCGAAACCTGCATAAGCGGCAATCTGTTCATCGGAGACCGTTAATAGCAGTTTATCGGTTCGCGAACAACAATGATGTCTCGATCTTTATCGGTTTCCTCTTGTTCATCGCTTAGTTCTCGTTCTTCATCGCAAGTATCAGCGTCAAACAGCATTTCCGTAGTCACTGATGGATCAAAAGGAATTATAGCCTTTGGAAAATCAAGAGTGCAAATCAGATTCTTACAAGAAACTTTTGACGTATTCCGTTTCTGCTTGTGTACCGGTGTCTTCTCTGCGGCTGGAATTTCCTGAATATTCACCTTGGCCAAATCCTCCATTGAAGAAATTAGAGACCGAACTACAATTTTTCTGGTTGTATCATTTCGTCTTTGCACGATTTCCGTCTTCTTACGGATTAGAACCCCCTGACTATTATCTTCGGTTGAATCTTCCATTTAAATAAAAAAATCAGATAATAATCATTCCGGAGTAGAAGTTGATAATCTGAATAAATTCAAAAATAAACAAAACACAGAAACACTGTTCTATATGTTTCACCAAAACATAAATCGTCTGTTGATAATCATATAATTTTCCGTCTTTGCACTGTACTGGTTCTCGTCTGTTTCACCCAGCATAAATCGTGCACTTCCAAAGTGATATTCTTGCAAACCAACAAGCAAGAATTAAACAATGAATTTGGGGCCGAATACTTCCCCAAAAGCAAATCGTCAAGAAAAATAACATTTTGATACTTCCGCAAAACCAATCGTAAGAGTAGTAATCGTGAGTGGAAATCCAGAAGAAATAAGTCGAGAGAGTAGAGAGAAAGGACGGAGCAAAAAAGGGTCTAGAGAGGAATCAGAAATTTTCTTTTTAGAGAGAAATCAGAGATTTTCTTTCTAGAGAGAAACTGCTCTCTAACTTTTTATTTATTATCTTATATGAATATAATACTGGATATATAAAGGTTTGGCTAATAGGTGTTAATGATTATTATTTATAAGAAAATTTATTAATGAAAGATATTTAGGTTTTAAGTCATATAAACCACTATTTTAAAAAAATTCAAAAAATGTGATTTTAAAAACTTGTGAGTTTTGAAACTCACAAATATCAAAATTCTAAATTATTTTTTAAATAACAGCAAATTTATATGTTGGTTTATGACTTATGAGACTAAAACCTTTTGAATTATTGATGTGTTATATAATTATGTTTAGATGTCGATTATAGTAAGAATTAGTTTTATGCGGTTGTGCCAAAAACTATTTAACCTTTTTTTTCCAGTTTTTTCTAGCATGTGGAAATGTTCCGAATACCAAACCAATAACAGATTGTGCAGATTGTGTATCTTGTTATGGCATTTCCTCATAAGTTGAAAAATCCAAGTACAGTACACAGCATGGTTTCAAAAAAAGTCATAGATTACATTAAAATCTAGATATCAAACCTATATGTGACAACAGAAGCTCACCCTACTGGCAAAAATAGAGCTGTTCAGAATAAACAAACCATCTAGAGTCTTGTTAGGTATGATCCGCAAAAGTTCACAACTAACTTTGCAATGTGACAATGTTATTCTTAGATACAAAGTCTAGATCCTATGTCAAGACAAATATTTGAGGCAATTACAATGGTGGTTGACACTTGATTTGAATGTTTACGATCTATTATTGTCCAAAACCATGTGTGACCTTATAATTGCACATTTAAGTGATAAACCATTGATATAAAGAAGCCAACATGCTTATATATAAACTGAATGGCAATATACTTTTATAAGCCGAGTGGCATAGATCTAAAAGATCATCGAGCTTCTAATGTGGTACTGGACCGGATCTATCACGTATCTTATTTTGTGAATAAATCGATACGAGGATTGGTATAAGAAACGGGATTTTGATCAATAGACCATACATACGAGGAGGAGCAATCCCAAATCGACATATCTACGACGACTAAACACCACCCATCTGGCAATCGCAACATAAAGGTAGAATCTTGAAAAATAAATATCTTAACTTAGGTAATGAAAAATCTACTCTTTTAACCTACTTTGTAAACTAAAGAGTAAAGAGAATACTTAATTGTCTTTTTTCTTTTATAAAAATTTGTGATATTACAACATATAAGACTAGTCATATTATGAGACAATTATATAATCGCTGTCATGGCTTGTTTCGGTTTCATTGTCAGAGGCGGCGGGGTTTGTACGATCGGACTTGTTCTGTGTTTCAAGGTCGGAGGCAGTGTCGGTTTCATCGTCAGAGGCCGTGTTTGTGTGATCGGCCTTGTTTCCGGTTTCAAGGTCAGAGGCAGTGTCGTCGTGATGTACCTTCGGCTTTTTTAAAGGCGAGGGAGGCACACCATCGAAGGATTCCACATTGCGATCCATGATAAGAAACCCTAATCCTAATCGACAAGTTTCTATCGAGAGATTTTGGCTGTTTATAAGGTTTGATACGTTGTTCATAGCTCCGCGAATGGGCCTTATATGCATCTTCAATTAGATTACTTTAATGCGTTTTTAAAACACTAAATAAATAAATACCTAGTAAATGGACCGGTGTATCTTTGACCTGTTTATTATATTATATGAATCTTAAATACTAGTATCCAATTTGGTAAGTGAGCACACAACTGATCCATAGTATTATAAGCTTTTAAAAAATATTCTTGAATGTATTAGAGATTAATTATTATTTCATTACTATTATTACATGCGTTTCTTTCTAAAATTGATTAATAAAAAAATGAAAGTTTAAAATTTATAGAGGTAAGAGGGGATATGTGTATATGTTTATGTTGGAGGATAGTCTTAAGCCAGCAAAATAAATTTAGTACAGTCATAAAAATCCTTTTTATTGGTTTTTATTTTGATTTTCACTTGATAAAATAGTAAACAAAATTATTAGGATTTATTTATAAGGGTGCCATCATATTTTTTATTTCCTCCATGTTTGGAAAAAACTTCCATCTTATTATTTTCTCCATAAAGTAATTCTAGCCCCATATATTGAGACTTTTAAGATCCAATTAAAGAATTTTTTGTGAACTGGAGCAGAGATTTTTGTTATTGAGCCAGCTCCAAAATTGGAATATTTGTTTGGTTAAGGGAAAAGGTGAGGTAGTATGTTAATTTATGAGATTCTTTCAACATGATTTCTGATTTTCATCACTTTCGGAATAAAATTCAGATGTTTATGAATCTGATATCTTCAGTTCTGGAGATTTAAGTGGTATGGTATATAAATTTACTAATAGAAATATGTATTATATGTAATTCATGATTTCTAATCCTTTCAATTCATATTGATATAGGAGATTATGTATTTATCAAAAAGAAAATCAGAAAATGACCGAAAAGATGAACTTTCTTTATACTTAAAGATTGTGGAAACTGGATTTTTCTAAAAAGTTGCAGGTTTTTCCATCTTCACAGATTATGCATTTTAGTTATTCTTGTAAAAACAACTGATTCCGATATACTGTCTCGGAATCAGTTGTTTGTCGCTAAAACCTTTAGAAATCGGGTTTTCTTCTAGAAGAATTTTTTTGAACGTGGAGTTTTAAGTTACATGAACATGGATGATGTTTAGGGTGTTAAATTTTTTGTTTGGGTTTCTTCCTCTTCTATTAGTAATTTTTAATAAATTTAATATTTTTTTTTGTTTTTAAGATTTAATTTTATAAGGTATAACATGTATTTTGGATTCAATTTGGGTGAAATCTTGTGTTTGTTGATGGGTTTGAGAATAGTTAATGGCATAAGATTATAAATTAAAAGATAAAGTTATGGAAAAATAGTAAAAGCAAGTGATAGAACATTTTTTAGAATTTGAATTACGGAGGAAATACGGAAAAAGTGTAATTGGATTCCATCAAGGTTTGCTTTATATTTCATTCATACCTAAATGAATCCTGATTGCATATTTGATTGGTGGTCAAGAGTACCGATTCGTTATTCTCAAAACGGTTTTTAGATGATTCAACAAACGTGTTCACATTATTTTCAAAGGTTGCTTTCTTCTCTAACTTCTCAAGTCTTCTTGTTTCCAAACGTTTTCGTTGTTCTTACTATAAAAGTTTGAATTTTGTCTTATATCTGCTTAATAATAATAATAAGGTTTAGGCTCATTTTGGTAATTACTCACATACCTCACACCTTCGGATTTCGTGAATTTCGTGAATTAATTTGATGAATGATACGCATTAATGTCTGATACTGCTCCAATGTTGCTATCTTCGCTTGCATGACAATCTCATTGTATACATTCCAATTTTTTTATTTTCGTCAGATCCGTAGTTGTTTGTAGACAACAACTCCAATAATCCGTATGTTTCTTTTTGCGTCTTATTTATTAGAGATCCTCCACTTATGGTATCAATCACCAGTTTATTATTCCATAATAATCAATTGTAAAATTTTTGGACTATCATCCATGTCAGAATCCTATTGTGAGGGCATCTGCGCAATAACTCATTATATCGTTCTCATGAGTCATATAATGACTAATCATTTTGTTGAGCGTAATTTTTTATATCATTGTGGAATTTTGCCGATTTCACTGATGTAAAGTACTTTGCTAAGTACAGTTGCGCTAGTTGATCCCAAGTCGTGATGAAGGTTGATGCTAGTGATTGAAGCCAAACGAATTGCATTAGCTGGGACATTAGTATACTTACATGTATCACAGAGCTCCAAGAAACTAGCTATATGTATGTTTGGCCAGTGTTCTGATTCTCCACATATTATTCTGAATCATATTGATCAATGTCGGTTTGATCTCGAAATACGTTGCCTCCACTGGTTGTCTCACTAAACTTTGGAATGAATCCAGTAAGTGAAGAATTAGCATAATCACTCAGTTTTCTCATATTAGGACCTTGTTGTACTACTAAGTTATTTTCTCTCATGTATTAGCCATTATTTTTTATTTTTGCAACTCTCCTCTTCGCCGGTAAAAAGTTCTTTATGTTTCTGGATCGAAAGGGATAATGTTTTTTTCACCTATTATATGTAAAAAAAAGAAATAAAAAAAAAGAAATAATATATATATATATATATATATAAAAACAAAATTAAATTGTCTCCCCGGCAATGACGCTTTATACGGAAAATCACCCACGAATGAATTTTCTTTTGGCTATATCTAAAATATAAAAAAAAAATAACTAAATTGTTTCATAAAAAGGATATAGAGTAAATAAAAGTTAATTAAACTAAAATAAAATAAAATAAAAATTAAACTAAGAAGAAAAAATTAATTTAAGATCCCAAGATCCAGTGTTTGCAAAATAAAATAAAATAATATTTTAATTAAATTTAAGGAGATATATATTAAAATAATTCGAAGATTTTAGAACATGCATATGAAATATTAATAATTAATTAGATCAAATCTAAACATATTTTTTTTTTTATAGTCAGGTTCTATTTTAGAGTGTTGTAATCATCTCTCCATCTCTCAACTAACTCTCATTCAACTAGTGATATTATTATATTTCGAAAATAGATTTTACTTATCAATTGAACCCGTAAGTAATTGAAGACATTACATTCAATAATAATATGAAGAATAAATTAGAATTGAAAAAATCAATCCTTAACAAATGTATATATATATACAAAAGGATTAGCTCAACCTAATCTTGTTCATAGGTCTAAAAATAGTAAAATAAAAATAAAATTAGTAAAAAACAGGCTCTTCTGTTCGTGGTCGTCTAGATCTCCTTTGTTTGATGTGTTAGGGTTTTATTTATAGGAAGAGTAAAAATCTTCAACCCTAATCTCCTCTAAGTAAAGCACATCGATGATATAATTATTATATCTATTAAATAAAATAACATAAAATTTTCATTTATATTAAATAATACATATTATAATTAATTATAAAAGACATAATAATTTATTTGTTTCCTAAAAATAAAATCATAGTCTTTGGATGTCCATGAGCCAATGCGTGAAGTTATATTATGAATGATTGGATTTAAGATGGTGTCGGAAATTCGGTCGGTGAGAAGATGAACTCCCATTCATTTACGAGGGCAAAAAAATGATAGATGGTCACATTGCATGCTGTCCTTCCTATATTGGAAATTTCAGTTATGATTTGTATTTATGTTGATAATTTAATAAGGAATGACGATATACTGGATAATCCAAGAGATCATCAAATCTGAGAACTTCGTCGCAACCAGGGAGTCAAGTATAAAGTGTCAATGGACGTTATCAAAGGCTCTTATAAGATCTATTTTTAAGCGACCTTATTTTCTTTACAACTAGTATGGTAACCCTTGAGAAATTCTTAGAAAAGAAGGACTTTGCCAGATATGCTCCTTCCTAAGATAAAAACTGATTGGGGTTTATCAATCATATAAGAAAATGAGTCCTTGATTTTGTAATCTAAAATCCTTGATTTTGTAATCTAAAATCTCGGAGATGATCTTGTATATTATGCTACAGCAAGTAATATACCTAAAGTTTGCATCATAAGTATATGGTATCATTTTTTATGGATGATGAAGTTGGAATCAACGTTCTATGACGACTTTTATACGGTATGAATTAAAGAAATTAAGGACCCCATTACAGATATCCTTACCTATAAAACGTTTCCACGAGTGCTTGAAAAAGCTCGAGTTGAAGTTATATGGACATGAGGATTTAACTATAAAAGTGGGGTGAGATACCAAATGTAACAAAAATATATATAATTTATCACACACATATATATATATATATATATATATATATATATATATATATATATGTGTACGTTTCTTGGAAAGAGGAATAAGATCTTGGACTGTGAGACTTGACACTTGGCGTCTTTCTCTCTCTAAAAAATACACTAGCTACTTTCTCTCTCTAGAAATTCATCAATCAATCCAGAAATCTTCTTAGACCAGTTTCTCATTGACAAAAATATGTGAAGCGATTAGTGGCAACCATAGTGGGAGGTATGCTTGGTACCTAGATTTCACATCTAAACCCAAAAATAAAAAACGTTCGAATTAAGGAATTATCATGGTGTTTGTTGAATAGGAGGTGGTAGAGTTAGGTATTGGTCGAAGATAAGCCCAGGTTGATCTGTAGACGAATGATCGACATAATTATTTGAATTTAGAGGATCGAAAAAATCAATTGCTGGAATATAAACATCGATATATTTCCTCATAGTCTAGCGAATCCTTTTTCATCTTATTCTGATGGGCATTCTCAAACTTTCGGACGAGTTGATGCAGGAAGAAGAAAGACAGATATTATTTGAAGAGGCATGATAACCGACTTCAAGGATATTGAAGGGAGCACACGTTTAAAAAGCAAAATGAATCTAGATATTTGGTTAAATATCTGACATTTGAGTATAATATGGCTAATCAAGTTACTAATCCCTCGGAATAAGGATTGTATACACTTATGGGCAATAGTATAAGAGTTAACCAATATAGGCAATGAGTGGATTAGATGACTTCCCCTTTGTCAGCAGATATAAGGTCAATTGCGCTTCCTAAGCGTTTTGATTTTGCTAAAGTTAAAATATTAGATGGGAAGTAGGATTCCGATGACCATATTGAGCAATTTAAAAATTATAATATGAATTTTGATGATGACAACAAGTTAATGTGTAGAGCTTTTTCACAGAATTTCAAAGGCACAACTTTGAAATGGTATAATAGGATTATGGGGGGATCGATAACTAATTTTAGAATCTTTTACACTACCTTCCGAAGGTAATTTGTAGGAGGTAAAGAGATGCAAGTGAATGGGGACACCATAATCCAATTTATGCAGGTAATTAGAGAAAAATTGAAAGATTATACTAAACGGTTTGTGTTAACCAAGACTGAATTGGATGACTGTGATGAGCAAGTGGCATGTGTTGCTTTTAGACAAGGGTTTTTTCTCGGATATTTAGCGATTAAAACAACTAAGAGAATGTCACTCACTTTTAGAGCCTTTATGGCTCAAGTGGATGAGTAAATTAAGGTTAAAGAATCTACAAATGTTCGGATCAAACCTGGTCTGACGTAGAGGTATTCAAATCAGGGAAGTACTCACATCAATCAAGTTTATTAGGGTACCACTTCAAACTATCAAGGATATCTTCAACCCCAATGCATCAGCAAGTTTACCTCCTCGATCTGGACTATCTCAGGTGTTGGCTTCTAATTACCAGCAGCCTACCAATAGCCTAAATATAAGTCAAATCAATGGGTGAGACCATATTATTATGTAGAATTAACAGAGAATGTAGCGATAAATTTTGAACGAGCTAAGAACCATGTATAGTTTCGAAAGCCTCTACCTAAACCTAAACCCAAGAATGAACGAAGTGATGAATTTTGTAAATGGCACAATGATATTGGGCATGATACAACAGATTGTATAGCTTTATATAAATAAATCTAGGTTCTGACTGAAAACGGTAAGTTGACTAATTTTTTTGAAAGGAAAGGCGGGCTTAGAAAGTTCTATACCCGAATCCGCAGGTAGAACTGGTTGCAAATGTGTGTTCAAAGCAAGAGAATAAAATGTTGATAATAGGACAGCGTGGATGGGTTCGATGTGTTTGCTGAATATCTCGATCATGTTCCAGATCGAAGGGTAGTGTTAGTGGTTAATGAGTCAATATTATAAGGAAGGGTGCAAATTTTATGTGATTATTTTGAATCTTTGGCTATTTTTAGAGGAGACATTAAGGCGGGGAACACTAACAGTTCTCAGAAGAGACATATGGTGAGTTTAACTACTCAATTGGAAGGTGAGATCTCAACTCATCTCTATGGAAATAGTCATATACCTTTTTTTTATTTGATAACAAAGATCTGAGGGTGTAGCTGGTCCTCATGATATGCAGTGGTAATTGAAGTGAAAATAGCAAACAACGAGATTCAAATAATACTCATTGACACTAGAAGCTCTGCCAATGTATTATTTCTGAAAATGTATGAAAAAATGTGCAGTCCCTCAGTAATTCTTCAATCAGAATGCATAATATTTTCCTTTACTAGGGTAACATCGTAAGTTATTAGGGACTTTAAAGGTGAAATTTTAATTGGCTCATGGTCTGTTCAAGAAAAATGTGTGAGTATTATTTATGGTGGTTGATAGTCTGATGAGTTACAACACCATCTCTGAGAGATCTTAACTGTAAAAACTGTATGTTATAGCTTCTACGGTTAATCAATGTTTAAAGTATGTATGTGGAGATCATGTACGTGTAGATAGAACTAGTCAATAAGTGTCTAGAGAGTGTTATGTAATGGATATGCATACTAAGCAAGTTGGGTATTGAGAATATGACATAATAGTAGTTAAAAGGACTCATTCAGATGTAGAAATGATGGATGATCTGAGGGAGACCACTGGTTTATTAGTTACCAATGAGAGTATAGAGGTGTATAATTTTTTCTAATGGGAAGAGCTTGAGAATGTGAACATCATTATCATTATCGATGCAGTACCAAATGATAAAATACTTGTCAAAAGTTTTAGAGATTTTTGCTTGGAATACTAAGGATGTTGTAGGGGTTCCATCCGATGTGATTTGTCATTGCCTAGTAGTTAGCCAAAATTCAGGAATATTATTAAAACTTGAAGGACTTTTTTGGGGGAGAAATGATAGGAAATAGTAGCAGAGGTAGATCATCTGTAAAAAATGTGTCATATTCAAGAGGCGCAACACCCAATATGGACTCTAAATCCTATGTTTGTGAAAAAAAAGTATAGAAAGTGGAGGGTGTGTGTCAATTGTACCGATCTAAATCGTGCCCGTCCGAATGATCCATTTCATGTCCCAAGAATAGACCAACTTGTTGATTCAATGATAAGTAATAAACTTATTTTATTTATGGATGCTTTCACTGGGGATTAATCAGATTCAAATGAATCCATCTGATAAAGAGAGCACTATGTTTATTACTGATAGAGGAATACATTATTATCGGGTTATGCTTTTTGGTCTTAAGAATGTTGGATCCACTTATCAAATATTAGTGCAAAGCTTTTGACACTCAAATTATAAGAAATTTGGAAATATATATAGATGATATGTTGGTAAAAAATACCAAGGATGAATAACATTTTCAAGATTTGGAGGGAATATTTCCAAATCTAAGAGCTATCCATTTGAAGTTAAAACTTGAAAAGTGTACTTTCAAGGTTCGATCAGGAAAATTCTTAGGGTACATAATAAGTAAAAAATGTATAAAATCTTATCTAAAGTAGTTGAAAGCTTTGATAACCATGGTTCTTCCTCAGTCAATCAAAGAAGTGAAATTTTTAACAGGAAGGTTGGTAGCTTTAAACAGATTCATTTCTAGATCTTCATATAAATGTTCCCCATTTTTCATGTTTTAAGGCAGGTAAGGAGTTTTCTTCGACACCAGAATGTGACGTAGCATTTAAAAATTAAAGAACATTTATCATCTCTAGAATTTTTATTCAAGCCACTTTTAGGTGAGAAATTGTATATGCATATTGCGGTCTCGGATTACGCTGTAAATATCATTTTGGTCACGGGAGTAGAAGATTATTTGTGTATGGTATATTATGTGAGTAAACATGTGCTTGCTTTAGAAAAATTATATTTGAAGTTATAGAAATTAGCCTTGCCTTTGGTCATAGCTGCTCAAACAATGCATCATTATTTCCAATCATATTTGATTATACTTCTAATGTCATTTCCATTAGAGAATGCATTACAAAGGCCATATGTTTCGGGGAGAATGATAAAATAGTTTGTACAGTTGTAAGATTATGGCATTTATATTACTTCTCGAACAACAATCAAGACCCAAGCCTTTGCTAATTTTCTTATCGAATTTCACTCAGAGTGATCTGATGTAAAGGGGAATGATATAAATAAATTAGATTTAAAGGAAGAATGGTTGGTTAGTACCGATGGAGTTCACATATATTGGGATCGGGAGTGAGAATTCAACTAGTGTCTCCATCAAAGGATACCATGTATCAAGCTATACAGTTTGAATTTAAAACATCAAATAATGAGGCAACATTAGCTGGTTTAAAACTTGCAAATATTTGTGGAGCTAAGAAACTATGTTTGGAGATTTATTCACATCTTATGGTGAATCATATGTTAGGAATTTACGAGGCTAAGGAAGATCAACTCATAAAATATTTGCGAGAATTGAGAGGATTTGCAGTGATGTTTGATGATCTAACAGTTGAACATATCAATCGGTGACAAAAACACTATTGTAAATTATTTAGCAACCGTTGCTTATTCCGAGGGATTTCCTTGTATTTTAATACAAAAAATTCTTTCTATAATGATGAAATCCGAGTAATGTCAATATTCTCAAGAGGTATTTGTGGCTACTGAGGAAGATGAACGAAATTGGTGGTTTGATTCAAAAGAATTTTTACTCAAATAGATATTATCAGGTTATAAGATATTAGCTTAAAGGATAAGGTTTAGGGCATACATATTTACAGTCCTTGGGGTAATATTGTATAAGAAATCTTTAAGTCGACCATTGTTGAGATGTAAAGGGAAACAAGAAATCTCAAATAATCTTTTCGGAGTTATATGATGGGGAAAATTCTGCTCATTGCGGTTTCAAAACTCTAATAAGAAGAGTATTGTTGGCAGGGTATTATTAGCCTACCGTAATGAGTGATGTCAATAATTTAGATCGAAATTATGATTCTTGTCATAGATTCGCAAATACCATTCGTATACCAGCTGCGCCACTAGATTTAATTTTTGAGGTGCTCCCCTTTGATAGATAGGGGATGGATTTGGTACGACAGTTATTAATGGCTTCTGGAGGGCGGAATATTATTATTATCGTAGTATATTATTTTTCCAAATGGGCAGAAGAAGAACCTTTATCAGAAACAAGAGCTAAAAAAGTCATTAAGTTTATTATCAAATATTTGTTGTAGATTTAGGATGCCTCATATAATTACCACAGATAATGGGTCTCAGTTCAACAACAAAGAGATGAATCATTTTGTTCTTCGAGGGAATCAAACAGTGTTTTTCAACACATTTTCATCCACAAGCAAATGGACCTGTGGAAGTCACTAATAGAACTATCTTAGATGGTCTTAAGAAACATTTCAAAGGTACAGCTGGAAAATGGCCTAATTATCTTCAAGAGGTATTATGGGCCTATAGAAAAATCTCATGAACTACAACTCAAGAGACTCATTTTGCTCTTGTTTATAATGTGGATGCAGTCAGCCCAACAAAATATACTATTCCATCTTATAGAGTATTCAATTATTTTGAGGATGATGATAAAGATGCTAGAATAATATAACTTGATTTGATAGAAAAAAAATGATAAGGGCATATTTAAATTCATTTCATTACCAAGCGTTAATGAGGAGATGTTATGCTTCCAAGGTAAGATGAAAGAATTTTAAATTAGAAGATAAAGTTTTGAGAAAAATGTTTTTGCATATTAAGGAAAAGATGTTGGGTAATCTAGGTCCGAATTCAGAAGGACCATATTCAGTGGTTGAAAAGTTCAAGCCAAGGACATATCATTTGGAAGATAAGGAGGGAGACCATTACACCATCCTTGGAACATTAAACATTTGCGACTATATTGTGAGTAATTTTATGAACATCAATTTGGATTGCTTATTAGTATATGGATCAGTAACATACTATTTCCTCTCCATGTGGCTTGGGAAGGTTTTAACGAGGTGCCTATATACCCGGTATTATGAATACAATAATTCTTTTGCCAATAAACCAAGCGTGTGATGCATTTATTATTCTGACAAGTTAAATTTGATGACTATAAAATTTTAAATTCAAAACCAAAATAAAAAAAAATATGTTTTAAAACTAAGGATGAGGACATTTGTAAGTTAAACAATGACTGATCATCCTTGTAACAATTGACGAAGTGATATTTTTCAAACTAATATTTTTTTAAGTGTTAACTTATGTGGTGATATTTTTCGAAATGCCAATGTGTGGTGATATTTTTTGAAGTTCCAACCTGTGTGGTGATATTTTTTGAAGTGCCAATTTGTACGGTGATATTTTTCGAATTATCAATTTATGAAATAATGATATGTTTCAAAATGTCAAGTTGTGAAGTGATATTTTTCGAGGATGCAAAGTGTTTATAGTACTAAGACAAGTTGTGAGATTGACTAATTAAAAAGCATGACATTTGATTCCAAAATAAAAACTGTGGCGTGATAGCTACTCACCAAAACAGACATGAGTTAATTAAACACATAATTCAACAACACAATATACAATTACTTCATAGTTTCTTTTGCCATCTTTTGGAGGATTACCTGAGCTACTACCCAATGAGATGCCTTCATTCTCTGTATTTTTGCTTCCTAAAGAAGTAGACCTACTATTTTTATTGTCTTCATATTCAGAGTCCTCTAAGTCACTTACAACAGTTTTGAAAGAATATTTCGGACGTTGGTTTTTGTGAACCATATATCAATAATCTGACATATTTACCTTCAATTTTTTTTATGGAAGTCAAAAATCATGTAGACTTTGGCTTCTTTTTCATGAGCCTTTCGAGTATTGAGGCAATACTTAACATACTTGTTCACATCGGTACTGATAGTAGATTCTTTGTCGTTTTAGCCTCGATTTTGAATATTTTGAATCTTCAAGGGCCTTGTTATTCACATCTTTACTTTATTGATAAAAAATGTTGAGCTTAGTAGTTGGAGTGTTCTTCTTGAAGCTTATCTTGATGTTTGGCAGTTAAATCATTTCTTATCTGAATTACAACTTTGTGAAAATCTGATTTGTCTTCTTGAAAGACGTGGAATTTCCCTAAAATATTTCGTTGATCACATTCATCTTATCTCTTGTTAGCAGTAGATTCTTTTTGAAGTTGCACAAGTACTTTAAAATTTTCTCTTTATTCCTCCTAAATAGTTTGTGCTTCAATGACAAACTTCTTAGCATCAGTGTCAAATTGTCTGGCACAGATCGTGCCATATTAAGCAAAGTAACTGAGAGTTTATCGGTATGATCCAACATGAAAGATTCTTCCAATGTAGATGATTGGGAATGATTCACCAAACGACTTATTAATTGATTTTCTTGAAGATTACTTTCATTATGAGTAGGATCGTTAGCAGTATTATATGTATGGTTATCATATTGGTTATTAATTTCTTGGAATTGTGGTTTGGAATAAAAAAAACTAATTATCTTGATTCTCCTCCTCGTTTCCATCAGACTCAAGTGTTGGATTAGGGGAGGAGATATCAATAGCTTGCTAAGGGACAATTTTTATGGAATTCTCAAAGCAACAAGATTTCTCTTTTTCTTTAAAGCAACCATTTAATTTCTTTTGAGAGTTTTGGGGACATAGTTTTCAGTATTAGGGGTGATAACTTCATCAGTCTTTCTTTTGGAATTTATCTTCGGGCTAGGCTAATTTATTTTTCTTGACTTTGGATGTATTTGATTATTTAACCTCATTTTTCTTCTTTGTTTTGTGACTAGGGGCTCTATTTCTAGCAGGAAGAATAACCCGAGTATCTGATGAACCTAATCATTTCACCATATCGGTTGGTAAATGAGGTTCCATTAGTTTGTCAACATCAATGACAGATTCTCGAGATATTTTCTATAAGTGGATTTGGACAAAGCTGAGTGGGTCAAAACATTGGTGAAATTTGTTTGACCATTTATTTATTGCCCATTCACTCAACTTTGAGAATGTTTCATCTATAACAGCAAAGTGTCTTTGGCAAGACTTCGTAATTTCTAGACATCATTAACAAAGTTAGTAAGAATTATAAGAAGAACATATATGGAAAAGAGTAGAATTTACTAGTTCTTTTCCATTTTAACTACAAACTCTGTGGATTTTCAATAGAGACTTCTTTCCTGCTTCCCACCAACCACTTATGAAATATAATTTATGTTTCCACACTTGTGTGTCTCAATAAGATAGCCAACTGTCTTTGAATCAATTCTGAGGATAATATAGTAAAACAGAAGAACTAGATTCTTTGACACACTTCTCTTTTCTATAAATTGTTCGATTGAAAGTTGAATCATTGAAAGTATTAAAGCCATATTTCAAGAGAGCAGTGTAAACCATAAGTTGGGAATCGCCTGGCTCGGACATAGATCAATGATTTCGAAGTAATCCATGATAGTTGGATCCAACGGGAACCGAAGACCCCAATTTAAGATCTCTAGGTAAGCAGCTAACTCATTTTCACCACATGAGAGGAGACTCTCTCCTATATAGAGTAGGTGAAGAGAGATGGTTTCTGGAATACCCCATTGTTTACGAAGCGCAGGTACATCTGAGTGATCAAAGTATTCATATTTCACATTACTAAGTGTAATAAGATACACGGGGATCATTTCTTTGAATTTTTCACCAATATTGGCAGTTATCTTTACAGGCAATGTAACAGCTTCCTTGGTTTTCTTCTTCTTTTCCTTAGACTTATTTTCCTTAATTATTAACAAATATAATTGTTATTAATAAAATGATAATTTCATTAAAGGCATTCAAAACCAAACTTTACTCTAATCTAATAAGTCAAGTTTGAATATTGTCTAATTAATAATCATTTTATATACTTAACCTATTAAGAGTAAACTTGATCATTTACCCAAATCTCTCAGACCGAAAATAAGATATAATATTTAAGTCAATGAAATACCTCAACTAATGTGAGGTCCTTTCGGAGTATACCAAAGAGCAATGCCTAATGCGGATAATAT
Source organism: Limnanthes douglasii subsp. nivea (assembly GCA_036936605.1). Lineage (NCBI taxonomy): Eukaryota > Viridiplantae > Streptophyta > Magnoliopsida > Brassicales > Limnanthaceae > Limnanthes > Limnanthes douglasii. The sequence continues at coordinate 4,529,971 of JAUPFV010000003.1, read as the reverse complement.
CACATTAATTGGGGGGATAAATTCTTATTAGAAGCAAGGTCATGATAAAATTCTATTATATATTCATTATTTTCAAACCGTAGCTCGAATAAAAATTTGAAAGTATCTTCGACTTTGTTTTTTCAAAAAAAAACAAACTACTTTGTTTCGTTGCATCTCTTCATTTCTTCCACATGATACTCAAATTCTTGCACATATGTTGACCTAACACATGCCTAGAACAAGTGGTGTTCTTGTTTACCAGGGAAAATCTTTTTCAGATTAGTCTATAAGTACCTGGCACAAAACCTATGTTTTGAATTTGGGAACAATGATGGCAATACAAGAACCATATATTTTTGTTTGTTAGACAACCAAGTGAAGTTACCTCCATTATGGATGTTCAAATCCTCTCCAATAAGTTGCAGGAACCATTCCCAGCTCAAACTATTTTCAGATTCCACTATGGCCCAAGCCATGGGATACATCTGATCATTAGCATCCACCGCAACCACAACCAACAATTTTCTTCTAAAAGTAGAGCCGTTCCAAAAAGCGTAGACGCGTTTTCAACTTTAAAAATTTTATAAATCATGGCTGGAATGATAACCTAACATGTTTTTCTACCGACCAATATGGACATGGAAGATGTATCATTTTTATCTCTCTCTTTTTTTGAAAAATGGATTTTTTTTAAATAAAAAAACACTCGATTTGTCCTGACGATGGTGCCCAGGTGGTGTCCGTTTCCATCATCATGGCGAAGAAAATGAAATTTTAACGAAACAAGTGACGAACATAATGAATTTGGCACCATGCCATGACAAACACAATGGCGTTGGGGTCATGTCCTGTCAGACACGACAACATGGGGCCAATAGCCCGGCACTCAGGTTGTTGTGTCTGCTAGGACACACAGACCTATATCTTTTTTTCCATTAAGTTGTTAATATTTTTCTTTTAAATTTGTATTTTTTTTGTAATTTTCTTTAGTAAGTTATTACTTACTAAAGACAAGTACTAACTAAGGCACTATCAATATATAGTAAAAAAAGACCTATTGTGATTTCATAAACCTTTCTAATAAGTAAGATGTAAATATGTTCTTTTTTAAAATAACTTATTAAGTGTTATAATATATGATTAAATGAGTTTCAGGGTAGATAGTGATATTTTAATTAATAGTTTTAGTGTTAACTTATTTGGTTTTAGGTTAAATTCTTTTAATTTTAGGTGAAAAAAAAGTTTATATTTCGAGATAGAAAATAGAGAGAAGGGAGGGAAAGAAGAAGAAGAATTTTTAAAAAAAATATATGATAATTTCACAGAATAAGAGGTTTTTTAGATCGAGGGTAAAATAATAATTTTACGGAAAATTTTTGCCTTTTTTAGTATCATTTCACGAAGTAATATTAACTGTTTTTTGGTAGTTCCTTAAATACAAGATTAATTATTAACAAATATAATTGTTATTAATAAAATGATAATTTCACTAAAGGCATCCAAAACCAAACTTTACTCTCATCTAATAAGTCAAGTTTGAATATTGTCTAATTAATAATCATTTTATATACTTAACCTATTAAGAGTAAACTTGATCATTTACCCAAATCTCTCAGACCGAAAATAAGATATAATATTTAAGTCAATGTGAAGAGTAAAAAGATGGTCCGAGGGTGATTTTGTTATGTGAGGATTTGTTGATAGAAGATTTGGTGATAGAGTTATACTTGAGTATTAGATCTAGAGAGAGAAAATGCTAAAAAGGTAGAGAGAGAAAGTCGTACTATTCATCATGAAATTCGTGAAGCGTGTGTGGTCCTTTTATAGTACAATTGTGGACCCCACACGCTTTAATTTGGTTTAATTACAACTTTTGGTCCCTACTTTAAGGTTCCTTCCTATTTTGGCTATATCTTTGCAATTAACGCATTTCGGCCCTTATACATTTATTCCTATGCATTTCGGCCCTTATACATTTATTTTTATGCATTTTGGACCTTATACATTTATTTCTATGCATTTTGGCCCTTGTACATTTATTTCTATGCATTTTGGCCCTTGTCTTTTATTCTTCCTCATCAGTAGCCCCACAGTCTTAGTAAAAATCGTTTTGCTAAGACTGAAAAATTCTCCTGTCAGGCCAAAATAATTACTCCTTCGAACTACATGAATCCTTCGAACAGGAGCTCCACAAAACCCCTTCGACAAATCATCTCTTCGACCCGCTTATAAGCCTCCTCGAATATCTGAAAAAGGCCTCTTCGAACTTCTACTGTACTGAGTAGCCCCCTCAATCCTTGCAACTTTTTAAGCAAAATGGTCGTCGGACAATTATGTGCTTAGGCGAAAAATGGTGCTAGGATTGATGATGTCACTGCAAAGATACCAACGTCAGCATACTTTTGGAGAAACGGTACCCATTCTTTTGTCAGAAAACCCTTCCGCTTCCCACGACAATCTCTGACACAAGACTCTTCATCTTCTGCTATAGCTAGGTTGCCATACATTGTTCACCTATAAGGACCATCATACCCCTAGGCAAACAACATAAAAATGTCCCCGGGCTCCATTTGCCAAAGAAGCCCATTAATCTTCTATAAATACCAACCTCTCCCTTCATTAATGCAACTTCTGTTCAATTATTTCTAGAGAGATAAAGCTGGCGCACAAACCTCGTCGAATTCCTGAGTGGCTGTTGATTAGTAAACAGTTCGAAAAGAGGGTTGCCGCTGGTGAAGACGTAAGGCCTCATCCCCCACCATTGACTACAACCTTCTTCGGTGCTTGGCCTCCTTCGAACAATTCGACCGCCATTATACCTCGTGAAGTAGCTCGTCAAAGCTTACTCAGCGAAACAAACCCGCCTAGATAAATGGGCAAAGAGAGGGCACACAAACATTCATCAGGTTCGAAGAGGAAGAAATCCCATAGAGACAGAAAAGGTTCGCATGATCGAAAGCGAGCCAAGGAAGCTCCCCTAGCCATTCGAGAACCAGCTGCCCCAACCAATATTGAACATCCTCCCCAAAGATCTTCAAGCCCTCGACGGACTTCGAGGAGTCCTCCTCGAAACCCAAACCAAAGTGACTCTGCTAGCCCTCCTCGAAGACAAAATCAGCAACAAACTTCAGGAAGTTCTCCTCAAAATCAAAATCAACAGCAGAACTCTGGAAGTCCTCCTCGACATCCAGACCATCACCGTGATGCTGGCAGTCCTCTTCAAAGACATGGAACAAATGTTTCTAGTCTGCCCTCCACGCCATCCATGACCATTCATGGTACTCAGTTCTCCCCCTCAAGGACCCTCATTACCGACGAAGACATGCGTGTCTTACATGAACAGACTTTAGATCCCCAAATTACAAAGCCTCTTAATAAATCCTTTGGACAGAAATTGCCCATTATTCTTCCCTCAGGCCCTTCGAACGGTGCAACATCCTCTTCGACAATGTCCGAGGAGCAAGCTCGCCGGATTGCGCCCAAATTAAAAGGAGATATTGTGCTTCCCTTGGAGTTAGACAATATTGCCGGCAACAATATTAGAGGCATTGAGAATAAGCACATGGTGGCCCTTGCCAATATCAAGTATAAGTATTTTTCGGAGGCAGAAGAGACAATGCTTAGGCCTCGATGGGGCATTCCTACTTACATTAATATCAGATTTCCCTCCGAAGGAGAGACGCCGTTATCTGTGAGGGATCACGAAGTGGTGGTCTACACAGAAATCATGAACTGGGGGCTAAGGTATCCCTTAGACCCCTTTTTTATTGAATACCTCTCAAAAATAGATCTCTGTCCCTCACAAGTTGGGCCCAACATGTGGTTCACATTAATGGCTTGCATAATGGCCTCAAGGCTCTCAGGCCAAGAATTTTTGCTAGAACAAATCATTGGTCTGGCTGGTCTCGCTCGAAACCCTTACTTTCCCTTCTACTCAATGACATTCAACCGGGGGCAAAAAGTGTTAAAGGATCTCTTGGAGGCAGATAAAAAATGGAGGCAACAGTTCCTCTTTTTCTCTGGTTGCTGGGAGACCGGCTCCCAAGCCACTCCTTCGAATCCACATAAGCTCTCCTTGAAGTGCACCATGAAATGTAAGTACTCCTCGAATCATTATACACCCTCGAATTTGAAATTTGTCAGTCTACATTTCTCTAAGTTTATTACTCCTTCGAATCTCATAGTTGCCTACGAAAAATTGACACCCTCGAAGACACATGTGTCTTCGAACAGCATATTCTGTGTAACCATTCTTTTCCTTTGTTATTTGCTTCAGCTATGACCGGAGTATGCAAACCCTACACCGACTACGTCGAAGGAGCTACCACTGTTTTCACTAACCTTCGCTTGTGGGCGAAAGAATAGTGGGACAATCGTTTTCGCCGTTGCTTTGTCGATGAGAACTTGGCCAGAAGTCGACTCTGGAGGCTTGATCCTCTGGATCGTATAAGTATGAGGGGCCTAATGACTCCGCCTTCTGAACGAGAAGTGCTAGAGCGATGCAGCAAGCAGGATGTGACAATTTATCTGCCTAAACGCTCTCGCTCACAAAGTCACCTGGGTGAACCTCCAGAAGATGAAGCTATACCACCTCAGCCAACAAATCCCAAACCAGTCACTAAGACTCAAAAACCAAACTCTTCGAAGAATATAGGGGCCTCGAATTCTAGTAACCTTTGAACAACTGAGGCCCTTCGAATAGCTGAAACCCCTCGATCAAATGTTGCTGCTTCAACAAATCCCACTCCTCCTCCTGCTACCATCCTTCCACCAAAGAAAGATAACAAGAAAAAAGACTTGAAGGGAAAGGGCATTCTTCTTGAGCCCATCGAAGAACAATCTGAGGGAGGAGAAACTCCTGATAACAATGAAGGGACTAACTTCGAAAGAGAAGTCCAAGATGGTGCCGTTGATGCTGAAAACAGGGGTGGCCTATCACCCAAGGAAACCTCCTACCAATCTTTGCACTCTCCTCTGACTGAGGCGTCTCACCCAGCCACCCTCGAAGGTAGTCCAAGGCTGGCTCCTATCCCTGCCCCTCGAACAAACCCTCCATTACTCGTTCACCCTGATGTGGCCTGTGGTAATTTTTCTGAATTCGATTCTGCAAATTTAGGGTCTCCTTCGAGCTCCTTCGAGGTCCCCTTGGATGATGAGTTTTCGATGAGTTTGCGGAGGCTGTTGCATACTTCAGTGAATAGAGGAAAGAAGATGCGCCATCTTGAAAAGCGTAAAAATTACTACAAGTTCAAAGCATCAGTTGCTGCCGCTAAGCTCGAGGAGGCCAAGAAGGAGTACGCAGTGGTCGAAGGCCAAGCTGATGCCTTGTACGAACGTCTTTCTACCGCTGAGAATTATGTGACGATACTAGAGCAATGTTGCCAGAAAGAGAGGGACTTATACAAGAGCAAGACTGATACCCAAGAGCTGCTGATATCTGAATACAAGAAAGGGCATCGCAAGGCCTGTGATGGATTTGAGCAATGTACTGAATCTCTTCGAAAAGTAGTCGAAGAGCGCGATAAATTGGAGAGAAAAATCAGATGTTTCCTAGCAGAAATCGAAGAGGCAAAGGAGAAGGGTGCAGATGCTTATGCTGCAACATGTTCGAAGACTTTGCAAGCTCGAGATGCTGCCACTCGAGCCGGCTTATTGACCCAAATATACACCGATCACCCTGACTATGAACTGGGGCCTTTCTGGAAGCTTGTCCCCCCAGAACTTCGACCACCCCAAATAGTTATAAGTGAGACTGAGGACTCAGAAGGTGAAGAAAGTGATACCTCTAAAAATGCTGAGTGAACAAAGTTGCTGTAGGTAGTTTTTTTTTGTGTAAGGCCTAAAAAGGCCTCTTTTTGTAATGGTTGGAAGCTGTTGTGTTGTTCCAATGAGTACTTGGATATTTAACTCATCAATGTATTGTTCTTCGAACTTATTATTTCACTAGCCCTTCGAACAATGAGCATTTGGATAAATTCACTAATTCTTTTGGCCTTCGACAGAATTTAACTTAGATAACTTTAGCAGGTTTTATATTTATCATTAGGCCTTCGAACTCCAAGTTACTTGGCCTTCGAACAATTTTTACTTAGACAGATTTAGCTATAGTTTTATACTTGCAATTTGGCCTTCGAATGCCAACTCGCTTGGTCTTCGAACAATTAGTACTTAGATAGATTTACCAAGTCTTATACTTGCAATTTGGCCTTCGAACGCCAACTCGCCTGGTCTTCGAACAATTATTACTTAGATAAATTTACCAAGTTTTATACTTGCCATGAAGCCTTCGAATGCCAATCTGTTTGGCCGTCGAACAAATTGTAGGGTCTTCGAATGCCAATCTGTTTGGCCGTCGAACAATTTGTAGGGTCTTCGAATGCCAATCTGTTTGGCTTCGATGCACACCCTAAAGTGACCCGGAAAATAGTTCGAAGGCCTTAAATCATTGTGGCACACCTTAATGTAAGGCAAAGAATAGTTCGAAGGTCCTAAAAAATCGTGGCACACTTTAATGTGACCCTATGAATAGTTTGAAGGTCCCAAAACATCGTGACACACTTTAATGTGACCCGATGAATAGTTCGAAGAACGGAAATTCGAGGCACATGTTACTGTGACTCAAAAAATAGTGTGAGGGACAACAATTCGAGGCACATGTGAATGTGACTCAAAAAATAGTGTGAGGGACAACAATTCGAGGCACATGTGAATGTGACTCAAAAAATAGTGTGAGGGACAACAGTTCGAGGCACATGTGAATGTGACTCAAAAAATAGTGTGAGGGACAACAATTTGAGGCACATGTGAATGTGACTCAAAAAATAGTGTGAGGGACAACAATTCGAGGCACATGTGAATGTGACTCAAAAAATAGTTCAAGGCAAAGAAACTTTGTATTAGTGGGATCACCGAAACACCTCATTAAAACCTTCATGTGCCTAACAGGGTAGGAAAGAGTGTGTCCTCACCAAAAATTTTCCCGAGGGATACATAGAAAGTAAAAAGAAATACAATATTTTCTCCGAGCTCTGCTAATCGAGGTACAGCTTTAAATGCTCAATATTCCAAGGTAGGCGGAGATATCGTCCATCTTTATCTTTCAACCAATAAGTGCCTGGTTTTATCCTTTCAGTGACCTCATAGGGGCCTTCCCAATTAGGGCCCAGCTTTCCCAAACTCTTGTCCTTAGTATGCAAGAAAATTTTCCGTAGGACCTTGTCCCCCACCTGAAAGTCCCTATGGTTAACTTTGGATGCATATCGGCTCCTCATAAGAGTTTGATAGTGAAGGGAAGCCAACTGCGCCCGCTGCCTCTTTTCCTCCACCAAGTCTAAAGCCAATGCTCTATGCTCTTCATTGATGTTCGAGTCATAAGTTGCTATTCGGTGTGAAGGGAAGAGGATCTCCGGAGGGACCACGACATCCATTCCATAAACTAAGGTAAAAGGGGACACAGCGGTGGCTGTTCGTGGGGTCGTTCGATATGCCCACAACACCTCCTGTAAATAGTCTGGCCATTTCCCCGCCTTACCTTCTAAGTTATTTCTCAACCCGTCGAGGATGGTGCGATTAGTTACCTCCACCTGGCCATTTTCCTGAGGGTGAAATGGTGCCGAGAAACATTGTCGTATGCCCCTTGACACGCAAAAACTCTGAAATTATTTGTTATCAAACTGTGGTCCATTGTCCGTCGTAATCTGCAATGGTACACCAAAACGACAACAGATGTTAGACAAAACAAATTTGATCACGTCCTTGGCTTTCGTTCCCGCGAGTGGCTTAGCTTCCACCCACTTAGAAAAATAATCAACGGCCACAATTATCGTCTGTCTGCCCCCAGAGGCCATTGGTAGAGGTCCGACCAAGTCAATGCCCCATCTGTCAAAAGGAACTGCCTCTGAGATGCTTTCCATCAATGCTCCTGGTTTGTGGATTACATTAGCATACCGCTGGCACGTGTCACAACGTTTGACCAGGTCTTTTGCATCAGCCGAAATAGTTGGCCAATAATAACCTGCCAAGAATACCCTACGTATCAAAGCTTTATATCCACAATGAGCAGATCCTTCACCGTCGTGCAACTCGGAGAGGATGATTTGTGACTCGGGTCTATTCGAACACCTCAGTAATGGTCGACTCAGAGATTTCTTATATAACGACCCGTCCAGCAAAATGTAACCATTAGACTTAAATCTAATTTTTCTGGCTTCATATTTGTCGGTGGGCAAAACGTCATGAGCCAAAAAATCCATGAGGACTGTTCTCCAGTCAGATGTGATCGCATGATTTTCCTCGGAGACGTTCATCACATGGTGATGGAGAGTGAAACGTAACAGAAGCCTAAAGGGATAAAACCCTAATTTTGTTTTTTTATTTAATCAAAATAGTCTGCTACAAAAATAAGGTTTAAGCGCCTTAAATAGGAATCGCCCAAATCTCTAATACAAATATAGGAATAAAAATAAACATAATAAAATAATATCTTATTAAATCTGAATGTAATCAGATTTAATTTGCTACCTTAAATAATCCTTAAAAAGATAAAATAAGATAATAAAACTTAAACATTTAAATAGATTTTTGTAAAGGTTTTCCTGCCTACATCATCCTCTCCAAGTCGGAAAGAATTCGTCCTCGAATTCACACTCCTTCTCCGTTTTAAACTTTGTAGCAAAATGCATGCAAGACCAACACCAGGAAACCAGATTATCACCTCAGGGTAAGAGAAGAAAACTTTCGAAAACACTCTTTATCAGTAGGTATTACCAGGTGATACTTTATTTTCGAAACGACGTGATTACTCCCACTCCCGTGGTGAAGAAGTGTACACCAAACAAGCATCCCTTGTATACTGTAATCCTGAGATTCAGCACATTCTTTATAGTATTCCTCAAGACCTTCTGTAGTTCTTGCCAGGCTATCAACAGCTTTTGTAAGAGCAGATGCATCATTGAGGCTGCTAGAAACCGGCATGTCTACTGAAACAAGGGAAAGGTTTGTATTGCTTAGCATTTTTAAAGCTATGCTATCACAAATCACAAGAAATTTGTCCTCGGTGCTAGTTTTGCCCTTGTCCTGCATGTGGTCCGTGAATGTGCAACTCCATATGTACTCGAACATTCCTGGGAGACGAGCTTCGTTATCTACGAAGACCGCAATGCTCAAAGGAAGTGGTTTATCGAAATATCCGATATCAGATCGCAACTTGACAGGGAGCTTCTTATCACCGCGATATATGGCTAGCTTGAGAGGTAGTAGATGGTGATGAAAGTGGACCTGAAGAGTTCTCTTTGTTTGTTGACCAGGATCTAACAAAGTGATTTCTTCCATAGGCACAAGTGTAGGGACATCATTTTGAGATGCCAATAAACTCTCCTTTTCTGGTTCTGTTTGATCTACAGAACCTGATTCTTTGTAAAGGCCGCCCATACTAAAGGAGAGGCTAGTAAGATAGTTATTGCCGATATTCAACATCTCTAACGACGACAACTTCTCGAAATCATCTGAAATATGGCCATATATTCTAAACCAACGAGCATCAAGTTCTTTAAGTGAGGAAAGATGTGAAAAAGACATTGGAAGCTTAGTAAACCCAGTATCTCTTCCAGAGTCGACGTTGTTGGGTAATCTCAATAATGGCTTCTTGAACATTGTCAACAAAATCAAGCTGGAGAGCCTCCCGAAGCTGTCCGACAATTCTGTCACGGCAGTATCTTGCATACATATATACTTTAGAGACTTTAGATGTCCAATTTTATCTGGAAGTTTATGAAGCTGTGTGCATCCATTCAAATGTAAGAAGACAAGGTTGTCTAACCTGTGAATAGAACTTGGCAACGCAGCAACAGCAGAACCATCAAGGTATAAACCAGTAAGAGCCCACATGTTTCCAATTGATTCTGGGAGAGATTTAAGACCTGTACATCCTAACATATGCAGATTTTGGAGAGACTCCATGGAACCTATCTGAGATGGCAGTTCGTTTATTGGTGTGTTATCGAGTTAAAGCTCAACAAGAGAAACTAGTCCTCCAATCGAATCAGGCAAGCTACTCAAAGATTTGCAATCCCTGAGATTGAAGTGTTTTAAATATTTCAGTGAGCCAATAGACGCAGGCAGTTCTTGAATTCCAGTACCACAAACAGACAATTCAACTAAAGATTCAAGATTGCCAACAGTCTTAGGAATTGTGAGAATTGATTCACACTGTATCAAGCTTAGTTTCTCCGGAAAAAGTTCAGCTTTCTTGTAAAAATAAGGCTGACTGGAAATTATTATTGTCTTTCCAACTGCTTCAAATTGCTTCACACGGTTTTTAATCTCTAGTACTGACAGCGGAGGTTTGTCGGCATTAATTGCAGACAATTCGAAGCATGGATATCCGTTGCCGCAAATGCTAGCAGCCACTTCCAAGAGCTTCAGGTGACCATCATGTAATGGATTGAATGAACCAGGCAGTATTATTTTCCTTTCTTCAACTGTTTTGTGCATCTCAGCAGAAAATGGATAAATTTTATAACATATTTGTCCATTGATGAGTTGTTCCAGCTCCTGCTCTTCGCTGAACTTCATAGCATGTACCGCAGGCACTTCAGTTTCAGTCAAACCAGAAGAAAACTCCCCAAGAACTTTGCACGCATTTGCAATTGCCTGGATCAATACGTGGCTTGAAACACTATCTTCTTCCTCTCGACTTCTCAAACCCTTTGACAAGGTAACTGTAGATGACCAAAGACGTTCAGATGTTCTCGTTGACAAGTGAAACCTGTGGTCTCCTCTTTTTTGAGGTATTGAAGCCAAAGAACCAGTAAACCCAACACCAAGAGCTGCCTCAAGTGTAACAGATTCGAGGTACTGCAGATTCTTCAAGTTGGTTGGAAGCCGACCGCCAAGATTGTTAAATCCGAAACTTAAAATCTTTGGACTCTGGCAGACGGATATACTCTCCGGGATCTGACCACGGAATCTATTCTTCCCAGGATAGAGATAACTGAGATTAACGATTCGTCCTCGCACCTCATAGCAATCTTCTTCAATCTGGACAAGACCAAGTAGAACAACATGATGCTTCTGCCACTGAGGTGAAGTTGAGAACGGTGGTAATTGTTCTGAAGCAACTGACCAAAAAAATTCTTTCCCGCATAAAAACAAAAGTGCAGGGACCAACTTAAAGGCTGATATTTTGTGTCCCATATTGTGTATCTGTGTTTCTGCATTTAAATTCGCAAGCAGTGGAACAAGACTCAGAGTGACCACAAAATCGTGCTTCCCCATACTATCCATCATTTTGACAGATATGTCCACAAAATCTTGACGATCCTGCTCCTGCATCCTAGAAACTCTCTCTTTTATATTGATGGTATGACCTTTGTGTTGTTGAGCTGCAAATATTATCTTTGTCTTGAAAATCATGGTCTCTGATCCGGCAAGTTCAGGTTCCGCAACAATTTGTGCAAGAGCAGCTACTTGTACCTTCAATCTCCCAGTCTCAGAACCGAACAGCAAAAACCTGCAATATCCTGTGATAGCAGAAGCCTGCAATCGCTCGAAACCCAAACTTGCCATCCCATACTTAGCATACATATCGACCACGACACTTTCTCTTTTGGACATTTCATCAAATACCTTAAGTGCACAAGAACAAGAACGAAACACAACGGTATCATCCAGTGAAGACCCGATTTTAGAGCTCACAGAATCCGTAATCTTCATATAATCATTCCAACCCAATCGTGTAGCACAATTACAATTACTATTGAATGTAATCGATTCATGTAACAGCAAAGTGTCAACACTTCTAAGAACATAAGCATGGCTATACACATAACCCGAATTGGGATCGGAAACGCTAGAGAAAAGAGTGAAATCAGACAGACCATATGATTTCGGATTACCTTTTTCAGCTTCGTACTGGTTGGAGTATTTGGTGAGAGCCTCATCAATGTCGCCAATTTGTTTTGTCTGGTTTCGTCTACCCCTTCGTCGTTTTTTTCTTTTGCGAATTCGTTTCAGTCTGAATTTTTGTTCTCCAGTGTTCCAAGAAGGTTTGGTTGGTGGTAAGAATAATGGTAAATAGTCCCCACTGATACTACTTTTTGTATGTTTTAATTTTGGTTTTGAATTGGACAAAGTATAATGGATATTATATCTTTTATCCACCGAATCAACTATATGAACAGAAGATAAATGTGAAATCGAAATTCCTTCTTCGCTTTTTGATGAAGAAAATGGTGTCAATTTTTTTAAAGTATTTGAAGGATTTATTGTAGTGTTTACTGTCTAAGAAAAACACGCGACGTTGTTTGGGGGTTTCAAATCGTCGTCGTCTTCATCGGCGTATACATCATAAATCGGATCGTCTTCATCCTCATCACTGTATACATTATAAATCTGATCTCCATATTCTGACCAAGTTTCCGCCGATATTTCATCCTTAAATCCAAGCTCCCAGCGGCGGCCGTGAAAAGTATTCTGTTCGAACCCCTCCCCAAAAGGGTTAGCGATACCTTCAACCTCCGTGCCTTGTTGCCTGTTATTAGGATCAGCCATCTGACGGGTAAGATCAGCCACCTGACGACGTAGGGCCGTAACTTCTCGCCTGGCGTTAAGAACAACTATCTGACGGGTAAGATCAGCCACCTGACGGCGTAGGTCAGCAACTTCACGATCACCGAAATCACGTGTATCTCTAGTCACTGCAGCATCACCGCGACCGTTGGTTCTTCCTCGCACCATCTCGCAGGATTGCCTATGTCTGATACCACTATGATGGAGAGTGAAACGTAGCAGAAGCCTAAAGGGATAAAACCCTAATTTTGTTTTTTTATTTAATCAAAATAGTCTGCTACAAAAATAAGGTTTAAGCGCCTTAAATAGGAATCGCCCAAATCTCTAATACAAATATAGGAATAAAAATAAACATAATAAAATAATATCTTATTAAATCTGAATGTAATCAGATTTAATTTGCTACCTTAAATAATCCTTAAAAAGATAAAATAAGATAATAAAACTTAAACATTTAAATAGATTTTTGTAAAGGTTTTCCTGCCTACATCACATGGTCTTTATCGATTGAGATCGACGGGCATGGCTGGACCAAAACCCAGGGATAACCTTCTGTCCGCGAAGCAGAAGCAAGAGAATCCGGGACGACATTCAATTCCCGTCGGACGTGTTCGAACTTAACGTCCTCAAAACCCGACGCCAAATCTTTCATCAGTTTCAAGTATTGTATCAGTGTTTCCTTTCTTGCCTCGGACTCCCCCGAAACCTGATTTATTACCAACTGAGAATCACTGATCAACTTTATCCGTCGAGCCCCGCATATCTGAGCTAAACGTAGGCCGGCTAAAGCTGCTTCATACTCAGCCTCATTATTAGTAGCTTTGAAACCGAAACGGATGGCTTGGAACATAGCGACCCCTCGCGGGGATATTAACTGAACACCTTCCCCGCAGCCTGAGACGTTCGACCCCCCATCCGTCCGTACTACCCACTCTTCTTCGGCAACTATGTCAGATACCTCCTGTTCGTCCCTGTCGGAGTGGAATTCAACCAGAAAATCTGCTAAAACTTGTGCATTTATCGCTGTGCGAGGCTCAAATGTTATGTCAAAGTCTCCCAGCTCTACGGACCACTTAGTCATCCTGCCAGAGATGTCTGGTCTTTGTAATAGACTCTTCAGGGGAAACGTTGTTCGAACCACAATTGGATGGGCTTGAAAGTAGGGCCTCATCTTTCGCGCCGCTGTGATTAATGCCAAAGCCACCTTCTCCAAGGTAAGATATCGCTTCTTGGCGTCCAGCAAACTCTTGCTGACATAATAAATTGGCCTTAGGAGAGAGTCAGCTTCTCGGAGGAGAACAGCACTAACAGCATACGTGGATACCGCTACATAAACAATCAACGTCTCTCCCACCAAGGGTTTAGATAAAACTTCCGGAGAGGTTAGATACTCCTGAATTTGACGAAATGCCGTCGAACATTCTTTGGTCCAACAAAAGTGCTTGGCATTCCGCAATACTTTAAAGAATGGGGCACACTTGTCCGATGAGCGGGAAATGAATCGATTTAGGGCAGCCAACCGCCCTGTTAGGATTTGTACCTCTTTAATGTTTCGAGGAGGGCTCATGGTGATCAACGCTCTTAACTGCTTTGGGTCCGCCTCAATGCCTCTTTCACTGATCATGTAGCCAAGGAATTTACCCGATCGTACTCCAAAAATACACTTTTCTGGATTGAGCTTGAGGTTGACCCTTCGCAAGTTGTGGAATGTCTCTGTGAGGTCAGCGAAATGGTCGTCGTCTTTCTCACTCTTCACCAACATATCGTTGATATAAGCTTCCATATTCCTCCCAATCTGCTCCTCGAAAGTTTTATTAACCAGGCGCTGATAAGTTGCCCCCGCGTTTTTTAACCCGAACGGCATGACCTTATAACAGTATAGACCCCGCCCGGTAATAAAAGAAGTGCTCTCCTCATCGTTAGCAGCCAATCAGATTTGATTGTAGCCCGAGTAAGCATCCATGAAAGATAGTAATCGATTTCCGGAGGTCGAGTCTACTAATTGATCAATGCGCGGGACAGGAAAAGGATCCTTAGGACAAGCGCGGTTTAAATCTATGAAGTCGATACACATCCTCCACTTGCCGTTCTTCTTCCTCACCAATACCGGATTTGACGCCCATAGGGGATAGTGCGACTCACGAATATGACCAATACTTAAAAGTCGCTCGACCTCCAACAAAATTGATGAGGCCTTTTCCGGGGAGACATGCCTCTTTTTTTGGACTATTGGTCGAACATCCGATCGCAAGGCAAGCTGGTGACATATAATCTCCGTCGGCACCCCAGTGACATCCTGCGCACACCAAGCGAACATATCGAGCTTATCAGATAAAAAAGCAATTAACTTTCCTTTGAATTCGGGGGAGAGATGAACTCCTATTTTCAGAACTTTGCCAGCCGCGAACTCATGTGTTGCAGAATCCTCCTCCGGGACCTGAAATTCGGGGGCCTCCCTCGGATCATCACAAGGGATGACCTCGGAGGGTAGCCCCTTTAATTGCTATGCTGATCAGAGGGCCCCCCTCGAACTCCCTTGGAGGACAGGGCGATTTGTTAGCATTCTCGTGCCATTTTCTGGCTGCTTCTAACCGTACCAATATTGTTCCCGATAACGTACTTTAGACATTGATGCACCGTGGAGATGACGCTGTGCATCCGAGACAACCAAGAGCGTCCCAGGATAGCATTATATGAGGTGGGTGCGTCAACCACGATGAAGAGTACCTCCACTTCTTTCTTGAATGGTCCACGACCCAACTCCACCATACATTGGAACTCTCCCACGACAACCGCTGTGGCACCAGTGAAGCCCACTATCGTTCTATCAGATCTTCGGATGACCGGTGGGTCAGAAATGCGGCGATAGGTGCTCATAAACAGGATGTTCGCAGAGCTTCCTGTGTCGATGAGTATTTTTTGAATCTGATCCCCGGCAACGCCCGCTGCGATCACCACAGCGTCCTCATGAGGGCCTGCAACATTACGCATATCATCATCATCAAAACAAATAATAGGAGAAGGCGATCGATGCATTTGTGCGGAGACTCCAGCTTCGATCTGGGTGGTCAAATTCACCATGTGCCTTTTACGGGAGCTGTTCGAATTCCCTGCGATAGTGTCTCCGCCAAAGATTGCTAAGGACTCAAAAAATGCACAAAGACTATCCACCTTTCCCTTTGGAATTCCTTCTTCGACCAAGTTTACATTGTTCCTCCCAACTTTTGGGTCCAAATACTCTTGTTCAACGTCAAAGTCGTCAACCCCTTCGGAGATTACCATGGCTGTGTCAGTGTTCTTCGAGACAACTTTTACCACGGCGCTCTTCTGGGAGTGTTTCTTGACATACTCCAACAACATTCCATTCTCGACGAGAGCCTGCACCTCCTTCTTTAAGGCTATGCAATCTCTGGTATCGTGGCCCACATCCTCGTGATACTTGCAATATTTGTTAACGCTTCTGCTCTCCCTCGGTGTTTGTATGGGAAAGGGCTTCCTAAACGTGACCGAAGATTTAGCTTTATCAAATATTGCAGCAACATTTTCCGTCAACTCCGCATAGTAGTCGGGTCGAGTCCACTTGTTCGACATGTATCTTCCCCCTTGATTGTGGTTTGACTGGTTGCCATAGTACTGCGGGTTTGATTTTTGCCTCGGAGGATACTGACCCGTGCTTTTAGCTTGGACGTTTGATCGAGGGACCTGAGTGCTTGACTCGGTCCTCTGGAATTGATTATGGTCCAATTGCTCTCCGGAACCTTTCTCCGAGGCTTGGGTTTCTTCCACCAAGATTCTCTTCTCAACTTGATCTAGCAATGCCCCGAAGGTCATTGCTTGACTTTCTGCCACAGTGTCTTTTAACAACCCGGGGAGCAAACCCATCCTGAACGCCGCAAGCGCGACCGAATCCTTGCAGTACTCCATATCTGTTTTGGTTTTTACAAAGCGATTGGTATAGTTTTTCAGGCTCTCCCCCACTTTTTGTCGACAGTAGATTATAGTATCTCCGTTGGCCCGAAACTTCTTGCTTCCAACGAAGTGCTGTCTAAAGATGCTCCAAAACATGTCAAAGTTCTTAATGGAGCCCTGAGGTAGTCTGTTGTACCACTTAGATGCCACTCCCTTGAAAGTTTGAGAGAACGCTCTGCACAAAAGCTTATCATCGTCGTCGAATTTTATCATAAAGTTCTTAAACTGCTCGATGTGATTATCCGGATCCTGAGTCCCATCGAACTTTTCAAGCTTTGAAATGTCAAAGTGCTTCGGGAGATTCCCCACTAAGATCTCCGATGACAGAGGAGAAGCTCTCCAATTGTGCCCTGTACGATAAACATTGGACCTCAAATTGTCGTTATTTGAGAAGTACAAACCCTCCTCGGAGGGCAGCGTGTATTGCTGCTGCCATTCTGAATTTCGTGGGCCCATCTCATCTTTCCCAAGACACTTTGCCTGCTCGTGAGAACGATCAGCAACTCGGTCGTGGCGACTCTTCTCCCGCGAGGATTTCCTCTCCGAACTCCTTCCCCTTCGGGCGCCAGTTTGCCTCTGGTCACGCTTTTTCCTTCTACGGTATCTCCGAGGGGATGATTCAGAAGTACTATATCGCGAGTAATCGCTTGAAGTAGCCGAGTCTGAACGGTATCTTTCTCTTCTCCTCGGAGACCGTCGCTCACGCCTCCGATGCCTGTCATCTCTCCTCTTGGGTCGAATTTCAACCTCGCATTCCTCCTTTTGTTCGACGGGCTCTCTCCTTATCTCCGATCGAACATTTCCTTGCGCAACTTCCTTCTCCGCCTTCAACCTTTCGATCTCCAGCAATAGTTCATTCCTCTGAGCCAAAAGAGCGGAGTCATCAAAAACGTTTTCAACTCGCCGACCTCCTTCTCCTTCGGACTCCAAGTCATTTCGAAAGTCATCCGCCTCCATGTTTTCCACACAGTGATCAATCAAATCGTCCCCCGAGCCTTCCATGGTTCTCCTCGGAACAGGAATTATTTCTAGGAAGCGATTATCGTCGGAGCGATTCTCGTTTCCCACAGACGGCGCCACTGAAGAGTAAAAAGATGGTCAGAGGGTGATTTTGTTATGTGAGGATTTGTTGATAGAGGATTTGGTGATAGAGTTATACTTGAGTATTAGATCTAGAGAGAGAAAATGCTAAAAAGGTAGAGAGAGAAAGTCGTACTATTCATCATGAAATTCGTGAAGCGTGTGTGGTCCTTTTATAGTAAAATTGTGGACCCCACACGCTTTAATTTGGTTTAATTACAACTTTTGGTCCCTACTTTAAGGTTCCTTCCTATTTTGGCTATATCTTTGCAATTAACGCATTTCGGCCCTTATACATTTATTCATATGCATTTCGGCCCTTATACATTTATTTCTATGCATTTTGGCCCTTATACATTTATTTCTATGCATTTTGGCCCTTGTACATTTATTTCTATGCATTTTGGCCCTTGTCTTTTATTCTTCCTCATCACAATGAAATACCTCAACTAATGTGAGGTCCTTTCGGAGTATACCAAAGAGCAATGCCTAATGCAGATAATATCACATTAGTTGGGGGGGGATAAATTCTTATTAGAAGCAAGGTCATGTTAAAATTCTATTATATATTCATTATTTTCAAACCGTAGCTCGAATAAAAATTTGAAAGTATCTTCGACTTTGTTTTTTCAAAACAAACAAACAAACTACTTCCCTTGGTGATATTTTGTTTTGAATTGTTTTCGCAAGAAAACATGCGAGACAATTCATAAACAAACATGCGAGACCATGCACATAAATAAATATGAGAGACTATGCGTAACCAAACATGGAAGACGAGACATAAAAACATGTGAGACCAGATATAATCAATTATGCGAGACAATACATTGTTTTTTTAAGACGAACAAAATTAGATCCATTGATGATATTTTTTTCTTTTTTTTCACACCTAATAACCTTGGTCTCACGTCTTTAATATCAAGTAGTGCACACATCTCTCCATTTCATTATGCTTGGTCTCGTATCTATCTACTCTCATCTTGTATGGTCTCACATAATTTAATAATATTTGGACTTTCAACTTTATCATGATTTATTATGTGGACTCTCAACTTTATCATGATTTATTATGTTTAGTCTCACATGTTTATTTACGCATGGTCTCGCATGTTTTTTATGTCTGATCTTGTATTTTTTTATGCTCGGTCTTGCATTTTTTTATGCTTGATCGTGCATGATTTTAATGCGTGATCTTACATATTAAAAATATAAAGCCATATTTTAAGATTTTTTTTAGTTTAAAAGATACAGAACGAAAAGAAAATTTTAGTTCAAAAAAAAGAGGAGGGTTACTTGCGGTTTTTCACATTGGTTGAGTTATCTATTGATTTGATTTGCGTAGAAAATATGGGGTGGTGCAATATTTATCTACCCTGTATTAGCCTATAGATAACGGTAAAGTTAAAGTAATTAATTGAACTATAGTTAATGGGATTAAAAATAAACTTGAATTAAAAAAATTGAAATGACTTGATTTTTGCATAAATTATGATTCCAAATCTATATTTTTGGTAGTTTAGGCTTAATAAAAGACACTAACAAAAATCTATATTTATTATAGGGGGCTTACCATTTAGTACTGATCTAACAAACATATTATAGAGAAAGACCCAACAAATTTACGAGAGTTTATACCTAATATAACCTTTAATATAATCAAGGAAACAACTCTTTCTTTTATTTTTTTAATTTAAAATTCTAAAGGTTCATATCTTTTAAACTGTAATTCGAAAAAATATGAACATACCATTAGTTTTGTTTTTTTGAGACGAACAAGATTAGTACCACTCATACTGAGTTCTGATTTTTTTTAAAATATTTTACACAGGTTTTCTCATCTAGCATCTATAATAGTGAGCCTTCACATCTAGCATCTATTATAGTGGCCTGAATTCACATATCTAGCACATGGGTGGATTTAAAGGGGAGATCTGTATGTCGAGAACAACCCTAAATAAAAAAAACCAAAATCGTGTATAGTGGCTGAGTCTTCTAACTCTATGTTAGAGGTCTAGAGTTCAAGACCTAATGACTACCTAATATATTGGCTACCTAAATATTTGTATTTATTTCACTTTTTTTACATTCTTTTACTTTTTATTTTTACTTTATTTTCTTCTAATTATACCAGTCTATTTCCTAAACTTCTTCTCTCAAAGAAGAGCAACATGGAACTATCAATTTACTATTAAGTAAGCAATTTTATTATTTAAGTACTAAAAGACTTTGGCAAAATTCCAGAATTAAGTAAATATTTGTATTTATTTTACTTTTTTTTATATTTTTTTACTTTTTATTTTTACTTTATTTTCTTCTAATTATACGAGTCTCTTTCCTAAACTTCTTCTCTCAAAAAGAGCAACATGGAACTATCAATTTACTATTAAGTAAGCAATATTATTATTTAAGTAATAAAGGACTTTAGTAAGTAATTTTATTATTTACTATACTAATTCATATTTTGTATTTATGAATTTGTAATATTTTGTATGAAAACAATATTTTCTATTTAAACAAATTATTGTAGTGATTATTTTTAAGAAAATTACTGTCTTAAATGTATTCAATCGCTTATTCTTTAGCATATTTTCTATTGATGAATTTGTAATATTTTATATACTATTTGTATTCATTTATTTATAATTTATGGACCACAAATTCTGGTTATTAACTTTATTACTAACATGATGTTGTTCATTTCAAGATTTTGATTTATTTTCCTTTTAATTTTTATTGTTTATTATTTATGGACCACAAATTATGTTGTTCATTTTAATACTTTGACACTAAATAGCTTGTGAGGTTGGCAAGATTCTACCCAAATAACACTTTGGATATATTAGTGATAAGGAGTTGTCTAACCAACTTGAGACGTGTAATTGAAGAGTAGCTCAGATTTATGTAAGACTTTTGTTCCCCGTTCCTTAAAAAAGCACAAGTTTGTGCACACTTTTACACTTGTAAAACTAGCTTTGCACTTACCAGTTGCTAACGCAAGTGTCGAGCAAATATTTTCTAATATGAAATATGTGAATAATGAGTTGAGAAATAGAATGATCAATTCATGGCTTAATGATTGTTTAGTGACATTTGTGAAGAAAGAAATGCTTTGGAGAATGAATGCATTTGTTTTTGGACTATAATATATTTTTATATTTATTTCTAACTAAAAATTTTACATATTTTTTATTATGATATTTATCTTTTATTGAATTTGTTCTCCATAAGGTGACAGGCTCAGCCGAGTATGACGTAAACCCTCAGTCTGACGCGATAGCCTACAAACCAACGCCAGAAGGTAAACCACACAAGGTAACCAACGCCAGAAGGTAAACCACACAAGGTGACAGGTAGGGGTGAGATTCGGTCGGTTCGGTCGGTTTTTTTATAAATTTTTAAACCGAACCGAAATAATTCGGTTTGTATATTATTAAACCGATTTAGTAATAAAAAAATCGGTTTTTTCGGTTTCGGTTTTTTCGGTTTCGGTTTTTTCGGTTTCGGTCGGTTTTTCGGTTTTAACAAAGATGCGATTCGGTCCGTTCGGTCGGTGCGGTTCGGTCGGTTCGGTTCGGTTCGGTCGGTGCGGTTCGATCCGGGTTTTTTCGAATTATTTATTTAGTTGATATACAACATGTCCAACAACAAAGGAGAGTCGATCGCAGTTCAAAAATTTCTGGATAAAGAATGCAAGTACAAACCTCACAACGTAAATTGGAATCTTTACTATATAAAAGATAAGTACAAGTTTTGTTCGATTCTCTAAGGCAGTGCTCCCAGTGGAATTGGTTATTATTTGTATGTCCGCTCGTTCTCTCTTTAAATACATGCATTGAATTATGGGATTTCCAAAAGATTGACTAATCTTCAAGAATGTCGCAAGAATTTGGGTAGTTTCTTGATCGAAAATACTCTGTTTTCTATTTTTTGGTTTCAGGACATTTTATAATAAGAAGGACGACGAGAATGTAACAATCTTGAAGATAGAAGGTCCATTTCGAAACCTTCATAGCACCCGGGTTGTTCTTCGTGAGATCATGCAGCTTCGTCACATGAATCACCCAAATATTATTGAACAGAAGGAAGGATGTAATGTCATCGGCGCCTGGTTTACAAGAAGTTTATTTGGCATACGAAATGTTGAATTCCAACTTGCATAATGTTATACACAGTGGAATTCGCCTTTCCGACTACTATTGCATGAAAATGCTCTATCAGATCCTCTGCGGTTTAAAGTACGCACAGTCTGCAAATATTATTAGGTTCAATTTGAAACTGATCAATATTTAGTGAATGATAATGATGTGTTGAAAATTTCGGATTTCGGAATAAGTGAGCTCCATGGCCAAACCAATATGAAGAGTAAACAGATGGTGCAAGCACCAGAATTGTTCTTACACCCCGGTTGAATGAATGATTATCGTTTTATTTCCAAAATTTTCGAACTGTAACCAAAAATATATAAATTCGTCCAAAAAAACACTTGTGTGGGGTTTGAACCCAGGACCCCATTCCACAAGTAGTTTAAATATTAATATAGGACCACTAGGACAAAGGATTATAGAAATGGTATAAAACTATAGATAACTTCGGTCGGTTTTGGTTTTATTCGGTTCCTCCTACTAAAAAACCGAAAACCGACCGAATTTATTTCGGTTTGAAATTTTAAAACCGAAACCGAATATTATTAATTTTAGACCGACCAAACCGACAAATTTCGGTTTGGTTTGGTCGGTCGGTTCGGTTTTTTTCGGTTTTTGCTCACCCCTAGTGACAGGTTCAGCCGAGTCTGACGTAAACCCTCAGTCTGACGCGATAGCCTACAAACCAACGCCAGAAGGTAAACCACACAAGGTAACCAACGCCAGAAGGTAAACCACACAAGGTGACAGGCTCAGCCGAGAAAGCGTATGTAGCGAGATTCGAACTCATGACCTTCCCTTGGGGGCTTAACACTATTTTTTTTTCGGAGGGAACCCGCAGCCGCTACTCAGAGTGCAATGAGTGCGCACAGGGTAAACCCTCAGTCTGACGCGATAGCCTGCAAACCAACCCCAGAAGGTAAACCACACAAGGTGACAGGCTCAGCCGAGAAAGCATATGTAGAGGGACTCGAACTCATGACCTTTTGGTTATAAAAATGTCATACTCAACCAACTCCGCTATCCCTTGGGGGCGGCTTAACACTATTATTATACGGAGTAGTTGATATTTTTTAAATAATATTTTAAATATTTGTTATTGATTGTGCTTAATTTATGTGGTATGATATTAAGTATTTTGACTACGTTTTTTAATTATTAATTATGTTTGAACTATTAAATGAATCTCTTAAATTGTTTCTTATATCGTTATCTTTTGATTTTTTATATATATCTATAAATAGTTATTCCCTTTCATTTGTTTATATCAATATCTTTTTAGTTTATTTTTTTCCATTCTTTCATAAATATTAACAAACAAAAATTAAAACAAAAATTCAAATCTCGAAAATCAGCCTAACAATTTTGATTTTTTCTTCTCCAATTGAACAAATCAGGTTAATTTCTTAAATGATTTTTTTATTTCATGTCTATTGTTTTTCTTAAAGCAGAAAAAGAAGTAGACAATTGTCCTAACCCGCCTCCCCAAGTAAGAATTCCGTAAACGTTTAACCTATTTGATTGTTTTTTATTCTTCAATTTGTTTTCATATGTACTAGGGTTTCGAAGAGGAAGAAGAGGAGGAAGAGGAAGAAGAGGAGGAAGAAGAGGAAGAGGAAGAAGAGGAGGAAGAAGAGGGGTATTGGAAGACCTATAGTTCGGCGGAGGAAGAGGAAGAAGAATTCGAGGGTTGGGACTATAGTTTAGCGGAGTCTGTTGATCTGACGGAAGACTGCGTTTTTGGGATGGCACCTGAGGATTCGATGAAATATGGGGAACTGATGGCACATCTGAGTAAAATGGCTATAAAAAAAATACAACAAATATATGGTATGGTAATCTACATCTCATTCTCAATCTCTGCAATCTCTGAATGCTATATTACTGTCACTGTCACAGTTTTTTTAATAATCAATTGAAATTTAGAACACAAAAATGGAATTCGACTCGGTAGTGAGAGCAACTGTCACCCCAGCCCATGGTGTGAATTACTTCATAATATTCCGGGCTAAAGACCTTTCTGCTGTTGAAGATGAAGATACTCCACCACTAAGCTTCCGATCTTTAGTCTATAAGTCCATATACAAATGTAAGGTTATCTCTTGCGGCAAAGAATCTGACGCAGATGGAGGTACTTTCATTTTTCAATGATCTAGAACACTCACTTTGGATTATATTATTTCAATGGAAGATAATAAATTGTTGACTTTTGTTGTTTCAGAAGGATACGATCTCCGCTACCGCGATTATCCAGAAGAACCGGAATGGGAATCAGAAACTAATGATGAAACTTCTTGATGAAACTTTTGTTGTTTCTTCAAGAAAACAATTCATATTCAGTTTTAACTATCTTAACTTGTATCTTATCAATCAGAATACTCCTTTTAACTTTCCTTTAATTATGTATTTACATCTATATGGTGCATCTTTTATGGCTAGTGTTGAATTTAGATCTCAAAGATATTCTGTGATGAGGCCTCCTCTTAACAACTCGGTAATTATGGCGAGAAAGCCATGCCTACAATAAAGGGAGGGCTCTTTTAGCTAGTAAACCTCCACTGACCGGAAACCGAGAAAAGAGTTGAAGTCTTTTGAAAAGCACCCGTGGGTCGGATCGAATAATGATTGTGGTACAATGTCTTGTCAAGCACACAGACCATTGTGGAAATTGAAGATGTTGTGCCCAAGTCGGAAATTGATTCTGTCAAGGAAAAACTCAATGTTGATCTTACGAATCAGCACCAAAGTCGAAGATATATAATTCTGCGATATTGGTTGTGACTTTTACTTTTACATCTAAGTGGTATTAGTATGATTAAAATGTTCGATGTTGCAGTGAAAATTGAATATCTGAAAGGAGTTGCACAAAATCAGGTGCTAATCTACTTAATTGTATTTAGATGTTGGCAACCTAGAAGGTAAGGTTATTATGTTGTCAGACGAATATATTCCTTTTGGACTATCTTTCGTGAGTGACTAATGTAAATTAACCCTTGGTTTTGTTCTACCAGATCCCTCCATTGATCTTCTGTCTTTTTTCATTAATTTTTATTATATTCATTTATACAAGAAAAAGTGTATTGAATTACTTCCCCAGTGATAAGAGAATGACAGAAGCTTCTTTCGCGTGTTCCTGCCAATTATAAAATCCTGTTTTTTTGTGACATGTTTGGAATAGGTAGTCTTGGATACATGGATCTCAGGTTCTTTCATGATTTAGTTTCCAAGCTTGCATCTCATTTATATTCAGACCTGGATTTTTCAAGTTCTATCTTGACTTTGGCTTTTATTTGTTTGTTTTATCTTCATTCCTATAACCTGGTTGACTGTGCATTTAACTGTTCATTTTATGCCAATTCAGGCGTTCGTAGTTTCAGGAGAGACATGTTGAGGTAAAACAACACAGCTTCCTCAGTTTATTTTAGAACAGAAGATATCGTGTCTCAGAGGTGCTAATGTAAGATAATCTGCACTCAACGCTGCCGTATATCTGCAATATCCTGTCCCAGAGGTTGAGATCTCACCGTCTTCAGCACATCAGGTATCTTACTTAGATCCTATGTCATGACTGGAACTTAACAAAAGGTATTATTGTTAGGGATGGCAACAATACCTGTTAATGTAAAAAAAGTTCCTAACAGACTTTCTAACCTAGTTAACTTAGACTAGGTCGTGCTGGCCGTGTGCAACTTGGAATTTGTTACAGGTTGTATGCCAAAGTTATTCATGACTCCATGATTCAGTATCAATTACCTGAAATTCTTTGAACACCTTTGCAAGAATTACGTAAGTGCCGCCAGATGTTCAAAATGCAATTGAACTTTTCAAACTAATAGGAGCTTTAAATGACATGCAGGAGCTTACTCCACTTGGTAGGCTGTAATTTACCAATACTCTCTCCTTTATGTAATAGCTTTGTATATATGTACGATGAGTCCGTATATTAGCAGGGAAGGAAGGCTAATAAAGTCCTACTAGTTTTACAAGCATTCTATCTCGACGTTTGAGAGCTAATAGGGAAGGCAGGCTAATATAGTCCTACTGAAGAAAAAATTCTAATTTTGATGCAAGATTATCTAAAAGGGGTGCTTTTTAATAAATTCAATTCATATATAAAAAAAGTAAAAGAAAAATAATTTAATATTAATTTTTATTTAATTAAATACTATCTTTAATTATTCTCCCATCGATATTTTTATATTTTTTTTGGATCGCAAAATAATACTCTAGCATTAAAAACTGCAAATTAAGAATTATTGGTTTCACTAGCACTTTAATGTTAATCTAAAAATATTTTCTATGTGATAAGCAAATATATTTATTAATTCTTGTTATCTCATTTTCTAAAAAGAAAAATTAATAGTCATAATTTTTATGTTTGAAATTATGATAAACAAATTTATTTTTTGCTTGACATCGATCATTGCGACGAGCAGACAGCCATCATGGCTTACCGTAATGCTCTGTTGAGGAACACCAGGCTTTTTTAGACCTCCAACCATTTATCATATGTTGGCCGTATCCAACTCATCAATTTTTAACATATTTCCTATTCTTTATATTTGTTCATAGCTGGCATAGTTTGTAAAAAGGGATCGCTATCCCAAAATTTTCTTCCAAACAAAATCTAAAAATCAAATTTACATAAAAGCAACAACTGATAAATTCAAACACATACTTTCAAACATTCGATGGACGCATATAATTTGAGGTTTCAAGTGTTCACCCACCAGCTTTGACAACTCTGGCCACAAACTTCCAACAGTTGGTGCAAGACCAACGCGAGAAACATGATAAAAATTTTAAATTTTTACCAACTCCATGAGTAAGATCGGTGATCTAGTGTCCATAAGGGAATGATGAAGATGAAGGCTATGAAAGTGACGAGATTCATGATAAGGAAGGACCACAAAAACTCCACCAATGGGTACAAAATCCCCTCTTCATGAGCTAGAGTTGAGAACATTAAGGATAACTCAAGTCGAGGATCCTCTGACCGGGGTTGAAGACGCCAACGAAAGAAGATGAGCAAAACCCTATGTCAAAAACGTTAGTGAAGAAAGAGATGATCAAGTTCAAGAGCAAGGGCCCTCCAACCATGGGTTTGGTGAAAGATATTCTGCTCTAGTCGAATAGGAAAAATTTATATAGTAGGACCAACCAAATTACCACCACGCTTATTTGAAGTTCCAGCCGAATCTCCTGAAGGCGTCTTCAGTGTTCTAGCTGAATCTCCAACAAACTTCTCAGGTTTTCTAGTCGAACACCCAACAGACTCCTCTATCTACGGTGCATATAAACCCCTTGCAAGTTTCTACGGGGTTCCAACCAAGCAATCAACAAGCCATCAATACTATGGAGTGCATCCGAACCATCAACATGTTCCTACCACTTCCTAATTTCCAGTTTGGGTATTCGTACGCTTCAATACTACCTCTAGGAGTTTCGCATAATCAGTACCAAGTGATTCCACCCCTTGATCAACCTCAACACAACTATGTACCAGTATATCTTAATATGAAGCAAAGATACATGTAGGCTCCGGTCACAATGAATGAAAGTTAGCATAATCTACCAACCAAGCTTATATGGTTCAACCAAAACCTACATAAGCCACCACCTAGCTAAACCAAACCCTACTAGCTCAATACCCTCAAGGGTATAAGTTGACATTTCAGAACAAGAACAAAACAACATATTCGACTGAGAAATGGCGAGGGACAATTCACTAGTCGAATTACCCATTTTTTAAAAGCACAAACAACAACCGGGCCAACACTCTCTTGGATGACGGTGAATACTTAATTAAAGAAAAATCTCTCATAACTTCAGACATCCTTAACACAAAAAATTACAGGTGTACGATTATGCAGTAGTTTTGATAAGTAATAGACTCGAGATTTATTGTACCTTATAGATTTTTATTTATTTTAATTACAAATCTAATAACGGTATGCTGATTTAATAACGAAAGGAAAATTTAAATTTTGACGGACATGATCAAGATGACAATATACTGATTTATATATTTATATATATATATATATATTGACGATTATATTAATAGATAATATCAATATTGAACATATAATATTTTTACTAAGATTTATCACAATTAATCTAACTTAATGTTTATATTATTCTTTAAAATCACGTTCTATTACAATTTGTTGTAATAATCTCTCGATCTCAAACAACTAACCTTCTTATAAGACTTGTTCTATATTTAGCCCTCTACTTCTTACAATTAGGCCATAAATACTAAAAATCTAGTTTAGATCTCGATATGTCATAACCGTAAGTAATTGAAAGCTTTAAGAGTAATATTAATACTAAGGATAACAATATAAAAAATAATTAAAAAGAATATATAATTAATTTATAGCAAAAATGTTTACAGAGATTTTATAAACATATAAAATAAATTCTACCTACCACTAACATAATCACAAACGTAAAAATGAGGAGAAAGTAGAAGAATAAAAGAATTAAAATTTTGATCTTGAAATCAAGAAGTTATTTCATCGTCTTTTGTTTTTATGATGTGATATGATTGATGGGTTTTTCTCCATCAAGTGTCCATTATTTATAACCAAATCTTATTTTTTAAATATAAATGCGACAGATGGTTATACATGTTAAGATTTGTAATGGATAATACCTTCCAATAGTGGTCTTGGAATCACTCATGCAAACGCAAATTTCATTAATCATATCAATTTCATCATCCATCATAATTTCATCAGCCATCTCATGATCTTTAGAAATTTCTAATTCAATAAAAAATAATTCTGAATCAGTGTTCGAGACCTTACCTCTGATTTTGTCGAACATATTATCTCTAAATTTATATTGCGATATATATTGACTCTTTATAAATGATGATCTAATTGAAAAATGTTGCAGCTCAACCAAAGAATGCACCTTACCCCAAAATAACTCGTAGTTAATCTTTACGCATTAGGTTAGAATGAGTACTCTTTACTTAGTTAGTGGTCGCATGTCCCAAATGCATGAACTTCTTCGTTTTTGAAACCACAAATATATCAGCGTAATAAACTAACCAAGACTTTTAATATATTTGATTGCTTCATGATATTTTTTATAGTCAAACTGCATCTCAATCCGAGCATTCTTGAAATCATGTTCTGACTAATGAGTACGCTATCTTTTTCCACATAGACAAAAATATATTAAGATTTATTTTCTAATTAAAGTAAGTTTTTGTATTCCTCTGAATGTTCATGTTAATGTGCCATTGACAAAACATGTGAGGTTTTGTTTCGAAACACTAGTTCTAAAACGTTCATCAATGTCAAGCTTCTTTCCATTAAAACTACATACAGTTCTTTAATATATGAGATACAATCAACAATTTCAAAAAGTCTAATACCCACTTAAAATTATTTAATTTATTCATGGATATAACTTGAAAATAAAATGCAATAACTCAAACCAATAGATGTTACTCTAATGATCTCACATAATGGTATCTCGCGCCTTATTGTCTTGTAAATGTTATCCATTATTAGAACTATTGGATATGTCTGTCACAAATTCACAATAATCGGATGTGCAAAGGGAATATCAGGAATAAAATCACTTTCATTTTTGCTAGATCAATATCATTCAAAATAATGATATGATGCGCATGGATGATATATTTTGTTCGTTTATTGTTTTACTCCACTAAAAATATGAAAAGTTCCCTAGAAGGAAGAACGTTCTATAAATTGAAACCCTTCTTAATGCAAACATCTCTCGTATGAATGACCAACTAAGTGTTTAACATTCACATGGTTGTGAATGTCGAATATAACCTTTAACGACCATAGATCTAGAATTACCATGATACTTTTAAGATTGAAAAGTTTATGGTCATATTTATGAATGACAGGACGAGAAGTTTATGGTCCAAAATGATATGTACAGAGGTCAACAGTACAGTCATATTTAATTCGCTCGTTCTCATTTGATGAGCACTTTGCTCTATTCTCTTGTTCCTAATTGGAAACCCCATATACCATGTTCATTTCGGTTGCTTTATGAATCTGTAAGTATGTTTGATTTTGGAGTTAGGATTTACTGGAAGAAAACAAACTTTTCGAATCTTGGGTTCTGGGTGTTTGTTAATTTTCATATTCATTTAGAATCAAGTTATAGAACTGAAACCAGATGAGAAATTGATGTGAAGATTTGACTTGGGTTAGTTGTGAATTTTCATTTAGGTTTAAGTTTTAGGGTTTTGGTTTGCCAGAATGGAAGAGATTTTCAGATTTTGACTTGAATTAGCTGTGAATTTATGTTTATGTTGGAGGTTTTGAATTTCGATTAGTACTCTAAAGAGGTTTCTTCTATCGAAAATTACATTTCCAGATATTTTTTGTTGTTGTTTTATGTAAGTATCTTTTTCTTTTTAATACAGAGATCAGCTGTTTCGCTTGTTAAGCCTCATAATTTTATGGGGCCGGGTGATCATTTGATTTTGTAAGACGAAAGTGGGAGGGTGAAGCTTGGGGTACCTAATTAATTTCTCCGCTTATGTGACAGGTTTGAGATGTTGCCTTTCATTAACTTTTTGTAAATTGCAGCTCCAAATCAGTTTTTTTGTTTGGATGTTAATTTTTACTTGACGGTGGTGTAGGTGTAGGTGTGGTTGTGGTTGTGGCTGTGGCTGTGCTCGGAAAAGAAACTGATGCGGGTGAGTTCTTCGTTTAAGAAGTACTCGAAGCTAGTCCTCCACCCAAGATAGAGTTGCCACTCAAATCAAGTATGACACTCTTTAGTTGATTTTTGGTTCGCGAAAACGGTCATTTTTGCCCAAAATCGAATGTAGCCTAAGCTTCTTTTAAAAAACGGTCATTTAGGTTTGATATTTTCTCTTTTCTTTATTTATTATCTGGTATCCATTTTTAATTGAAAAATAATAATAATTAATATTTATTATCTTTTATCAATATAATACTACTTTTAATTGGAAAATAATAATAATTAATATTTATTATTATTTTTTTAGGTAAATGTGGATATGTATATATATATGATGTAAGTGTTACAATCATCTAGAAAGTCCTAAGATCTCTGAGTCGCGAACAAGTCACTAATGTACTATACAAATAAAATCAGGAAAACAGAGTACATCAATAAGCCAAAAGAAATCTAACATGCGAGTCGATAATGCGGATATAAACGGAATAAAATCTTCAAAGTCGTGAGGGTAATTCGAGTGAAAATGGTGTCTTGAGTCACGATCTCTTCATCAAATACAAGGCGGTTGCGAGCACGCAAAATCTCAAAAACAGTAGCTTGGAATGCAAGGTTGATGGCGCGGGATCGGTAGGATGTGCCCCGGTGCTCCTTCCTAATCCATTTATGTGCACTGTCGAGTGTGGTCATTGCGCGAGTAATCCCCAGCCATGTTTTGATACGACTCCATATTTCTCAACTGAACCTGCAAGAAAAGAAAATATGTGCACTCGATTCAGAATGCCTACAAAAGGGGCAACTGATGTTAGGAAAATCAATGTAGTGAAACGTGTCTTTTGTGGCCAGACGACGGTTGAATGCAAGCCAGACGGTGAAAGTGTATTTCGGTGGGATGTATCTCTTCCATATCTTCGATAGAGTCAGACACGGTTCAACCTTTGTCCTCATGGCTTCATAGACACGGCTTGTGATCAACTTTCCATCCAAAGCACAACTTTCAAGACCCCGAATGGCATGGTCTCGGACCCCAAATATCTGAATCAAAGAATCTCTAATATCAAGAAGCTTTCGAATGAGATGACTGTCTCTATCCCGTCTTTGGTAGTCCCAGATAGTTTGTCCTCGAAGATAATACTCGTGCACTCATTTCACCCATAAAGACTCGGAACCCGAATGAAATAACCATATCGAACGGGTAAGAAGAGCACGATTCCAAACTCTTATATCTTTAAGTCCAAGACCTCCTTCATCTTTCGGTTTACAAATTTTGTCCCATGCAATCCGCGCTGGTCTACCCCCCAGAAGAACTTGAGGCAGAGTGAGCGGATGGTGTTAAGGACCGCCGAATGCAAAGGAAAAACGCGGAACCAAAAACATTCGACTCCTTGAAGCACGGATGTGATCAATTGAAGTTTTCCTGCGTAAGAAAGTTTCATGTGCTCCCATTTCTCAATGTAACTCGAGATAGCTGCAGTCAAAGGAGCAAAATTAGTTACTGAAACCGTCATTGGAGCGAGAGGTACCCCCAAGTAACGAACATGGTATGTGCCAACTTCAAATCCGGCTCTCTCCATAATCCGATCATAGACAATCCCATTAACTCCGGCTAGATATATTGTGGATTTAGAAGGGTTCAGTGAGAGGCCCGATACATCCTCTAAATGACCCAAACAATCCATAAGGATGTTAATTGATGTCTCGTCCCCTCTTGAGAAAAGCATCAAACCGTCGGCAAAAGCAAGATGGGTGGTGTGCGCGCGGGCATATTTCGGGTAGAATTTAAAGCCCGGTTCACTCGATCTCTTCTTTAACAATCGGGATATATATTCAAGGAAAAGGATGAATAAAGTAGGGGACATGGGATCACCTTGCATTAAGCCTCGTTGCCCACGAAAGAAACCATGAAGCTCGCCATTGATGGAAACCGAAAAAGATGTTGTAGTAACGCAAGCAAGAATCCAACCCACAAACTTAGGAGGAAAGCTGATACCGTGGATGATTGTCGATAAGAAGTCCCATGAGACTGTGTCAAAAGCTTTGCGAATATCTACCATGAGCAAGGAAAACGTTATCAACAATATTTCGACCACTTACGAAAGCACCTTGTCCTTTGTCAATGAGAGTTGGAAGTAAGGGTGTCATTCGGTTAGCCAAAATTTTGGTAATCACTTTATAAGTAATATTTGTGAGACCAATTGGCCTAAAGTCACCCACCTTAGGATCGTTGTCTTTCTTCGGTGTAAGGGAGAGGATGGTGTGGTTTGTTGCACGAAGTAGACTACCGGTGTCAAACAACTCACAAACACAATCAATCAAATCTGTGCCCACAAGATCCCAATTCTTTTTGAAGAAATCTGAGGTGTAGCCGTCTGGTCCCGGGGCCTTGTCATTCCCAATATCAAAGAGTGCATTCCGGATTTTATCAACTTCCACAAGTTTAAGTAGCTGCTCATAAAATCGATCCTCGACTAGTGGTCTGTGACTCATGACTGCCGGGTCAATGGGGCTGCTTGGACGGGATGTGCCAAAGAGATGATGAGTGTAGAAATCTACAAGGAGGGAGGCGACTTCTATTGGGGATGTGGTGCGGGTGCCGTCATCTCGGACGATGTATGATATGTTCTTTCTTGCATTGTCTCGGTTTATTAAGTTGTGAAAGTATTTCGTACCTCTATCTCCGTCAACTAGGTGGGTAGTCCGCATACGCTGTTGGAGAAAACTCTTCTCGACATCAAGGAGGAAGTTCGCACGTGCCCGTAATCTGTGAACCTCTTATTTTAAAGTAGTGTTGTCAGGATCATTCATAAGAGAGGATATAGCCTCTTTAAATTCTGAATTTGCAGTAGCCGTACGCTCAAGAATGCCCTCATACTCAGCTTTATTCAATTCTCTTAATGGACGCTTTAGGGCTTTCAACTTATGCGCAAGTACATATTATTTTGTACCATCAATAAACTGCCCCAATGAACTTTGTACGATACTAGCAAACCTGGGATGTTTTAGCCACATGTTGAAGAATCTGAATGGCCGACAACCATGCTGAAAGTCTCGAATAACCGATGCGATAACTGGGCTATGGTCGGATACGGGTTCCATCGGAAGGAACGATGCTCTGCATATGAGATTCCTGTCACTCCACCCATAATTTATAAGGACTCGGTCAAGCTTGGCCCAAACAGTACTATTTGTCCAAGTGAAGAAAGAACCTGTGGAAGGTGCATCGATAAGACCATGTGATATTCGAAAATTATTTAAATCAATTAACTCACTATTTCGAAGAGGAGCAGCCCTAATTCGGTATCCTGGAGCATAGTACGTGTTATAATCTCCCATAATCATCCAAGGTAAACGAATGTTGGCCCCAATGGTGGTTAGGTGCTCCCAAAGAACTCTTCTTTGCGGTATCATATACAAAGGGTAAACGAAGGTAACATAAAAGGTTTCTTGGGTGACGTTGCAATGGACTTGAAAGTGGATGTGTTGTCATCCAATTTTAATCACTGTACAATCCACCCTACTAGCATCCCAAACAACAATGATGTGTCCTCCATGAATAACATCAAGATTAGAAACATGATTCCATTTTGAGAAACGAGTAGACATAAAGTTGGCTAAATGTTCTTGCGAGAATTTCGTTTCTAACAGGCAAAACAGGGGCAAAGAATTTTTTCTTACGAGTTTACAAACCGTGGAGAGAGAAGCGCCTCGATCTGCACGCCCACATAAGCCCCTGATGTTCCAACTAAGGAGCTTCATTTATCAACCGAGGAGTTTATGGGAACTCCGCGCCTCGCGTTTTTCTTTGTCTTTTTGCTTTGCACCTTCTGCCAAGGCTGATCAGAATGCTCGGCAGGACTGTTCGGTAGATGTGTGAAATCGTCATTTGTTTGATGGTCAAATGTTGGATCCCGGTCTCTAGTATCTGCCAGGGGATTGCTCAATGTTGATGGTGCCTCAAATTCATCATCTTGTTCCATGGGGGTGTCAATCATGGTTCCAGCTGTACTAGACTTGTTACCTCCCTTGTCTTGAGGTTTGTTATCAGCTGCCATCTGTTTGTCTTTTGTGCTAGTTTTGTGGGATGGTTTTGCTTGTTGGGTAGTTTACTTCGGCTGTGTGCTAGCTGACGGTTTTTTCTGTGGGGTAGCATTTGCATGGGCCTTTCGATGCTCCCTGTGCTCATTTGTTTGTGGTTGTTCACCATTTTGTGGCATTCTTTTCCCTTTCATTGCATCCATTTTTTGTGTGCTGGTATTTGGTCTAGGTGGACAACACAGGTGGTTGTGCCCAAAGCATTGACATATATGGCAAAATAAAGGGTAGTTCTCGTACTCCACAATTTGTTCATAGCGCTTCCCACAAGGCAAATTGACACCAAACTTTGTAATTGGTTCTTGACTCACATCAATCTCAATCAAAACACGTGCGTAGGCCATCCTGGACTTGTCACAAGTAAACTGGTCAGTATATAAGGGCTTACCAACCTTGGAGGCGATCTTGCTAAGGCCAGATTCACTCCAGAAACCCAAAGGGATGTCACGGAGCACAACCCAAGTTGGGATCTTTGTGAAGAGATCGTCTGTGAGCATTGATCCTCTCTCAATCTGCTTTAATAAGAGTGTCTTCCCATAGATGGTATAAGGGCCACCTTGAAGGACTTTTAGCAAATCTTGTTCATTAGAAAACTTGAAGGCGGTCCACCCTTTTCCATAGGGCAAAACCCTGCATCCAACACCCCAAGATTTTGTTATTGAGTCAAGTGCAAGCTTACCAGGGAATCGTCCGGTGAAACAGCCAATGAGGCAGTGTCCCCAAGTCTCAACAATTGGGATTTTGTTTGTATGGTCGAGAGTGATGTCTTCATCATTAATAGGAGGAGCAATGAACCGCAACTTCAACCCTTTCGAGTCTAGACGGGAGCCTTGAAATAGGCTGGAGAACGTTTTAGATGGAGTTTGTGTTGTGCGCGTTGAGGACGTATTCTGATCACTCTTATATGATGATTGTCGGTTCCATACATTACTAGTTTGAAAAGAAGGAAATGGATTTGTTGTACGCATATTATTACCTTCCTTGTGAATTGAAGAGCCATTACTTTTATTACGAATATTCAAATATGTTGAATTAATTCCTTGCACCCTGTTCGAATTCAAATTCAAAATCTCGTTTTTAATTGCATTTGAGTCCCCGGAATTGAAGTCTTTTCCATTCAAATTTTCTGAATTAAATCCATGTACGCGGTTCCAATTCAAATTCACATTCCCGTCTTTAATTGCAGTTGAGCTTTCGGGATTAATGTCTTTTCCCTTCAAATTCAAAAATTTCTGTGAAGTAAATTCGGAGATAAAAGAATTCACATTACCTTCGTTAATTGCAGTATGGCCCTTATTTACTTCGTTTGCATTGAAGTCTCCAGAATTAATGTCTTCTCCATTTAAATTTAAAATCCTTTGCGAAGTACATTCGTGTACAGTACCTTCTTTTGCTTTATATGCGGTATTATGGTTCACGTTACCTTCTTTTGCATTAAAGGCATTAATCTCATTCACGTTACCTTCTTTTGCTTTAAATGTATGCAAGTTACTATTCCTTCTGTCTTTAAGTGTAGTGAAGTCCATGGAACAGTTACTCTTGTCGTTCAAATTTTCTTTTACTTCATTAATCTTGTTCACGTTACCTTCTTTTGCTTTAAATGTATGCAGGTTACTATTCATTTTGATTTGAAGTGCAGTAAAGTCTCTGGAACGGTTACTCTTGTCATTCAAATTTTCTTTTACTTCATTAATCTCGCTTCCGCATACATTTATCTCTCTGTCATTTGCAATGACGGAATTTCCGCGTACGTTTAGTTCTCTGTCAGCATTAATCTCATTTCTATTAGTACCGGTAGATTTGAATTTGAATGGTTGAGTGGAAGTATCAAAGAAAATCCGGTCTTTATGAGAGTCTTCGCTAGACTTGAATGCAGTCATCACTTTGGATGAATGATCCTGACTGTTACGCACCCCTCTTGAATGTGCCGGTGAATTTCCATGAACGCTGATAGCAAACTTCCGATCATCGAAAAAAGTTTTGTTTGCAGTTTTGGCTACCTCTTGCGGTGGTGGAATCGCCGGAATAATTTTGTTTGCTAAGAGTGGTTCCAGAGACAGATCTTCAAACGACGGAGTTATTGGTTTCTTCTTTTGCTTTTTTCTATGTTCTGATTTTCTATGAACTGAATTTTCTCCTTGCTTTAACAATGAAGCACCATGAACGGTAGTCGCCGGAGATGAAAATTCGAAACCTGCATAAGCGGCAATCTGTTCATCGGAGACGGTTAATAGCAGTTTATCGGTTTCGCGAACAACAATGATGTCTCGATCTTTATCGGTTTCCTCTTGTTCATCGCTTAGTTCTCGTTCTTCATCGCAAGTATCAACGTCAAACAGCATTTCCGGAGTCACCGATGGATCAAAAGGAATTATAGCCTTTGGAGAATCAAGAGTGCAA
Organism: Limnanthes douglasii subsp. nivea; assembly: GCA_036936605.1. Classification (NCBI taxonomy): domain Eukaryota; kingdom Viridiplantae; phylum Streptophyta; class Magnoliopsida; order Brassicales; family Limnanthaceae; genus Limnanthes; species Limnanthes douglasii. The sequence continues at coordinate 4,493,030 of JAUPFV010000003.1, read as the reverse complement.
ATCAGATTCTTACAAGAAACTTTTGACTTATTCTGTTTCTGCTTGTGTACCGGTGTCTTCTCTCCGGCTTGAATTTCCTGAACATTCACCTTGGCCAAATCCTCCATTGAAGAAATTAGAGACCGAACTACAATTTTTCTGGTTGTATCATTTCGTCTTTGCACGATTTCCGTCTTCTTACGGATTATAACCCCCTGACTATTATCTTCGGTTGAATCTTCCATTTAAATAAAAAAATCAGATAATAATCATTCCGGAGTAGAAGTTGATAATCTGAATAAATTCAAAAATGAACAAAACACAGAAACACTGTTCTATATGTTTCACCAAAGCATAAATCGTCTGTTGATAATCATATAATTTTCCGTCTTTGCACTGTACTGGTTCTCGTCTGTTTCACCCCAGCATAAACCGTGCACTTCCAAAGTGATATTCTTACAAACCAATAAGCAAGGATTAAACAATGAATTTGGGGCCGAATACTTCCCCAAAAGTAAATCGTCAAGAAAAATAACATTTTGATACTTCCCCAAAACCAATCGCCAAGAGTAGTAATCGTGAGTGGAAATCCAGAAGAAATAAGTCGAGAGAGTAGAGAGAAAGGATGGAGCAAAAAAGGGTCTAGAGAGAAATCAGAGATTTTCTTTCTAGAGAGAAACTGCTCTCTAACTTTTTATTTATTATCTTATATGAATATAATACTATTAGGGGATATATAAAGGTTTGGCTAATAGGTGTTAATGATTATTATTTATAAGAAAATTTATTAATGAAATATATTTAGGTTTTAAGTCATATAAACCACTATTTAAAAAACATTAAAAAAATGTGATTTTAAAAACTTGTGAGTTTTGAAACTCACAAATATCAAAATTCTAAATTATATTTGTGACTTTCAATACAGTAGTTTTTGAAAACATTTATTTTTGAATTAAAATATTATTTTTTTAAATAACAGCAAATTTATTGTTGGATCATAAACTTGATCCACTTAAAGGGCCCAACCCACTCAAAGGGTCCAACCCACTTAATAAGACCCATCTAGAAAGTATATTCTAGAACAAAATAAATTAATATTTATTTAGTAGTAGAGATTGTGTGTAAGACCTTCTTTAGGTTGAGTGCAAGACACACTTTTAGATTGAGTGTAAGAAACACCTTAACTTTGAGTGTAGTATTGATGTTGAGTGTGTTAGTATCCAAAAGCCTCTTGGATGGTGGATCTTTGTCTCCACTATATTCCTATAAATAGTGGAGCTCTCCCACCATCTAGAGCATCACACAAAACACACTAAGAAGTAAAGTTAGAGAGAAAGTTAGAGTGAGAGAAAAAAGAGACAAGAATGCTCTCTTGAGTGTTTGAAAAATATTTTCTCTTCTAGTGTGTGTTGTAAGAGTGTTCTTGTAATATTTCTCATTTTCTATTTATATCAAAGTTGTTTGTTTGTTTTAAAGAGAGTGTTGTTTTTATATTTTCCGCCAACAAAGTGGTATCAGAGCCACAAGCTCTTTTCGAAATTTTGTTTTTAAATATTCAACATATTGAAAAATATGGCAAATGGTGTATCATCCTTCCAAGTTCCAATACTCAACAACAACAACTACGATAATTGGAGTATCAAGATGAAAGCTCTCCTTAGAGCACATGATGTGTGGGATGCCGTTGAAAAAGGGTTTGACGAACCCGAAGATGAAGCAAACCTTACTCAAGAGGAGAAAACAACTTTCAAGGATTTAAGAAAGAGAGACAAAAAAGCTCTTTTCCTCATCTATCAAGCATTAGATGATGATGGCTTCGAAAAAATTTCACCCGCATCTTCCGCCAAGCAAGCGTGGGAGAAATTACAAATCTCTTACAAAGGATTCGAAAAGGTGAAAAAGGTACGTCTCCAAACATTAAGAGGTGAATTTGAATCTTTACATATGAAAGCGTCCGAATCTATTTCGGAATATTTTTTAAGAGTAGCAACCGTTTCTAATCAATTAAAAAGAAATTGTGAGAACTTAGAAGATGTGAGAGTAATCGAAAAAATACTCCGCTCGTTGGATCCCAAATTTGAGCACATCGTCGTGACGATTGAGGAAACTAAAGACTTGGAGAAGATGATGATTGAAGAACTCCAAGGATCATTACAAGCCTACGAAGAAAAGCACAAGAAGAAGCAAGAGATCACCGAGCAACTCCTCAAAGTAGAACTCAAGGACATGCATGCAAGTCAAGACGATGATAGAAACCAACGTGGCCGAGGAAGAGGTAGAGGCCGCGGACGAGGTGGTTATCATGGACGTGGACGTGGCTGGAATTACAACAACAATAATTCCAACTACAACTACGAGAAACGAGAAATCTCAACACGAGGTCGTGGAAGACGAAATCCGAACTCGAGGTATGATAAATCTCAAATCCAATGCTATAAATGTCAAAGATTTGGACATTATGCTTCAGAATGTAGAGGCCCCAACAATAGAGTTGAGGAGAAGGCCAACTATATGGAAGAGAAGACGGAGGAGAAAGATATGTTACTACTAACATACAAAACCACTAATGAAGGCCAAGAAAACACTTGGTATCTTGACACCGGTGCAAGCAATCATATGTGTGGGAAAAGAAGAATGTTCGTAGAGATCAATGAAGCCATGAGTGGAAATGTCTCTTTTGGAGATGATAGCAAAATATCGGTGAAAGAAAAAGGTACCATTCTTATTCATGCAAAAGATGGTAGTCACCAAATGATCTCAAATGTTTATTACGTACCTAGCATGAAAAACAACATCTTAAGCTTGGGACAACTTCTAGAAAAAGGCTATGATATTCATATGAAAAATTATAGTCTTTTTATGAGAGATGCAAAAGGGGATTTAATTGATAAAGTTCAAATGTCAAAGAATAGAATGTTTCCTTTGAATATTCAAAATGATGTTGCAAAGTGTCTTAAGGCGTGTTACAAAGATTCGTCGTGGCTATGGCATGTTCGACTTGGGTATATAAACTTTTCAAGTTTAGAGTTATTGTCAAAGAAGGAAATGCTGAGAGGGTTACCGTGTATCAATCATCCTGACCAGTTATACGAAGGATGTTTACTTGGAAAGCAATTCAGAAAAAGCTTTCCAAAGGAGTCAGAGTCAAGAGCCAATAAACCTCTCGAGCTTATTCATACCGATGTGTGTGGTCCAATCAAGCCGAGCTCTCTAGGTAAAAGTAACTACTTCCTTCTCTTCATTGATGATTTTTCAAGAAAAACGTGGGTATACTTCTTGAAACAGAAATCTGAAGTCTTTGGAGTATTTAAGAAGTTCAAAGCAGTTGTGGAAAAAGAGAGCAAATAAGATTAAAGCCATGAGATCTGACCGAGGAGGGGAGTTCACATCCAATGAATTCCTAGAGTTTTGTGAAGCACATGGAATTCGTCGCCGCTTGACAGTTCCTAGATCACCTCAACAAAATGGTGTGGCAGAAAGGAAGAACAGAACAATCCTTGATATGGCGCGAAGCATGCTCAAAAGTAAGAAACTGCCTAAGGATTTTTGGGCGGAAGCAGTGGCATGTGCGGTTTACTTGTCCAACCGATCTCCAACAAGAAGTGTTTGGGGAAAGACACCACAAGAAGCGTGGAGTGGAAGAAAGCCCGGAATTTCCCACTTGAGAGTATTTGGAAGCGTAGCTCATGTCCATGTACCAGACGAACAACGAACCAAACTCGATGATAAAAGCAAAAGTTTTATCTTCATCGGTTACGACTTAAGTTCCAAAGGCTACAAGTTATACAACCCAAACAACAAGAAGGTTGTGATAAGCCGAGACGTGATAGTTGATGAAGAAGGCGAATGGGATTTTGGGTCTCATACAAATGAGTTCACATTTTTCCCCCAAATTGAAGAAGATGAGAAGACACCAAATGAGCAATCAGAAGATGTTGCTACCCAACATGCCTCACCAACATCAACTACTCATGGAGACTCGCCACCTTCATCATCGTCAAATGGTAGTCAAAATGAGAGAGCAGTGGAACGTACAAGAAGCCTTAGTGATCTTTATGAGGTAACCGAACCAATGGATAACATTACACTATTTTGTCTCTTTGCTGATTGTGAGCCAGTGACATTTCAAGAAGATGCACAAGAGAAACAATGGAGATACGCGATGGATGAAGAAATTATAGCCATCGAGAAGAATGACACATGGGAACTCACCTCACTTCCCAAAGGGTGCAAGATAATAGGCGTCAGAAGGTTATACAAAACCAAGAGAAATGCTAAGGGGGAGATTGAAAAACACAAAGCGAGGCTTGTTGCAAAAGGCTATAGTCAAAAGGCGGGAATTGACTATGATGAGGTATTCACCCCCGTTGCCCGATTGGAAACTATTAGACTAATAATTTCTTTGGCAGCTCAAAACAAGTAGAAGATACAACAAATGGATGTAAAGTCAGCATTTCTAAATGGCGTCCTTGAAGAAGAAGTCTACATTCAACAACCATTAGGCTATGAGGTCAAAGGCCACGAAGACAAGGTGTTGAAGCTAAAGAAGGCTCTTTACGGGCTAAAACAAGCACCAAGGGCATGGAACAGTAGAATCGACAAGTATTTCCAAGAGAATGGCTTCAACAAATGTCCGTACGAGCACGCTCTTTACACCAAGATCAAAGATGGAGATATTTTAATTGTGTGTCTCTACGTGGACGATTTGATCTTCACCGGAAGCAGCCCGAGCATGTTCAATAAATTCAAGAAAGTAATGACGAAGGAATTCGAGATGACAGATTTGGGGCTCATGGCGTACTACCTTGACATTGAAGTTAAGCAACAAAAAGATGGAATTTTCATCTCACAAGAAAGCTATGCTAAAGATATCCTGAAGAAGTTTAAGATGGAGAATTGTAGCCCAATAAGCACACCCATGGAGTTTGGAGTCAAAATGTCCAAGCATGAAGAAGGCGAAAGTGTGGATCCGACATTATTCAAAAGTTTGGTAGGAAGTCTACGCTATCTAACTTGCACGAGACCGGATATTCTTCATGCAGTTGGATTGGTTAGTCGCTACATGGAATCTCCAACAACTACTCATTTCAAAGCTGCAAAGAGAATCCTTCGCTATCTGAAAGGTACAATTGATTTTGGATTACTCTATTCCATTTCTAATAATTACAAACTTGTTGGGTATAGCGATAGTGATTGGGGTGGAGACATAGACAATCGAAGGAGTACAACTGGATTTATATTCTTTATGGGAAATATTGCTTTCACGTGGATGTCAAAGAAACAACCAATTGTCACGTTGTCCACTTGTGAGGCGGAATACGTTGCTGCTACTACATGTGTTAGTCATGCGATTTGGCTTAGAAATCTATTGAAGGAGCTAGACCTAACACAGAATGAGCCAACTAAAGTGTATGTCGACAATAAGTCAGCCATTTCCTTAGCCAAGAATCCAGTATTTCATGATCGAAGCAAGCATATAGATGTCCGCTACCACTACATAAGGGAGTGTATTTCAAGAAAGGATGTGCAAGTTGAATATGTGAAGACACAAGATCAAGCTGCTGATATTTTCACCAAGCCACTGAAAAGCGAAGACTTCAAACGATTAAGGAAACTACTAGGGGTGGATCAAGTTTAAGGGGGAGTGTTGGATCATAAACTTGATCCACTTAAAGGGCCCAACCCACTCAAAGGGTCCAACCCACTTAATAAAGCCCATCTAGAAAGTATATTCTAGAACAAAATAAATTAATATTTATTTAGTAGTGGAGATTGTGTGTAAGACCTTCTGTAGGTTGAGTGCAAGACACACTTTTAGATTGAGTGTAAGAAACACCTTAACTTTGAGTGTAGTATTGATGTTGAGTGTGTTAGTATCCAAAAGCCTCTTGGATGGTGGATCTTTGTCTCCACTATATTCCTATAAATAGTGGAGCACTCCCACCATTTAGAGCATCACACAAAACACACTAAGAAGTAAAGTTAGAGAGAAAGTTAGAGTGAGAGAAAAGAGAGACAAGAATTCCAGCTGGGTTTTACTACAGAGTGGATATACAAAATAAATCAGTTTAAAATGTAAATCAATCCTACTTATACATATAAGTGTATATATAGACAGAGAGCGAGAGAAAAATAGAAACGTTAACAATTACATGTTGTTCGTTGTATCGCTCCAGAGCTTCTTTGCATAATATCTCCATCTCGCTTCTATTAGTCCTCTCAGTCTTCTCTCCTATGTCAATGAGATCATCTAAATCCACAAGATTTGATGGAGAATGTACGGTCTCTCAAAGAGAAATTAGTTATAGGCAACAAAATTGACACCGGATAAGATATATTGATTTTGAAATTAGGGTTTATTAATTACTTATCTTATTGATTTTGAAATTAGGGTTTATTGATTACTTACATTGCTGAAGTACTCCACCACATCTTTTAGATCTTCGGAATCGCTGTCATCGCTTGTTTCGGTTTCATTGTCAGAGGCGGCGGGGTTTGTACGATCGGACTTGTTCCGTGTTTCAAGGTCGGAGGCAGTGTCGGTTTCATCATCAGAGGCCGTGTTTGTGTGATCGGCCTTGTTTCCAGTTTCAAAGTCAGAGGCAGTGTCGTCGTGATGTACCTTCGGCTTTTTTAAAGGCGACGGAGGCACATCATCGAAGGATTCCACATTGCGATCCATGATAAGCAACCCTAATCCTAATCGACAAGTTTCTATCGAGAGATTTTGGCTGCTTATAAGGTTCGATACGTTGTTCATAGCTCGGTGAATGGGCCTTATATGCATCTTCAATTGGATTACTTTAATGCGTTTTTAAAACACTAAATAAATAAATACCTAGTTATGTACCAGTGTGTCTTTGACCTGTTTATTATATTATATGAATCTTAAATACTAGTATCCAATTTGGTAAGTGAGCACACAACTGATCCATAGTATTATAAGCTTTTAAAAAATATTCTGGAATGTTGTAGAGATTAATTATTATTTCATTACTATTATTATATGCGTTTCTTTCTAAAATTGATTAATAAAAAAATGAAAGTTTAAAATTTATAGAGGTAAGAGGGGATATGTGTATATGTTTATGTTGGAGGATAGTCTTAAGCCAGCAAAATAAATTTAGTACAGTCATAAAAATCTTTTTTATTGTTTTTTATTTTGATTTTCACTTGATAAAATAGTAAACAAAATTATTAGAATTTATTTATAAGGGTGTCATCGTATTTTTTATTTTCTCCATGTTTGGAAAAAACTTTCATCTTATTATTTCCTCCCTAAAGTAATTCTAGCCCCGTATATTGAGACCTTTAAGATCCAATTAAAGAATTTTTTTGTGAACGATGGCTGTATTTTCGGAGCTGGGATTTTTGTTATTGAGCCAGCTCCAAAATTGGAGTATTTGTATGGTTAAGGGAAAAGGAGGTAGTGTGTTAATTTATGAGATTCTTTCGACATGATTTCTTATTTTCATCCCTCTCCGAATAAAATTCAGATGTTTATGAATCTGATATCTTCAGTTCTGGAGATTTAAGTGGTATGGTATATAGATTTACTAATAGAAATATGTATTATATATAATTCATGATTTCTAATCCTTTCAATTCATATTGATATAGGAGATTATGTATTTATCAAAAAGAAAATCAGAAAACGACCAAAAAGAGGAACTTTCTTTATACTTAAAGATTGTGGAAACTGGATTTTTCTAAAAAGTTGCAGGTTTTTCATCTTCATAGATTATGCATTTTAGTTGTTCTTGTAAAAACAACTGATTCCGATATACTGTCTCGGAATCAGTTGTTAAACCTTTAGAAATCGGGTTTTGTTCTAGAAGAATTTTTTTGAACGTGGATTTTTAAGTTACATGAACATGGATGATGTTCCGTGTGTTAAATTTTTTGTTTGGGTTTCTTCCTCTTCTATTAGTAATTTTTAATAAATTTAATATTTTTTTTGTTTTTAAGATTTAATTTTATAAGGTATAACATGTATTTTGGATTCAATTTGGGTGAAATCTTGTGTTTGTTGATGGGTTTGAGAATAGTTAATGGCATAAGATTATAAATTAAAAGATAAAGTTATGGCAAAATAGTAAAAGCAAGTGATAGAACATTTTTTAGAATTTGAATTATGGAGGAAATAAAAAATACGGAAAAAGTGTAATTGGATTCCATCAAGGTTTGCTTTATATTTCATTCATACCTAAATGAATCCTGATTGCATATTTCATTGGTGGTCAAGAGTACGGTTTTTAGACTTCAATATTTTTCGTGCTCGATTCGTTATTCTCAAAACGATTTTTAGATGATTCAATAAACGTGTTCACATTATTTTCAAAGGTTGCTTTCTTCTCCAACTTCTCCAGGTCTTCTTGTTTCCAAATGTTTTCGTTGTTCTTACTAGAAAAGTTTGAACTTTGTCTTCTATCTACTTAATAATAATAAGGTTTAGGCTCATTTTGGTAATTACTCACATACCTCACACCTTCGGATTTCGTGAATTTCGTTAATTAATTTGATGAATGATACGCATTAATGTCTGATACTGCTCCAATGTTGCTATCTTCGCTTGCATGACAATCTCATCGTATACATTCCAATCTTTTTATTTTCGTCAGATCTGTAGTTGCTTGTAGACAACAACTCCAATAATCCGTATGTTTCTTTTGGCGTCTTATTTATTAGAGATCCTCCACTTATAGTATGAATCACCAGTTTATTATTCCATAATAATCAATTGTAAGATTTTTGGACTATCATCCATATCGGAATCCTATTGTGAGGGCATCTGCGCAATAACTCATTATATCGTTCTCATGAGTCATATAATGACTAATCATTTTGTTGATCGTAATTTTTTATATCATTGTGGAATTTTGCCGATTTCAGTGATGTAAAGTACTTTGATGTTAAGAACAGTTGCGCTAGTCATATAATACTCTCATTACGAGGGCAAAAAAAATGATAGATGGTCACATTGCATGCTGTCCTTCCTATATTGGAAATTTCAGTTATGATCTGTATTTATGTTGATAATTTAATACGGAATGACGATATATTGGATAATCCAAGAGATCATCAAATCTGAGAACTTCGTCGCTACCAGGGAGTCAAGTATAAAGTGTCAATGGACGTTATCAAAGGCTCTTATAAGATCTATTTTTAAGCGACCTTATTTTCTTTACAACTAGTATGGTAACCCTTGAGAAATTCTTAGAAAAGAAGGACTTTGCCAGATATGCTCCTTCCTAAGATAAAAACTGATTGGGGTTTATCAATCATATAAGAAAATGAGTCCTTGATTTTGTAATCTAAAATCTCGGAGATGATCTTGTATATTATGCTACAGCAAGTAATATACCTAAAGTTTGCATCATAAGTATATGGTATCCTTTTTTATGGATGATGAAGTTGGAATTTTTTTTCATGACAACTTTTATAAGGTATGAATTAAAGAAATTAAGGACCCCATTACATATATCCTTACCCATAAAACGTTTCCACGAGTGCTTGAAAAAGCTCGAGTTGAAGTTATATGGACATGAGGATTTAAGTATAAAAGTGGGGTGAGATACCAAATGTAACAAAAATATATATAATTTATCACATATATATATATATATATGTACGTTTCTTGGAAAGAGGAATAAGATCTTGGACTGTGAGACTTGACACTTGGCGACTTTCTCTCTCTAAAAAATACACTAGCTACTTTCTCTCTCTAGAAATTCATCAATCAATCCAGAAATCTTCTTAGACCAGTTTCTCATTGACAAAAATATGTGAAGCGATTAGTGGCAACCATAGTGGGAGGTATGCTTGGTACCTAGATTTCACATCTAAACCCAGAAATAAAAACGTTCGAATTAAGCAATTATCATGGTGTTTGTTGAATAGGAGGTGGTAGAGTTAGGTATTGGTCGAAGATAAGCCCAGGTTGATCTGTAGACGAATGATCGACATAATTATTTGAATTTAGAGGATCGAAGAAATCAATTGCTGGAATATAAACATTGATATATTTCCTCATAGTCTAGCGAATCCTTTTTCATCTGATTCTGATGGGCATTCTCAAACTTTCGGACGAGTTGATGCAGGAAGAAGAAAGACAGATATTATTTGAAGAGGCATGATAACCGACTTCATGGATATTGAAGGGAGCACACGTTTAAAAAGCAAAATGAATCTAGATATTTGGTTGAATATCTAACATTTGAGTATAATATGGCTAATCAAGTTACTAGTCCCTCAGAATAAGGATTGTATACACTTATGGGTAATAGTATAAGAGTTAACCAATATAGGCAATTAGTGGATTAGATGACTTCCCCTTTGTCAGCTGATATAAGGTCAATTCTGCTTCCGAAGCATTTTGATTTTGCTAAAGTTAAAATATTAGATGGGAAGTACGATTCCGATGACCATATTGAGCAATTTAAAAATTATAATATGAATTTTGATGATGACAACAAGTTAATGTGTAGAGCTTTTTCACAGAATTTCAAAGGCCCAACTTTGAAATGGTATAATAGGATTATGGGGGGATCGATAACTAATTTTAGAATCTTTTACACTACCTTCCGAAGGTAATTCGTAGGAGGTAAAGAGATGTAGGTGAATGGGGACACCATAATCCAATTTATGCAGGTAATTAGAGAAAATTTGAAAGATTATACTAAACGGTTTGTGTTAACCAAGACTGAATTGGATGACTGTGATGAACAGGTGGCATGTGTTGCTTTTAGACAAGGGTTTTTTCTCGGATATTTAGCGATTAAAACAACTAAGAGAATGTCACTCACTTTTAGAGCCTTTATGGCTCAAGTGGATGAGTAAATTAAGGTTAAAGAATCTACAAATGTTCGGATCAAACCTGGTCTGACGTAGAGGTATTCAAATTAGGGAAGTACTCACATCAATCAAATTTATTAGGGTACCACTTAAAACTATCAAGGATATCTTCAACCCCAATGCATCAGTAAGTTTACCTCCTCGATCTGGACTATCTCAGGTGTTGGCTTCTAATTACCAGCAGCCTACCAGTAGCCTAAATATAAGTCAAATCAATGGGTGAGACCGTATTATTATGTAGAATTAACAGAGAATGTAGCGATAAATTTTAAACGAGCTAAGAACCATGTATAGTTTCGAAAGCCTCTACCTAAACCTAAACCCAAGAATGAACAAAGTGATGAATTTTGTAAATGGCACAATGATATTGGGCATGATACAACAGATTGTATAGCTTTATATAAATAAATCTAGTTTTTGACTGAAAACGGTAAGTTGACTAATTTTGTTGAAAGGAAAGGCGGGCTTAGAAAGTTCTATACCCGAATCCGCAGGTAGAACCGGTTGCAAATGTGTGTTCGAAGCAAGAGAATAAAATGTTGATAATAGGACAATGTGGATGGGTTCGATGTGTTTGCTGAATATCTCGATCATGTTCCAGATCGAAGGGTAGTGTTAGTGGTTAATGAGTCAATATTATAAGGAATGGTGCAAATTTATGTGATTATTTTGAATCTTTGGCTATTTTTAGAGGAGACATTAAGGCGGGGAACACTAACAGTTCTCGAAAGAGACATATGCTGAGTTTAACTACTCAATTGGAAGGTGAGATCTCAACTCATCTCTATGGAAATAATCATATACCTTTTTTTTTAGTTGATAACAAAGATCTGAGGGGTGTAGCTGGTCCTCATGATATGCAGTGGTAATTGAAGTGAAAATAGCAAACAACGAGATTCAAATAATACTCATTGACACTAGAAGCTCTGCCAATGTATTATTTCTGAAAATATATGAAAAAATGTGCAGTCCCTCAGTAATTCTTCAATCAGAATGCATAATAGTTTCCTTTACTAGGGTAACATCGTAAATTATTGGGGACTTTAAATGTGAAGTTTTAATTGGCTCATGGTTTGTTCAAGAAAAATGTGTGAGTATTATTTATGGTGGTTGATAGTCTGATGAGTTACAACACCATCTCTGAGAGATCTTAACTGTAAAAACTGTATGTTATAGCTTCTACGGTTAATCAATGTTTAAAGTATGTAACTGGAGATCATGTACGTGTAGTTAGAACTAGTCAATAAGTGTCTCGAGAGTGTTATGTAATGGATATGCATACTAAGCAAGTTGGGTATTGAGAATATGGCATAATAGTAGTTAAAAGGACTCATTCAGATGTAGAAATGATGGATGATCTGAGGGAGACCACTGGTTTATTAGTTACCAATGAGAGTATAGAGGTGTATATTTTTTTCTAATGGGAAGAGCTTGAGAATGTGAACATCATTATCATTATCAATGCAGTACCAAATGATAAAATACTTGTCAAAATTTTTAAAGATTTTTGCTTGGAATACTAAGGATGTTGTAGGGGTTCCATCCGATGTGATTTATCATTGCCTAGTAGTTAGCCAAAATTCAAGAATATTATTAAAAATTGAACGACTTTTTTGGGGGAGAAATCATAGGAAATAGTAGCAGAGGTAGATCATCTGTAAAAAATGTGTCATATTCAAGAGGCGCAACACCCAATATGGACTGTAAATCCTATGTTTGTGAAAAAAAAAAGTATAGAAAGTGGAGGATGTGTGTCAATTGTACCGATCTAAATCGTGCCCGTCCGAATGATCCATTTCATGTCCCAAGAATATACCAACTTGTTGATTCAATGATAGGTAATAAACTTATTTTATTTATGGATGCTTTCATTGGGGATTAATCAGATTCAAATGAATCCATCTGATAAAGAGAGCACTATATTTATTACTGATAAAGGAATACATTATTATCGGGTTATGCTTTTTGGTCTTAAGAATGTTGGAGCCACTTATCAAATATTGGTGCAAAGATTTTGACACTCAAATTATAAGAAATGTGGAAATATATATATAGATGATATGTTGGTAAAAATTACCAAGGATGAATAACACTTTCAAGATTTGGAGGGAATATTTCCAAATCTAAGAGCTATCCATTTGAAGTTAAAACTTGAAAAGTGTCCTTTCAAGGTTCGATCATGAAAATTCTTAGGGTACATAATAAGTAAAAAATGTATAAAATCTTATCTAAAGTAGTTGAAAGCTTTGATAACCATGGTTCTTCCTCAGTCAATCAAAGAAGTGAAATTTTTAACGGGAAGGTTGGTAGCTTTAAACAGATTCATTTCTAGAAATGTTCCCCATTTTTCATGTTTTAAGGCAGGTAAGGAGTTTTCTTCGACACCAGAATGTGACGTAGCATTTTAAAATTAAAGAACATTTATCATCTCCAGAAGTTTTATTCAAGCCACTTTTAGGTGAGAAATTTTATATGTATATTGCGGTCTTGGATTACGCTGTAAATGTCATTTTGGTCACGGGAGTAGAAGATTATTTGTGTATGGTATACTATGTGAGTAAACATGTGCTTGCTTTAGAAAAATTATATTTGAAGTTAGAGAAATTAGCCTTGCCTTTGGTCATAGCTGCTCAAACAATGCATCATTATTTCCAATCATATTCGATTATACTTCTAATGTCATTTCCATTAGAGAATGCATTACAAAGGCCATATGTTTCGGGGAGAATGATAAAATAGTTTGTACAGTTGTGAGATTATGGCATTGATATTACTTCTCGAACAACAATCAAGACCCAAGCCTTTGCTAATTTTCTAATCGAATTTCACTCAGAGTGATCTGATGTAAAGGGGAATGATACAAATAAATTAGATTTAAAGGAAGAATGGTTGGTTAGTACCGATGGAGGTTCACATATATTGGGATCGGGAGTGAGAATTCAACTAGTGTCTCCATCAAAGGAGACCATGTATCAAGCTATACAGTTTGAATTTAAAGCATCAAATAATGAGGCAACATTAGCTGGTTTAAAACTTGCAAATAATTGTGGAGCTAAGAAAGTATGTTTGGAGATTTATTCACATCTTATGGTGAAGCATATGTTAGGAATTCACGAGGCTAAGGAAGATCAACTCATAAAATATTTGCGAGAATTGAGAGGATTTGCAGTGATGTTTGATTATCTAACAGTTGAACATATCAATCGGTGACAAAAACACTATTGTAAATTATTTAGCAACCGTTGCTTATTCCGAGGAATTTCCTTGTATTTTAATACAAAAAATTCTTACTATAATGATGAAATCCGAGTAATGTCAATATTCTCAAGAGGTATTTTTGGATACTGAGGAAGATGAACGAAATTGGTGGTTTGATTCAAAAGAATTTTTACTCAAATAGACATTACCAGGTTATAAGATATTAGCTTAAAGGATTAGGTTTAGGGCATACATATTTACAGTCCTTGGGGTAATATTGTATAAGAAATCTTTGAGTCGACCATTGTTGAGATGTAAAGGGAAACAATAAATCTCAAATAATCTTTTCGGAGTTATATGATGGGGAAAATTATGCTCATTGCGGTTTCAAAACTCTAATAAGAAGAGTATTGTTGGCAGGGTATTATTATCCTACCATAATGAGTGATGTCAATAATTTAGATCGAAATTATGATACTTGTCATAGATTCGCAAATATCATTCATATACCAGCTGCGCCACTAGATTTAATTTTTGAGGTGCTCCCCTTTGATAGATATGGGATGGATTTGGTACGACAGTTATTAATGGCTTCTGGAGGGCGGAATATTATTATTATCGTAGTATATTATTTTTCCAAATGGGCAGAAGAAGAACCTTTATCAGAAACAAGAGCTAAAAAAGTCATTAAGTTTATTTTATCAAATATTTGTTGTAGATTTAGGGTGCCTCAGATAATTACCACAGATAATGGGTCTCAGTTCAACAACAAAGAGATGAATCATTTTGTTCTTCGAGGGAATCAAACAGTGTTTTTCAACACATTTTCATCCACAAGCAAATGGACATGTGGAAGTCACTAATAGAACTATCTTAGATGGTCTTAAGAAACATTTCAAAGGTACAGTTGGAAAATGGCCTAATTATCTTCAAGAGGTATTATGAGCCTATAGAAAAATCTAATGAACTACAACTCAAGAGACTCATTTTGCTCTTGTTTATAATGTGGATGCAGTCAGCCCAACAAAATATACTCTTCTATCTTATAGAGTATTCAATTATTTTGAGGATGATGATAAAGATGCTAGAATAATATAACTTGATTTGATAGAAGAAAAAATGATAAGGGCATATTTAAATTCATTTCATTACCAAGCGTTAATGAGAAGATGTTATGCTTCCAATGTAAGATGAAAGAATTTTAAATTAGAAGATAAAGTTTTGAGAAAAATGTTTTTGCATATTAAGGAAAAGATGTTGGGTAAACTAGGTCTAAATTCAGAAGGACCATATTCAGTGGTTGAAAAGTTCAAGCGAAGGACATATCATTTGGAAGATAAGGAGGGAGACCATTACACCATCCTTGGAACATTAAACATTTGCGACTATATTGTGAGTAATTTTATGAACATAAATTTGGATTCCTTATTTGTATATGGATCGGTAACATACTCTTTTTTCTCCAGGTGGCTTGGGAAGGTTTTAACGAGGTGCCTATATACCCGGTATTATGAATACAATAATTCTTTTGCCAATAAACCAAGCGTGTGATGCATTTATTATTCTGAAAAGTTAAATTTGATGACTATAAAATTTCAAATTCAAAACCAAAATCAAAATCAAAAAAATTATGTTTTAAAACTAAGGATGAGGACATTTGTAAGTTAAACAATGACTGATCATCCTTGTAACAATTTACGAAGTGATATTTTTCAAACTAATATTTTTTTAAGTGTTAACTTGTGTGGTGATATTTTTCGAAATGCCAATGTGTGGTGATATTTTTTGAAGTTCCAACTTGTGTGGTGATATTTTTTGAAGTGCCAATTTGTGTGGTAATATTTTATCGAAGTGCCAATTTGTACGGTGATATTTTTCGAATTATCAATTTATGAAATAATGATATGTTTCAAAATGTCAAGTTGTGAAGTGATATTTTTCGAGGATGCAAAGTGTTTATAGTACTGAGACAAGTTGTGAGATTGACTAATTAACAAGCATGACATTTGATTCCAAAATAAAAACTGTGGCGTGATAGGTACTCACCAAAACAGACATGAGTTAATTAAACACATAATTCAACAACACAATATACAATTACTTCATAGTTTCTTTTGCCATCTTTTAGAGGATTACCTGAGCTACTACCCAATGAGATGCCTTCATTCTCTGTATTTTTGCTTTCTAAAGAAGTAGACCTACTATTTTTATTGTCTTCATATTCAGAGTCCTCTAAGTCAATTACAACAGTTTTGAAAGAATCTTTCGGACGTTGGTTTTTTGGAACCATATATCAATAATCTGGCATATTTACCTTCAATTTTTTTATGGAAGTCAAAAATCATGTAGACTTTGGCTTCTTTTTCATGAGCCTTTCGAGTATTAAGGCAATACTTAACATACTTATTCACATCGGTACTGATAGTAGATTCTTTGTCGTTTTAGCCTCGATTTTGAATATTTTGAATCTTCAAGGGCCTTGTTATTCACATATTTACTTTATTGATAAAAAATGTTGAGCTTAGTAGTTGGAGTGTTCTTCTTGAAGCTTATCTTGATGTTTTGCAGTTAAATCATTTCTTATCTGAATTACAACTTTGTGAAAATCTGATTTGTCTTCTTGAAAGACGTGGAATTTCCCTAAAACATTTCGTTGATCACATTCAGATTATCTCTTGTTAGCAGTAGATTCTTTTTGAAGTTGCACAAGTACTTTAAAATTTTCTCTTTATTCCTCCTAAATAGTTTGTGCTTCAATGACAAACTTCTTAGCATCAGTGTAAAATTGTCTGGCACAGATCGTGCCATATTAAGCAAAGTAACTGAGAGTTTATCAGTATGATCCAAGATGAAAGATTCTTCCAATGTAGATGATTGGGAATGGTTCACCAAACGACTTATTAATTGATTTTCTTAAAGATGACTTTCATTATGAGTAGGATCGTTAGCAGTATTATATGTATGGTTATCATATTGGTTATTAATTTCTTGGAATTGTGGTTTGGAATCAAAAAAACTAATTATCTTGATTCTCCTCTTCGTTTCCATCGGAGATATCAATAGCTTGCTAAGGGACAATTTTTATGGAATTCTCGAAGCAACAAGATTTCTCTTTTTCTTTAAAGCAACCATTTAATTTCTTTTGAGAGTTTTGGGGACATAGTTTTCAGTATTAGGGGTGATAACTTCATCAATCTTTCTTTTGGAATTTATCTTCGGGCTAGGCTGATTATTCTTCTTGACTTTGGATGTATTTGATTATTTAACCTCATTTTTATTCTTTGTTTTGTGACTAGGGGCTCTATTTCTAGCAGGAAGAATAACCCGAGTATCTGATGAACCTAATCATTTCACCATATCGGTTGGTAAATGAGGTTCCATTAGTTTGTCAACATCAATGACAGATTCTCGAGATATTTTCTATAAGTGGCTTTGGACAAAGCTGAGTGGGTCAAAACATTGGTGTCTTTGACCATTCATTTATTGCCTGAAGAGTTCTAAGATGGTCCTCTTTTATTCTTCCTTATCATTGCCCATTCACTCAATTTTGAGAATGTTTCGTCTATAACAGCAAAGTGTCTTTGGCAAGACTTCGTAATTTCTAGACATCATTAACAAAGTTAGTAAGAATTATAAGAAGAACATATATGGAATAGAGTAAAATTTACTAGTTCTTTTCCATTTTAACTACAAACTCTGTGGATTTTCAATAGAGACTTCTTTCCTGCTTCCCACCAACCACTTATGAAATATAATTTATGTTTCCATATCTTGTGTGTCTCAATAAGATAGCCAACTGTCTTTGAATCAATTCTGAGGATAATATAGTAAAACAGAAGAACTAGATTCTTTGACACACTTCTCTTTTCTATAAATTATTCGATTGAAAGTTGAATCATTGAAAGTATTAAAGCCATATTTCAAGAGAGCAATGTAAACCATAAGTTGGGAATCGCATGGCTCGGACATAGATCAATGATTTCGAAGTAATCCATGATAGTTGGATCCAACGGGAACCGAAAACCCCGATTTAAGATCTCTAGGTAAGCATCTAACTCATTTTCACCACATGAGAGGAGACTCTCTCCTATAGAGAGTAGGTGAAGGGAGATGGTTTCTGGAATACCCCATTGTTTACGAAGCGCATGTACATCTGAGTGATCAAAGTATTCATATTTCATATTACTAAGTGTAATAAGATACACGGGGATCATTTCTTTGAATTTTTCACCAATATTGGCAGTTATGTTTACAGGCAATGTAATAGCTTCCTTGGTTTTCTTCTTCTTTTCCTTAGACTTATTTTTCTTATTTTTATCCTCGAACTTAGCAGTGGAAGTATTGTTGACTATTTTAATTTCTGAATAAGTAGCCGCTGATTCGCAACTGTTTAATTCCTCATAGGATTCATCTTGAAGTTGGGGAGGTACCTTCAAAGCATTGCTATTATCTTTATTTGAAGGGATCACCTATGAAATTTTGTTTATCACAGCTGTTCCCTTCAGGTGATGAGGTTTTGGGTTACCTTGTATTTTAGTGGTGGTAATTTTTGTTTTAGTATTCGAGGAGCGATATTATTTTTTTGAGACGTTTTGTTCTTCACATTCACCTATGGCAATGAATTGAGATTTTTTAGGAGATTTTTCAGAAAACAATTATGGGGGTTAGGAAGAAGGGTTGATAGAAGAAGGTTCAAGTTTAATAGATTATGATTGTTTCTTTGTAAGTGGCTAGGGACTGTAAGTAAAAGTTTGGACAACTTGAAGAGGTTGATCGGATACTATCCCTGCATCTTCTCTCGCATCAGTCATTTTACCATTAGTAAGCTAGTCCCAATCATTTTTAAACCAAACATAAACATAAGAAAATTACCATATTGAGAGTAAAAAGGGAACAGATAGGAGCACGGGGATGAAGAGGAATTTGAACGGATAACTTTTATGAAAGAAGAGGGTGGAAAAGTAATTTTTATGAAAAAAGGGATTTGAACGGATAACTTTCTCTCTCTATCTCTCGATTTAGTTTAAGTTTGGTACCAAATGATATGAAGAGGAATTTATAGGCAAGGGTTGGAAGAATGGTTAATGGGGTTTTTGAAGTAAAAGTTGAAGAGTTAAACAAAATACCCATCGGCTAACATTGATTCGATAAATCTAACGGATACATATTGAGGGAGACCTGTGTAGTTTGACAGGTGTAAGGTGTGTAAGAGCAAAGTGTACAACCTTCTACTACCTTCTATTACTTTCCATATGATTCCTAAGAATTAACATTATTATTCTAGTTAAATTTCAAGGAGATATAAGTTTTCTAAAAGATGTTGATATATGAGTTCAAAATGACTTTAATTTCGAAGAATTTGTATGTTCGGCTTATCTCCAAAGAGGGATCTAACTAAAGAGCAGCTGTTTTAGTCCGTCATCGAATTTCTTTGGAAATAGGTATTTCGGGTTATCTCCGACGAGGGATCTAACTCAAAAACGATAGGTTTTGTCTTTCTTCATATTTTTTTCGCAAAATCTAGGGGCACAATATGTTATTTATTTTAGTGTAATTGGATCGACTAGTCGACCAATTTAATCATGATACATTATCAAACAAGTCGTAGAGTGCGGAGTGCACGCTTGTTAGATTAGATCATGATTAACGGGATCAAGGGGCCTAGCCCCTTGCGGGGTCCAAAGATTGTTGCAAGTCAACAAAATTTCAAAATTGAAAATTTTAACGTTTTATTCAAATTTAAAATTACAGCCGTTTTATTACAAAATCAGTTTTGAGACCTTAACTACCCTAACTTCCAAACTGTTTTTTAGTTGGTCGAATTGATCAAAAATGGGTTATGTTGAAATAAGAAATCATATCATTTTCATCCTCTCTGTTCAATAAGAACATTTCTGATTTTATCCAATTGAAATTTATGGAGAACCCCAAAAATATTTCAATAAGAAATTGTTTATAAGACTTCAGAGATTATCGAGACTGTTTTTTACCTAATAAACATAAAATAAAAATAATTATTTATATGGATAAAATAATAAATAAATAATGTTGTGTAAAATATGTTATAAATATGTTTTACATTATATAAGTAACTTCAAAAAAATTTGAATTGCGAAACTTGACATGTGGTGATTTTTAATCTCCGAAAAATATATTTACTTTTTTTTAGAAATTTATCAATTAATCTAAAAAAAAATTAAATTGGTTTATCATTTACAAAACTATTTGAAGCAATTATTCTTCTTCAGCCTTAATTTTTAATTCTTCTTCTGCCTTAATCTTTTGAAACAAGAGCAAAAACAATGGTACACAAAGGTTTTGTCTGTCAGCAGGTTAATCGACTGGGAATGGAAATTGTCCCAAATTACTATTTTAGATACATTCATCGAATATGTATATTAGAGGCTTCCATACATTCTCTTTTGTTAAATATTACTAGCAATAATTAATTTCAAGCCATTATTTCAATACACTTGTCAACTTAAATTATCTTTTATTTTAAAGCAAACATAATATTCATAACAGACAAAAGAACAATCTTTTTGAAATATTAAAAAAAAAATTGAACTTTTTTTCAGTTTTTTCTTCTTGCTGTCCTCACACGGGGAAATGTGAATAACAAAACAATAACAGTTTTTTCTTACTTGTTTACCAAAATTACATTAAATTCTAAATGCACACGTTAATGAAAAAAATATAGAGATACTCGGAATCAGCAAACCCTCTCGACAAAAATTCACAATTAACTTTACAATGTTATTCTCGATGCACTTAGATACACAATTTAGGTTTTATGTCAAAACAAATATTTGAGGCAATTATAGACTTTAAACCATTAATACCGACATCATAGACTTTTAACCATTAGATCATACTAGGCAATTATAGACTTTAAACCATTAAAATTCACAAATATTTGAATTCCGTCAACCGGCAAAGGTTGGGATTTTTCAACAAATTACAATGTCAATAATTTCGACCAATCAATACCGACATCATAGATTTTAAACCATTAGATCCGAGACATTATAGAATTTAAACCATTAGATCCGAGACATTATAGAATTTAAACCATTAGATCATACTAGGACGAGCGATCCTACGTAAATAAATCGACATATTTTCAATGATTAAACATCTTTCACAAAAATAGGTGTTTTCCTTCAAATCTGAACATCCCCGTAGGAATCTTGAAAATAGATATCGAACTTAACAAAAAAACAATAATAAATAATTTACTCTTTTAACCTACTTTGTAAACTAAATAGTGAAGGGAATAGTTGATTATCTTTTTTTTAACGCGATTCAACAATAAGACTAGTCATATTATGGGAGAATGTATATCGAAGGGGAGAGTGCAAGGTAGCAATGTACCCATACCAGATAATAATATTTTTATCGGTCACCATCATCATTCAAGTTGATAGGCTCAGTTGCAGCATCTACAAACAAAGAAAAAATGTTCAATTAGACCATTTAATAAAACACATTATCATATCATATATATATATATATACTAATTAGAGTATGACATATATTTACCTTTCTTGTCAAGGAGGTAATCCAAATGTACTTGATGCATTAATGTATCTTTTCTTAAAGAGCGATCGATATAAAAAATTTGGTCATCAAGGTCGGTGAACTAGTCCACATTTTCGTGGCCGCCCGTTGGATTTTCAAGACTTTTATCATCGTTGTTTTCGGTTTCATTGTCAGAGGCTGTGTTTGTATCATCCAACTTGTTTCCGGTTTCAAGTTCAGAAGCAGTATAGTGATGTATCTTAAACTTCTTCAAAAACGACGGGGGCACACCATCGAACGATTCGACATTGCGATCCATGATTAGAAACCTTAATCCTAATTGAAAATTTTCTTTTGAGAGAGACTTTGATTTTGGCTATTTATGAGGGTCAAGCTATACATATCCAAAACTGATTTAAGTTTATCCAGTTTTGAGTTTACCCACTATTGGTATAAGGTGATCCAACTTTAGATGAAAATACCTTTTCGGAGGTATATAAGCCTTTTTCTTTACTAAATCTCCTCCACCTCATATGCTCTCTAACTTTCTCGCACTTCCCTCACTTCTCTCACTTCTCTCTAAAACCCTATCTTTTCTTCTCTTAAAACCCACAACTTCTCTCTAAATTTTCCGACGAACTAAAATCTGGTAACTTCTCCTCCTCTTCCTCTTCCTCTTCCATCCTCCATCATGGTGAAGAAGAAATATCCATCACCACTAAAGTAAGTATTCTAAATTTAATTTCTAGGTTGTATAGGACATAATTTTTTTTTGTTAAGATTTTTAGTTGGAATCATAAATTAAAGTTAGGGTTTAGTATTAAAATTAGTGTTAGGGTTGAACTAGGTAGAAACAAATCTCGAATTTAGGGTGTTTGGATTTATTTGGAGGCCAATTTCCAGCCCGGACTTGGTTAGAAAATGGCCGACTCCGGTGGGGTATGCCAGACACGCCATCAGTGTGTATTCCCAGTACCGAGCGTATTGGGCATACCACCGATAGGGTGCCTGGCGCACCCCACCGATGCGTAGCACCTGTATCGGTGGGTACAGGCGTTGCCTACCGTTGGTATGATAGACATGTACCCACCGATACAAGGGCTATGCATGTGCACTATTGGTGCATAACCATAACCTTTTTTATTTTTATTTTTACTTTTGCTTCTTCAAAATTGAGTCCTTATAAAAGGATGCTCACTTCTATTTACCAAATACAGATTTTTAATATTCTCTCTCAATTTATTTCAATATGGGGTGGAACATTTTGATGATGCTCATCTACTCAAAGCTGCAAAACATGTCAGGCTTACTAGGTCGGATGATAATATCGTTGGGTTGTTTCGATGAGGTATTATGTATGATGTGTTTCATGTATGGCGGCATGTCTACGACTACACGAATGCCTTCCCCTCGTAGCCGTGGAGATGTCGCTAACGATTAGGTATAGGTATATCACAAGTGGACCAATGTTTTTTGTGTTTAATCAGCCACCAGATATTAGGAATGAAGCATTCAAATATTTTGGTTTAATAATCACGGATTATTTGTCTAAAGAAATGATGCAATATGTTGAGGATCAAATCATCTTGAAGGAAAAAAGACTGCATACTCTTATCGACAACGGAGGCTATGATTTTAATTGATTTGTATTTTAATCTAAGTTATGTAGTGTTGCTTTGTCTTCTATCATATATTTTAATCACAAATTATCTCTATTCCTTTTAAGAAATTTTACGATATTCTGAAATTATAATTATTCTGAAATTATAAGTTTTGTTTTATTCGTTTGGCAGTAAATTGCTTTATCATCAATATAAAAGCCAAACACAATATATTAACTATGAAGAAAGTATACTAATTAAGAATACAACATAAATCTTAAAACTGAAGTACGAAATGTTTGAAGTACTATATCAATAAAATACTAAACAACATAAACCAACTAAACAAATTCATCCAGATCAGTTACTTCTTGGTAGGAACTAATTAGTTTTCGACCTTCGAGCTTTACATATGTCGTGTATCGAATAAGTATTGATAACTCCCAAGTTGAAGTGTCCTTATTATGCAATGTCTTTCACGTAGGATGTATACGTGCACAAGGACATAAAGGCCTGACAGCTAGTTGTAAAATTAATTTAGAATTAGACTAAGATTGTTCTTAAGACAATGGTATTAAATAACATAAGTATGAGACAAATGACTTACATTGACGAAATGATTAGTATCAACAAAACCAAACCAAATATCACGTCTTTTGGACATCATAGGAGGTGCACCTCGCAGGGGTAGAAAAGTTTGGCTGCAATTGTGAAATCCCACAAGTGACACAAAATGAACAATACATTGGAACTTAGTTGCAATCACTAAACCCATCTCCGACACTATCATATAGTATTTGGTGGATGCTCGTGTTTCGTAAAAATTTATACTTTCAGCCACCTTTAGGTACTCTTCTTTACTGTTATATATGTTGATATAAGCCGCATAATTGTCCATTATTTCGTCGTAAATTTCCTTCCTAACAGCTTGTCAACCTTCTTCATGACCATACAACCCAAATAAAAATGATTCATACCCACAATGGTCATATGTCCTAACGTTATTTATACCAGATAACGGAATAAAGTGAGTAAGAAACCAGCACAAAAAACCTTTCAGATCATCTATCGGTTGTTTCCCACCAACGAAAGAGCATGGCATGTTATTTCTAGCAAGCGATGCAATAGAAGAAGTACGAAATACTCCAGACACATCTGCACGAAACGTATTCGCACTTGGAACTGCTTTACAGGTGATCACTTTTGATGTTTTAAAGGGTTTGGCGCCGAAGCTTCGCTAGCCTTATCAACATCATCCACATGTTCCAAGTGAGATATATCTCGTTTAGTGGATGATGCATCAACGCAAGTTTTCATTTCACATATGGACGTCGCGGTGTTTTTACTTTTCAAATGGCTCTAGTAAGGAGGATGTCTCCGGATAAATAATTTCAAAACATTTCTTGTAAATGTGTTTTATACGACTTTCGTCTTTTTGTCTCCATAACATCGATTACAAGTGTTTCCAAATCATCTTTGAGAATCTCCATGGTTGTTCGGTTCGTACGATTCTGTATTTCTAACCTCCTCCAATGGTCGTGATTCGTGTATAAAGATACAACTTTTCCATTGTTACACCACTCGTGAATCTGGTGGTAACACAGTATATCGTGTGTAGATCTTATCGCGCATATGCAAATGTCATCTCTTGTATCGTGTTTAACATCCACCACATCTTTGATAGCGATTTTCTTGTAATCTTGCACCAATTATAATTCAGTAAAAAAGAGTTCTAACGCCGTATGGAAAACATTGTCTGAAATTTTTTCAAATAGTTTGTCAGCAAATTTATGTTGTGATATATAACAACTTTTTTCAAAAGAAGATTTAGTTGAAGAATGTTGTATTTCGATAAGTGAATGCACCCTCACCCAAAATAACTCCAAATTTAGTTTGCTTGTACGTAGGTAACGCTTCAGGTTAGATGAGGGTTCTCAACCCGATTAGTGGTGCAATGCCCCCAATGCATGAAGTTGTTCGTTTTCCAAATGATGAACTTATCAGTGTATTTATCAAGCCAAGAATTTTCAGTGTATTTAACTGCTAGAAGGTATTCTTTGTAGTCCAGCTGCATCTCAAGTCTAGCGTGAACGAATTCAATTTTTGATGCTGTATACGCTATCTTCTTCCAAGCAGAAACAAACTTCATATGATCATTTTTCTCAAGTAAATAATTTCTTGTATGCCCTTAAACGTTTTGGTTTATGTGCCAGCGACATAGCATATGCGTTGTCTTTGGGAAGACTACTTCTATGAAGTTCATCAACGTTAAATATTTGTCAGTCGAAATCATAGACGATTCTTTAATCTTGTGCACGGCAATCAACGACTTCAAACATTCTAACACTCATTTGAAGTTGTTTAACTTCTCATCATACATGAAAACAAAAGCCGCACAATACGTCAAACCAGTAAACGTCACGCCTACTATCTCAAACAACAGCATACAATATCTTATGATCTTATACATGTTATCCATGAACAAAACTATTGAAAATGTCCACAACAGATCAACACTAACGGGATGCGCAAAAAATATATCAGTAATGACTTGCACGTCGTCTTCACCAGATTTATGTCATTCGTAATAATTATGTTTCTTAAGCTCTCCCAAGCTGTGACCTGCATGCCTTCTTCAAAATCTGATGTTTTTGTCTGGTGTTGTAGAGAGTGCGCATAGAAGAAATATTATCTTCATTCATCTTCTTAACATCGTTCAATATTTTTCTAGGGCATGTTATGATATAGGTCGCCCATTCAACAAATTCCATCTCCTCTTCGTTCAAACGGTATGCGTAAGAATGACAGTTAAGCTGTTTTGAACCCTCATGGTTGTGAATCCCACAAACAACTTCTAACTTCCATCCATTTGGTTACACCAACGACCCTTTTAGCTCAAATGAAAAACCAATTTTTTTGGTTCCCGTCGACTTTCTTTTACGATCTTTTTCGGCCACCGTTGGAATATATTTTCCCGACCTCTCGCACTGAAAAACTATATGAGGATTTTTTCTACTCTCGAATCTATCACAACGCCTGACGTTGTTAACCACGCTGTTAATTTTTTGTTCTTCTTTACCCACTTAATCAATACTTTTTGTGTATAATACTCGATCGTGAAAAATACGTGAGTATAGTCTGTAGCGAAAGCTTCTTCGGATCCATGCGCAACATCTTCTCTCTAATTAACAACATCAAAACACAGCTCGTAGTTAGGGAAATAAAAATATAGTTTAAATATATTAAAATAGGAGGCCAAAAATGCAAAAACAAAATGACCATGCACCACCTGTTCAGGGGCTCTGAATCGGTGGTGCATGGCCACAAAACCGGTGGTCCTGCACCACCAATACCACCGATACAAGGCCACCACCAATATCACTGATACAAGGCCCCATAATCGGGGTAAAAAAACACTACGCACCATCGGTTCCAAAGCCCAGCACCGACCGTGCATTCGTATCCAAGGACCGGGTAAGTTTCCCGTTACCTTTTCCGGGGATTTTACCATTTTCTCTGGGGACTCAACATCCTTATCCACCGATATTTGTTTATCACTCACCACGGGCGATATTAACTCTTTCGTGCTAATCCCTAATCATGATAGATTTTATATTTTTCTTCAAAATGGGGTTGAATGTTCTTCAGAGTAGTTTAAATGTCGAAGTTGATTTGGAAGATCCTAAAAAATATACAATTATCGACTTTGATCTAGTGAAAAATAATTTTTTTTGTCAAGTTAACTAAATAGAGTATTTTATGATTTGAGTCTATATATGACACCCTAATATCTTTTTCCTTTATGGTAATTCTGTAATTAAATGGAAGTTAGAGAGTATTTCGTCCTAAAAACATCAAACTAAAATCAATTACGTTGTCTAAATAAATTTATACGAAATTTTGGAAATGCATAGCCTCACGACATTTATAATCAGATTTCATAAGGCGGTCCGGTCTGTGAGCATGTTATGCATCTTGAATTGGACTAGTTTAATGCTTTTCTTAAACACTAAATAAATACGTAACATGGTAAGTGGGCCGGCGCTGGGGGTCACAAATACTACCCAATTTTGTAAGTGAGCGACGCCTATAATTGATCCATAGTATTATAATGTACTATATTTTTAAATTTAATAGAGATTAATTATTATTATTTTATTATTACTATTATTATTATTTAAGTTAATTAATATTAAATCTTTGTAATTAAAATTTAAAATTATAACCTTTTATTTACGTCAATGAACCTATATTGAATTTGATTTATGAGTGATGTTTTTTTTATTCGGTCTATGTTTCACATATATTTTAAATTTTTATTATGATTTATTATTTCTCATATTCTTATTTTTAAGATTTAAAATTTTCAACTTCCATCGTCAACAACCTATGTTTGGTCAGACGAGACCAAACAGATAAACAAATCACCAAATTAACTCCATCAGTGAGCATTATTGATATCATATTCAATTTCGGTAGCAAAAGATCTTATCATCCCTATTATCGACGTGCAACAAGATGATCTGAAACTCTCATACAAAAAAATCTTATAAAAATTTGTACTCCGACGATGGATTTGTGTCCAACCCGAAAGGACATGTATTATGTCATCTATCATCCCATCAATTTGGATAACTCTAAGGAAGATGGTGATGCTACCATCTTCATGATTCAGAATTGCTATCAACATTCACATTCACCTTGATCTAACCATATACCATATCATTTTTCTACTAAATTTTTTTTTAAAAAAATCTTATGAACGGTGTAACTACAAATCAATTTATAAGTTTATGAGGCATCATTTTGACTGTGACCGCTCTCGGTCTAGCTGAATAAGATGAGCAGTTTCATTTCATCAGTATAGAGAGAAAAAAGGAGGTCACGCACTACGTACACTGCCCAACCCAACGCGCTGAGTCAAATAACAAAAATTACTTAATTGATTAACATATGGGTCCACCAAACCATTTGCAAGTTCATATAGAGTCATTTTTGGATCTACAGACCTACCCACTATCTATCTCACAAAACTATCCATACCCACTTATAATCTAATCATGGCCGAGTCATTCCACACAAATGACTAATAACTTCACTAGACCCACAAAACTTCTTTATCTTAGATATGTGGCTACCAAACCCAAATGAAATGTCATGTTGTCCCCGCTACCAATTGAAATTCTTTAGGGTAATTTGCCATCAAATTTCAATCAATAAAAGAAGGACTAGTACGATGAAGCTAGAAATATTGAGGATCACATCAATCAGTTCCAACATAATATGTTTGGATTCAGAAGAGATGGCATACTGCTCTATCGTCTTTTTATATGGCATTTTGATATAATGCTCGTGTATGGTCAACCAGCTACCATCAATATGAATATGTAATTTCGAGACACTATGGATGAATATTTCATACCAATGAATATATAGCAAAGTCATCTGAAGTGAGGAATACCTTGTCATCTATTACAAGAAAGAGCCGAATGAAATCTTATACGTGTACACCAAATGGTTCATCCAAACAAATAAAAACCCCGGAGAACTGTCATGAAGTTGTTGCATGCGTGGTTTATATGTATGAGATTTAATTAAGGTTATTAGTGGAAGATAATATGAAGAATAATCCCAAATCTTTAGAAATACGCTCACTCTAAAAAATCATCATAATCTGAAGAAAAAAAATACAAGTATCACAATGATACATGACATCTAACATACGACTATCCAACATTAATAGATAAGGTTCATAACCACTTATGGTAAGAAATTGATAGAATTTATGAAAGTTAGGTTCCGAGCAAAACCAAAAGTTTCTATTGTTGATGAGGATATAATGCCCGAGTAGTAGTTATAGTAAATATGGAGAGCATGCTCAGATATCTAATAAATAGATAGTACATGTAGAGTTATAGGAGCATTTTAGAACATTGTAATATTATTAGAAAGAAGTTTTTTTATGTAATCAAAATCTCTTGTGTATAAGTAGATATGGAACCATTTGTAGAAGGAGACTATTTTTTGATAAAAAAAAATCTATTTTTTGCTATTTAAAGGGGTTTCCCCTATAAAAGTAGCACCATTTTGAGGAATCATTAATTAACAACAAATCCAATCACGTAAATGAAATCCAAAGTACGAAAAGTAGAGGAAAAAGATGAATTGGAAAATCAATATGATGAGTCTTACACAACTCATTGGATTTGAAGTTCTCGTAAGAAAACACACTTCCAATCTGATAAAGAACATCATTCTTCGCGGAAAGAAAAAAATGATAAGCATCGATACATTTCATATAATAATAGTGAATAATCCAGCTCGAATTCTGAGAGTGATTTGTTTAAACAAAGGAGATACCAGAATTCTTTGAAAGAGAGAAGGAAGTCGGTATAAAAAATCATGCAAAAATATAGATAAAAAAGAATAGTTGGCCTCGAAATGTGAGGGAGGACAACTTATGGTTCAAGGGAAATACGTCCAACCAGTACGTTAACACAACAAATAACAATTTATATGCTGTTATGGGAACAACTGGAGCTAATCAGTATATGCATGGAGTAGATTGGAGAAATTCTCCTTTATCTGCTAAAATTAGGTCAATCCATCTTCTAAAGCGCTTTGATATTTTGAAGCTAGAAAAGATCCTGATGAGCATATTGAGCAGTTAAAAAATTATGTGATGAATTTTAAGGATGATGATAGATTGGTGTGTATAGCATTTTCACAAAATTTTAAGGGCACAGCTCTAAAGTGGTATAATAGGATTCCGAGAGGATCTATAACCAACTTAAAAAAATATTATACTACTTTTTGAAGACAATTTGTAGGGATAAAAGAAATATGAGCCAATGGTGATACAATAATACTGTGTAAACAAGCGGTATGTGAAAATTTAAAAGATTATATAAGACGTTTCGTGTTAACAAAAATAGGATTGGAAGATTGTGAAGAGCTCGTTGCTATGGCAGATTTTAGATAAAGATTTCTTCAAGGAGATTTAGCTTATGAGACTACAAGGAGAAGGGTATTGACTTTTGGAGCTTTGATGGCTATGGCTGAGAAATAAATAAAAGTAGAGGAATCTACAAGAGTTCAAGGTGGTTCAAGCTCTACTCAAAGAAATTTGGGGCATATATTTACTGGCCAATGATATCAGGGAAATACTTTGAATTTCCAAGAACCACCTCGTCCGAGGACAAACAGTAAACCACCTCCTCGAATATGAGGTGCTTTTTCTCAACCAGCTAGTTATCAACCTCATCAGATGAGGCCTAATCAATGGGTAATACTAGAATACTTTACCGAGTTAATTGAAAATATGGGAACTATCTCTGAGAAATCTAAATGACATGTTAACTTTAGAAAACCAGCTCTAATAAATAGACTAATAGAAAAAAGTTTTGAAAATATCACAATGATATTGGGCATGATACTGCAGAGTGTATAGTGTTAAAGAAAGATATCTAAATTTTGATTGAAAATGGCAAGTTAACAGCTTTTATTAAAGGACAAAGCAATAGGCAGAAAAATCCGAGCACATCAGCACAAAATGTGACAAATTTATTGCAACATCAGAATATGTGGATTCAGACCAGGATCATTTTATTTTGTTATCTATGGATGAACCGGTTTTTAAAAGACGAGCTCCGATTTTATGCAAGTATTTTGCATATCTAGCAATTGTTTAAAGAGATATTATATGGCTGGTAATACAAAAAATCTCTAGAAAAAGACATGTAGTGAGTTTGACAACCCAGTTAAAAGGTAGAATATCTACTCATTTATATGGAATGATGGAAATGCCCTTCATTTTGTTTGATGAAGATGGTCTAAGGGGAATAGCATGACCCATGACGATGCATCGGTAATAGGAGGCGAATATTGTTGGGACTAAAATTCGACGTATTTTGATAGATACTAGAAGTTCAGCAAATGTATTATTTAAATCCACTTATGATAAAATGCGTGATCCACATAAAATTCTTCAATCTGAATATACTATAATTGGATTCACAAGAGTGATAACATAAATTATTGGGGAATTGGAGGAGGGAGTATATCTGGGAAAATCCCTTTTTAAAAAGAAATTCCAAGTCTTATTTATGGTGGTCGAATGTCCTACCAGTTATAATGCTAATTTTGGGAGATCTTGGTTGTCAAGAATTTATGTTGTTGTTTCAACTATTCATCTGTATTTGAAATATGTAATTTGAGATCGCATAAGAGTGGTTCGAAGTAATCAACAAGTGGCAAGATAGTGTTATGCAACAACTTTACGTTCTCGAAGCGCTATTTCGAATGACCAAATGATTGAATAGCAATTAAGGGGATTGAACTCGAATGAGGATATAGTGGATGATCTTAGAGAAACCAGCTCTAATAAACAGGCCAAATAAAGAACGTAATAGTAAGTTTGCAAATATCACAATGATATTGGGCATGATATTGTAGAGTGTAACAGCTTTTGTTAAACGAAAAAGCAGTGGGCAGAAAAATCTGAGCACATCAGCGCAATAGATTGTTATACAAATTCGAAGCAAGAGAAAACATAAATAATCATGAATTATAAATGTTACAAGTTTGATGCAACATCGGAATCTGGATTCAGACCCGAATCATTTTATTTTGTTATCTTTGGATGAACTGGTTGTTCAAGGAAAAGTTTGGAGTTTATGCGAGTATTTTGAATATCTAAGATTTTTTTAAGGAGATATTATGGTTGGTAATACAAAAATCTCTAGAAAAAGACATGTAGTAAGTTTGAAAACCCAGTTATAAGGTAGAATATCTACTCATTTATATGGAATGATGGAAACATCCTTAATTTAGTTTGATGAAGATGATATAAAAAAGAATTGCAGGACCCCATGAGAATGCAGTGGTAATAGGAGGCGAATATTGTTGGGACTAAAATTTGACGTATTTTGATAGATATTAGAAGTTCAGCAAATGTTTTATTCAAATCCACTTATTATAGAATGCGCAATCTACATAAACTTCTTATATATGAACGTACTATAATTGGATTCACATGAGTGATAAGATAAGTTATTGGGGAATAGGATGAAGAAGTATATCTGGGAAAATACCCCTTTAAAAAGAAAGTCCAAGTCTTGTTTATGGTGTTTGAATAGCCTACCAGTTATAACACTATTTTTGGGAGATCTTGTTTGTCAATAATGTATGTTGTTGTTTCAACTGTTCATTAATGTCTAAAATATGTAATTTGAGATCGCGTCAGAGTGGTTCAAAGTGATCAACAACTGGCAAGAAAATGTTATGCAAAAACTTTACGTTCTCGTAGGGCTATTTCTAATGACCAAATGATTGAATAATAATTAGAAGGATTAAACTCGGATGAGGATAAAGTGGATGATCGGAGGGAAACCATGGGTTCTTCAGCTGTGAGAGAAAATATCGAGGAGTATATTTTTCCAAATGGAAAATCTTTGCGAATAAGGACATTACTACCACCTATTTTGTAGTATGAGTTGTATTTTTGTTTGATAATTTGGATGTCTTTGCTTTTCGAATCGAGGACGTAGTCGGGGTTCGATCTGAAGTGATATGTCATGATTTGGCTTTGAATCTGAAGGTCATGCCTATTATTCAGAATAGGCGAGCTTTTTAGGTAGAAAAATATGAGGCAATTGTGGAAGAGGTGGATTGTTTATCCAGGGTTGGACATATACGAGAGGCACAATACCCATTATGAGCTTCTAATCCGGTGTTAGTTAAAAAGAAAACCGAAAAATGGAGAATGTGTGTTGACTTTATAGATTTGAATAGAGCATGGCCTAAAGATTCATTTCAGGTTCCTCGAATAGATCAACTGGTTGATTCAACATTAGGGAATAAAATTCTATCTTTCATGGATGCATTTACGAGATATAATCAGATTTAGACGGATCCAAAAGATCAAGAAAATATGACATTTATTATTGATCGAGGATTACATTGTTATAGAGTTATACCATTTGGATTTAAAAATATCGGAGAAACATATAAAAGATTGGTAAATAAAGAGTTTGCTTCTCAGATTATGAGGAACATTGAAGTCTATATTGATGATATGTTAGTCAAAAGTCCAATATATGGTGAACACTTAAAAGATTTGGAGGAAATGTTTTTGAATTTAAGAGTCATTCAATTAAAGTTAAATCTAGAAAAATGTACTTTTAATGTAAGGTCATATAAGTTTTGGGGATGTATTAGTGAAGAGGGTATATAAGTTGATCATGATCAGTTAAAAACTTTGGTATCAATGACTTCACCTCGGATAATCAAAGAAGTGCAAATTTTGACAGGGAGGTTGGCTGCTCTTAATCTATTTATTTCTCGATTTTTTGATAAGTGTACATTTTTTCCAAGTTTTGCGTCTACTAAAGGAGTTTATGTAGGCACCATAATGTGAAACGGAATTCTTGAGGATTAAAGAATGTTTGTTATCACCTGAAATACTATCTAAGCCTCGAATACGAGAGTAATTTGTCTTGTATATAGCAGCGTCGAATTTTGTTGTTAGTGTTGTGTTGATAAGAGAGGAAAGTGGAACTTCTAAGCCAGTTTATTATGTGAGCAAAAATTTGTTAGCATAAGAGAATAGATACTGAAGACTTGAGAAGTTGGTTTTGGCCTTGGTGGTGGCTGCTAAATAGATTGTACGTTTATTTTCAAGCTTATACAATTATTGTTCGAACCTCTTTTCCATTAAAAAATATATTACAACGACCAGATAATTCTGGCATAATGACTAAATGGTCAGTTGGGGGATATTTATATAGTTTTTCTCCTTAAACAACTATCAAGGCTCAAGCTTTAGTAGATTTTCTGGTTGAGTTTCACTCAAGTCGGTTAGATGAGGAAACAATTATAGAATTATTGTCAGTAGCTTCAATATGGGTGGTTTGAACAAATGGTGGCTCTAGCATATTGGAATCAAGCGCGGGTGTACAATTGATTTCTCCTTTTAGAGAAGTCATGTATCAGGCTATTCAATTTCTATTTCATGCATCTAATAAATAGGCATAGTACGAGACTGTTTTAGCTGGTTTAAGGCTTGCAAGTATTTGTGGGGAAAAAATAGTTTGATTAGAAACATATTCACAGTTGGTGGCAAATCATATGACATGAGTATCTGAGGCTAAGAATATCATTTTATTTTATATCTCTGTGAGCTTTGAGTATTAAATGTTTTATTTTATGAGGTGATAGTTGAGCATATTAGTTGAGGAGATAATATGATTGCTGATTTTTTAACAACCATTACATACACAGAGGGGTATTTATTGATATAAACGAAAATCTTTGTTTTACATAAATTTTAAAATACTTTTTAATTGGGTATCATGAGTCTAGTACTTCTACTCTAGTTTAAAAAACTAAGACACATACATAAAATAATATAAAAATAAAATATAGTAGGGAAAATATATAATATACGTAATATTCATTCAAAAGTCTAATTTGATTGAAAGTTCTTCTTCCAAAAGACCAAAGGTATAAGCAACAACAAAAATAAATAGAAAGATAAACAGTTGACATTAAGAAATCGCCAACCAAGAAACCTGTCTATAAACTAAGTGATAAACACTTTTTATAATGAATCCAAGCCAAATGAATCAGATATAAAATACCATTGGGCCTCTAGTGTAGTACAGGATATATCACATACGTATAAGATGAACAAAGTTGAATACGGCTACTTAAAGTATCTATTGTTTTAAGGAAAACACAATATTCATTACAAACTAAAGACCAATTTGGCATAAGAAATGATATTTTGAATATCCACCTTCCTCTATTAGTGATCTTACGCAAAAGATCTTGTGATCAGATTGGTAAAAGACAAATAATAACAATATGTTGCTGGGAAATACAAGAAACTAGCAATAAGATCAAATACTGTGCATATGTCTCCGACATAATAAACCAACAGTAAGATAAAAAAACAATATAAACTAGTAGTAAGATCAAACACTATGCCTACGTCTCCGGCATAATAAATCAACAGTAAGATCAAACATGATATAAACTAGTAATAAGATCAAACACACAAATTGTTAAAGGAGTTTAGGAAAATGTGCCTACGTCTCCAGAACTACTGCATATCGATTTTATTAGAAAAGACTCCGTGACTTTCTTTTTTTCGATACGTTCACAAACCTATATATTAGCTTTATATAGAGTTTAATACATAGGAGAAAAAGAAATGATTACAGTGGTAATTAACTCTCCTTAATGAGCCATTTATGACTCGCTAAATTACTTCAATGGTCGTTTCGAATTCAAAATTTCTTTATCTATCCTTGATGAAATTAAATCTCCTTAATGAGCCATTTATGACTCACTAAATTAGTTCATTGGTCTTTTAGAATTAAAAACTTTGTCAACTCTCTTTAACGAGTCTAACAATCTCCAACTTGAAGATTGGTTTAAACCTATCTTTACACCTTGATCTATGAAACATATCTTTCTGGCCTTGTTACTCTTGCATACCAACTGAAGTTGAACACAACTTCATTTTTTCAATGGCTACTGTCTTTATCAACATATTTGATGGATTCTTGCTTTCTTGGATCTTTTCCAGTATTAATGCCTCATATTCCAATAAAGATATGATGAAATGATAATAAATACTGATATGCTTAGTTCTCGAATAGAATGTTATATTATTTGCCAACTAAATTGCACTCTAACTGTCACTATGCATAACGTTCTTTTTTTGTTTGAATCCCAACTCGGTTAACAAACCTTAAAGTAATATCATCTATTAACTGGATTTAGTCACTACTACATACTCAACCTCTATAGTTCAAAGAGTGACAATTATCTATAACTTTGACATCCAACTAACAGATGTAGTTCCAACAGTAAATATATAACCGATGATACTTTTTTGGTGATCAAATTCACCTCCAAAATTTGCATCTATGGAGCCTTGTACCTTTAACTCACCCTTACCAAAGTACAAACACTTTATTGTGGTGCATAGTAGGTACTTTAAAATCTACTTAACAGCTTCCCATTGAATTTTACATGGGTTTGACATAAACCTACTCACAACTCATATTGCATGACTAATTTATGATCTCGTACAGTCCATTGCATACATCAAACTCCCAATAGCTGAAGTGTAACGAACCTTGGCCATGAAGTCTTTCTCTTTCTCCACCTGAGGGTATTGATCCTTGGATAAACGAAAACGACATGCTTATAATGTATTGACTGGCTTGGCATCACCCATGTTAAATCTCTTCAAAACACGATCAATGTAGTATGACTGAGATATCTGCAAAACTTTTATATGTTTATCTCTTGTGATTTGCATTTCAAGCATCTTCTTCACTGGACCCAAGTTCTTTATATCAATTTTTTTTATAATTGTTGCTTCTATCTTTTAATATCATTTATATTTGAACCTACTATTAACATATCATCAACATAGAGTAGCAAAATGATATACCTTGACTTACTTCTTTTAAAATAGGAATAGTGGTCCGCATTACACTTCTGGAATCTCTTTTTGTGCATATAACCGTCAAATTTCTTGTACCACTGTCTTGGAGCTTGTTTTAGACCATACAAACTTTTATTAAGTCTGCATACCATGTTCTATTTCCATTCTTTTAAGAAACCTTTTGGATGATACATGTATATATCCTCATCCAAGTCCCCA
The DNA here is from genome assembly GCA_036936605.1 of Limnanthes douglasii subsp. nivea. NCBI lineage: Eukaryota > Viridiplantae > Streptophyta > Magnoliopsida > Brassicales > Limnanthaceae > Limnanthes > Limnanthes douglasii. The sequence goes on along the minus strand of JAUPFV010000003.1, from coordinate 4,456,196 downwards.
TGAAGAAATACAGTCTTCACATCTAACTGTTCAAGATAAAGGCTTCAATGACAATAATACTCAACACCAATCTAATAGTATTAAGCTTCATAACAATACTCAGTTCTTTTCTTTTGTTGGAACCATTTGACAACTAGTCGGACTTTGTATCTCTTAGAGCCATCATGCTCATCTTTCACCCGGTACACCCATTTTTTATGAAACGTCTTCTTACGCATGAGTAACTCAGCTAGTTCTCATACCTCATTTGATATTAAAGACTTCATCTCATCTTTTTATGACAAGATCCCACTTGCTAACATCACTATTATGACAAGCTTCATCATAGCATTCACGCTCCCCTCCATCATTCAGTAACATATAGTTCAAGTATCTCATGTTGGGCACAAGGGGTTAGGAAGATCTTCTCAAAACAGGAACACCCTCCTTACTGATCGGTCTATCCAGATGACTCTCCTTATTGAGGGTTTATTCCAATCATCTCTGTTTCTTAACTATATGGGACCCCTCAACATTTGCAAATACTGACCCATATGGATTTAAATCATTTGCTCCAGTTTATACATGTCCTTGTATATAACTGTTTCATTGAAGATCACGTCTCTAATTCAGATAATCTTCCTACTTTCCTCATCCTAGACCCGATAACCAAACTCATCTTCACCATAGCCGATCAAGAAACATTTCTTCGATTTGGGATTAAACTTGTTTCTGCCTTGATCACTAATATGAACATAGAACACTAAATAAATATCATGGTAAACGTATACCAATAAAAAAAATTATCTATTTTTTTTAAATATATAATAAATAATAGTAATCCAAATTTGCGGACTAAATTTTCCTTCAAACAAATTTGCGGACAAACATCGAATGAAGTCGTATCATCAAAGATTAGTGGATGAAGATACAATTTTCTCACTCCTCTTTAAATTCCAAACTTAAAAATCCAAAAGGTTGAACTACCATCGGCAATTAAAATGTTAATTGTGAGACAATGTGATGTAAGTTTTTTTTATATTATTTTTATAATATTAATAACTTTTGGTAAATATGATGCTTTTTGAAATAAAAAAGAAATCGAAAACTTTTTTATGATGATCACAATAAATTTTGGACTGATTGTGATAAAATAAAAACATAAAAAAACTTTTTAAAAAATTAGAACTTAATATAATTTTCAAAGTATTCGATGCTATTTCTTTAAAAAAAAGTTTTCTATACCAATATTGTACGAGTTTTTCTAGTAAGGAAGGATTCCTCTTTAATCCTATCATTCCACTTTTCTCTTCTTTGTCTCCTCCGGTTATTCTAAACCTTCATTGATTACAAAACTCAAGCTTCACCCTTCTTAAAAAAACACTTCCAACTACTCTCAAACATTTACCCAATTCAAGTCCACCTTAAATCTCCATCAATTTCATTCAAGAACCACAAAAATTTAAAACCCAACAATATTTGAATCTTACATGTACCATAAAATCGAAAAATCATTGCTTAAAATTACAAAATAGAGTTTATGAAATAGAAGCCTTGGTACTACACACAACTTCGAGTTTAAAAATCATTACGAATCAACATTTTTGAAATTTCAAATTTCAAAATTTGGGGTTTCTGTAAGGTAGTTCTTCGGGAATTATAACGAAATCTTTTATATCTCTGCCCCTGCTATAGGAGAAGCATATTCCATGAATGCTTACTTCGTAAAATGTTTAAATTAGGAAATAGTCCTTCGACTATCTAGTTTTTTTATTAGTCTCTATTTTAAAATCATCGTGAAAGTCTTTGGCCTTGCCAAAATCTATGAATTTAATTATGACTTATAAAATTTATAAATTGAATCCCTCAACTTAGTAAAATCGATAAATTTAGTCTCTCAATTTTACAAAAAATTATATTGATAGTCCCTGAATCTAAGAAAAAAATCCATCACTACGAATTAATTTATAAATTTTGTAAAGTCGAGGGACTAAATTTATAAAATTTGTAAGTTAGAAACTAAATTTATAGATGTTGCAAGTCTAAAAACTCACACCCATAATTTTGAAGTGGAGAGATTAAATGAAAGAAAATGGAATAATAGTATTTCCTGATTTTAAGTCTTTCTTAAAACAACCATAACTCCGCTGGTCATATTTATTAAAAAAAAACTCATAACGTTTGCATTCATTAATACTCTTTATTATAGAAAAAACATTTTTTTAAAAATTATTTTAAAAACATATTTGAATATAATAATAATAATAATAATAATTCATATATACAATTTTTTATATGATTTTTTAACACTAACATATGTATCAAATAAATTAAAATATTTTTGAGGTTAAAAGATTTGTCGATATCTATCTTACAAACCATTAGGTGCGGAATTAAAATTTTAACAATATATTTTTCTTCGCTTTTATCTCATATTTTCTTCCTTGGTAAATCGTTATTCGTTTTCTAAAACATTACAAGTTTATTTCTTTTAGTATAATTGAAATTATTACTATTAATATTACTATAATCATGAGATAAAATATTACATCAAAATTTAATTATAATTTTGTGTGTTCTTTTAGGAAGACGGTAAATCACATTAATATATCAGTACACTTGGATTATAATTATAATCCCATTTCTTAATTAAACATTCCCCACAAATTATCAACATATCGGAACACATATTAATGAGTTATAAATTTACCAATAGTAAATTAAAACAGTATTCAAGTAGTTGAAATTAAAACTAAATTACGACTATAAACATCAATTCTTATTATTCACTAGAAATATACTTAATTTAAACTAATCATTTTCATATAATTTTTTTAATTTTTCAATAGTATAAACTATTAATTTGTATGTATGTCTTTACAAAATGTAATATATATAAATGTAACTCTAAATAAGAGGAAGTAATATATATATATATATATATATATATTAAATTATATTTCATATAAGTATTTATTAAAATTAATTTAGACAAAATCTAAAAAAATACGAATTCGATATATATATATATATTCTCTAAAGAATATTAAAAAGTTGTCCGTATACAAATCATATAAATTTATTATATATATAACGATTATTTTAGTGTATTTTGAAATTTCCTATAACTCAATTATATAATTTTTTATCCTATCACTTTGTATATACTTTGTATCTTGTTCAGAGAAGCACTGCCCAATAATCTTTTTTTTTGTGAAAATAAACTTTAAATTAATGGAAATGGTTCATACAAAAGATCTGGGGCATTCCCCGAGGAGACATTAAATCGAAAGAGAGTTTAATTAAGAAGTACAACATAGAACATAGTGAACATAAGATCACTGTCTGCTGACATGACATAACAATGCTCGGACTTCGGGCTTGATCAGATCGACTGAGGGGTTGCTAGAAGTCTTAGAGAGAGAAGATCCTGCAAAGAAAAAGAGTAATAAGTAGGTGAAACGTAATATTTTACTATGGCCAGCAGATCTTGGTACCCTGGAATCTGAATCGTAGATCATCTACTATACGATGGAATGTTAAGGATTCCAGGGCTGGAGCGGAACCAAAAATTCTTGCATTCCGCTCCTTCCAGACGTGGTAAGTGACCGCGCCAAAGCAAGTACGCCAGATTAAATGGTCACGAGAGTTAGACCATTTTGACGCCTCGATAATCCAAGATTGCCAGCACGAAGAAGAGAACAAAAATCCTAGCTTAGAGCTAGCATAAGACCAAATATTCTGAGTGAATCGACACTCATAGAGAATATGAGAGATAGATTCAGAATCAGAATTGCAAAGGACACAGTTAGTGGGGGTGTTTAGTCCCCAACTGAGAATTTTGTCCCTAGTTACAAGCTTGCCTAAAATAGCAAGCCATAGAATAAAGGAGTGGCTAGGAATGTTATATTTATGCCATACTAACCCGGCCCAACCCACATCGGGGCTGGGAGATCGAATTGCGTTATACGTGTCCTTAATAGTAAATGTAGATTTTCCTGCTTTTGTCGTCCAGAATGGAACATCGATGGAGGCGATGTTAGGGGGGAAGAGTTCCGATGAGGATGCTTATTTCAAGTAGATGAGGTCTACTTCGAGCTCTCGCTGGTCTGATAGCGGCTGGCCAGTTCCAGGATCCATTAAGAATGATATCTGATACCTTAAGATTATCTCCCAAACGAGAGTCACTTATAATGCTCTCTCCATAGTGAGAAGCCAGAGACTTTGAAAGAAGCCAAGGGTCATACCAGAAAGAAGTATTTTTACCATTTCCTATAGCCACCCTGTACAAATTACTTTCCAAAGGGCGCAAACGAAGAATTTTCCTCCAAATCCACGATGGATTGGATCCAAAAAGGATGGACCAGAAATTTTTGTTTTTCATTTTTTCCACTTTTATCCACTCACACCAGATGGAGTGGTTCTTATTACTAACAATAGACCAAAGATGCTTTAGGATGGCCGCCTGATTCCAAATCTTTAGATTCAAAATCCCAAGGCCACCCTCTTTTATGGGAGTCGTTACAGAGTCCCAGGAGACTTTTGCTCCATGAATCTTCGCGATCGTTCCCGACCAGAGAAATCGACTTAGGTATTGGCTTAGCTCTTTGATTATTTTAGAGGGAAGAATAAAAATAGAGGACCAGTAAACCTGGCCAGCAAATAAGACAGACTTTATCAACTGAAGCCGCCCCGCATAAGAGAGGTGTTTGGAGGTCCAGGACTCAATGCGATTAGTGATCTTGTGAAGAAGAGGACGACAGTCCGAGTGGGTTAGTCTACTTGTTATAAGGGGGACTCCAAGATATTTTACTGGGAGAGTACCTTCCGGGAATCCCAGAATGGGTAAAATACTAGACTTGAGTGACTCCTCAATACCCGAAAGAAAAATATGACTTTTTAATGGGTTAACTTTAAGACCAAAAAGATTATGGAATTTATCCAGGGCCTCTTTTATAAGGGTTAGAGAGTTGGAGTCCCCATGGCCGAAGATCATCAGGTCATCTGAGAAGCAGAGGTTGATGATTTTAAGCTTTTGACACTTCCAGTGAAATCTAAAGTTTTTATTCTGGCTTTTTTCCTTGAGTAGCCCTGAAAGAACTTGCATAATGAGTACAAAGAGAAAAGGTGATAAAGGATCCCCTTGTCTCAGACCCTTTTTCCCAGGAAAATTCCCATAAGAGTCTCCATTTATATTAATGGAATAAGAGGTGGAGGAGATACATTTTATTATCCATGTAATCATTTTTTCAGGGAATCGCATAGCTACCAGGATGTCCAGAACTAAGAGCCAGTGGACATTGTCAAAAGCTTTCATAATATCAATTTTGAGAGCTATCCTTTTGCCTACAGCATTGATATGATACCCTTGTAATAGTTCTTAGGACAATAGAATGTTGTCTGATATATTCCTTCCCGCCAAGAAGGCCGATTGAGAAGGGTCGCTAAGGTAAGGGAAGGAGTCCTTAATTCTATTAGCTAGAATTTTGGAGATAATTTTATAGACTACATTGCAAAGGGAAATAGGTCTAAAGTCTCCAGGAACAGAGGGAGATGCGATTTTGGGGATAAGGGCAATGGCAGTTGAGTTCCAAGACTTATCTAAAGATCCCGAATTAAAGAATTCAAGGACTCCATTACAAATGTATGGTCCAACTATACTCCAAGAAGATTTAAAGAAGGAAGAGTTATATCCATCAGGCCCAGAGGACTTGTTACTATCAATACTGAATAATGCAGATTTAATTTCATCGTAAGAGATTTCACGCGACATTAAATCCCTATCATTACTATTAACAGTATGAGTAATCAGAGAAGAGACTCTCCCCATCCCCGGGTAAGAAGTAGAATGGTGAGTGCCCAACGAATTTTTGAAGTACCTTACAATGACTTTGGAGATACCAGCTGGCGAAGAGATAGTAACTCCTGAGTCATTAATAATAGAAACAATTTTATTACGGAAGAGACGGGACTTAATACTATTACGAAATTTTTTGGAATTCTTATCCCCGAGCTTAATCCAATTTTCTCGAGATTTTTGTTTTAGAAATGACTCCTCGGCACGACTATAAAATATATAATCTTTGGATGCCTCAATTTCTTCGCAAATGATACTCGGGTTGAGGGGATCTAGCCCAAGTCTAGATTGGGTCTCGAACAGCTTAGATTGAGCCGTACTAACTCTGATGCTGATATCGCTAAATTCTTTACGGTTGAGATTAGCGAGATCAAGCTGGAGTCTTTTTAGCTTTTCAGATACAAGCCGCATTCCCGAAGAGGAAGAAGGGCTATTCCAGCTTTTCAGGACAATTTCCTTAAAGGAAGGATGTGAATGCCACATGTTGAAAAACCGGAAGGGCTTTTTACGTATAGGTCTAGGCATCCCGAGACTGCCCAATAATCTTGTTATATATGTTTTATTTCTTTTATTTTTTTTCTAGTGTAGGATTTGATAACCCCAATAATATTGTTGTATATAATCTTGTTATATATGTTTCGCTTTTTTCTAGTGTAGTATTTGATTTCGTGACGCTTTTATATAATGGGCGAATAGCAAATTATTAAGTAGAGACCATAAAACCTTGGGTCACATTGCAATATAATATTATAAGCAGAGATAAGGGAGGGTGGTACACAAATGTTGAATCAATGTATAAAACCTTTATAACATAAAATTAAATAACTATTTATATTCAGTTGGTATATACTCCAAAACTTTAAACTATAAAACATTAAACTTAAATAAAAGGGAAACTTGGTTCAAACGTTATAATTACCAAAATAAATATAATTTTTTTATATAGTTATATACCAAAACAATAAACTATAATTAATAGAATACCATACAAAAAACTATTGGTAACTTAAATTTTTCTATAATATAATATGCTATAATTAAATTTCGGTTTTTTTATTCTAGTACTAAAATCTCCGTGTATCATATTTAGTTAGAAATCTATTTTATATATATCATATCTAGTGTTTAAATACGTGTATTTTTTAATTGATATTAAATACTATTTTTGTTAAATTTATTAATTATATGATCTTTTATTGTATATAGAAGCTCACCATTGCTATTGACGATTGAATTCCTTAACAAATTTAGTACATAATTATAGTTGACGATTGAATTCCTTAACAAATTTAGTACATAATTATAGTTATCGACTAAGTTGTGCATGTTAGCAAGTTCTTTATCTCTCGCATCAAGAACCATCTTCCTAGTCTCCATCTATTCTTCAACAGAGACATGTTTTGATTTCTTCTCGAGCTTTGATTTGATCCAAATTAAACGAATTCCTGATCGAACTAAATGGGTTCTGTAATTGTTTCCAATTAATACGTTCATGAAGAAGATTTGCCATAGAAGATAGAAAAAGAGAGTGAGACACAAAGAATAAGAAAATATAGAAAGAAGCTTATATTCCACTTATAGAATGCCCACACCTCTTTTCAATAGTATAATCTCTTAGAATATTCGACTAAATTTGGAAAGCTGGATTCATGGAGTAATAGTTGGGGTCAAATATTGACCACTATAATTTGGGATTTCACATACTATCCTTAATCTTCTCCCTATAAATTAGTGTATTAAGTTTCCTTGTATATGTCTCTAAGTTTTCTATATATTCACGGACAATATGTGAAAGTATTACTATGAAAGAAAAAAAACATAATAAAATCCTCTGATTACCAATTCAACATTGTATCAAAGCACGTGTGATTTTGGGAATTCTGAACATCCTCAACAAAGATGGCTGGCAATGAAGTCGTGGTCAGTCAAATCCCTGATGAATTAACAATGCAGATTGCTGCCTATCTGAGAAATGGTCTCGGAACACAACAACAAACAACTAACCCCGAGAATTTGTCCCTAAAGATTAAACTCGGTGGTGACAACTATGCCCTATGGGAAAACCTGATGAAGAAAGCAATTGTGGGAAGAAGGAGAGGTTCTTACATTACAAGGGAGCCGACACCTCCATCCAAAACTGACAAAACATATACAAGGTGGGAACAAGATGATCAATGTGTTTTCACATGGATTATTTAGAATCTTGAATCCAACTTGGTGAATAATGTCTCACAATATCCCACTGCAAAAGCCATCTGGGATGGGTTAGCCACCACATACGGTTATGGTACAGATTTGTTACAGGTGTTTGACCTTCATAAGAGGGCTAATTCATTAAGGCAAGGGTCCGATACACTAGAAGACTTGTGGAACAAACTGCAGAACATCTAGATGTCTATAGATAGGCGAGATCCAAACCCTATGAAAGACCTAGAAGACATTCAGATCTACAATAAGAAGACTCAATAACAAAGACTCTATCAATTGCTAATGGTGATTAATGACAAGCTGGAACCAGTCAAGAGAGATATCGTGAAAAAGGATCATCTTCTTTCCGTGGAAACAACATATGCTACAATACGAAGGGAAGTGGCCAGGCTTAATATACTAAAATCAAGTTCTTCTGATAGTAACTCGATTGAAATTGGAATGGGTTTGGCTGCTAAATATTCTGCATAGAGGTTTAAATTCTGATCCAAAGAGAAAGAAGATAAATCCAAGTTGTATTGCACTCATTGTGAGATGAAGAAACAAACTAAAGAGACATGTTTCCAGCTGGTTGGCTATCCAGAAAGGTGGGAGGACGATCATAAGGAGAAAAATAACCAGCGTTTCAGATCTAATGTCAAACGGGCTTCGTCTACAAGTGGCGGTGAAGATCCGACTAAAAATAAGCAAGGAAGTGGCACTGGTTTTGGAGGAATGGCGGCGAACTCCTATGAAAAACTTGGAGGTAAAGGGTTTGGGAGTTACACCTCAAACCCCTCTCTTATTAATTTCAAATATTTTTCATCAGACGCATCTTTCTTTGACAGGCTTGACCAAAGGTGTGTAAATGAAACATATGAAAAGCCCAAAGCCTGCCATGTTCACCCCCAATCTAGGAAATCGATGAATTAGATCTTTGATTGCGGGGCTACGAACACCATGTCTTATGATCCTAAAGACTTTGGTGACATGTCATATCTAAAGAAGTCCCACATTTAGACTGCTAGTGGAGAAATTTGTGAAGTCAAAGGGGGAGGGTCAATTACTTTTTCGGAAAAAATAGAAATTAAAAACTGCCTCTACATTCCTTCACTATCCTTAAAGTTATTATATCTTAGTCAAGTGACAAAACAACTCAACTCTGTGGTTCTTATGTATCCATTTTTTTTCATTTTACAGGACATTCGTACGAATGAGATCATTAGGCGTGGTACTGAACAAAGAGGTCTCTATTATGTTGATGAGGTAGTTCATAAAGGACATGTCATGCTTGCTCGCGGAACAACCGAAAGGCAACTTTGGTTATGGCACCGACGACTTGGTCATCCTTCTTTTTGCTATCTTAAAAGTTTGTTTCCTAGTCTTGTTTTCAATAATTTCATTCATGAGAAATGTGAAACTTGCATTCTTGTAAAAAATCGTAGGGTCTCATTTAATCAAAGTAATACTAGAGTTGATTATGTTTTTTTACTAATTCATTCTGATGTTTGGGGTCCAGCACCAAATTCCACTGACAATCAAATCAGATACTTTGTTTTATTTGTGGATGATTTCTCAAGAATGACTTGGATATACTTCATGAAACATAAATCGGAAGTGCCAGAAATATTTGTTTGTTTTTACAAAATGATTTTGACTCAATTTGAAAAACAAAATACAAATTCTCCGTTCTGATAATAGAACCGAGTTTGTAAGCCAAACAATGCATAATTTTTTCAAAACATATGGTCTTATCCATCAAACCACTTTTCCAAACACACCTCAACAAAACGGTACCTCAGAACGAAAAAATCATACTTTACTTGGAAAAACTTGTGCTATTATGATTGAATCTAGAGTTCCTCACTCTCTTTGGCCAGAAGCTCTTGCTACAGCCACGTATCTTGCAAATCGTCAACCAACCCAAAGTCTAGGAAATAAAACTCCATTACAAGTGCTTGCCACCCAAGTTACAATTCCATCGGTTATGACCTTACCACCTCGTGTCTTTGGTTGTTCGGTGTTTGTTCATATCCCTAAGACTAGTCGAAACAAAATTAATCTGTGTGCTGAAAAGTGTGTATTCGTTGGGTATGGTGTCCATCAAATGGGCTATCGGTGTTATAATCCGGTTACTCGTCGAATCCATGTCACCATGGACTGTGACTTCTTAGAATCCGATTATTATTTTTACCACCAATCTCGTGCTCATGGGGAGAAAGTAAGTGAATCACTCGACTGGTTTCTATATGAAAGTTACTTTGAGGATGTGCCGACAGAGTCGGTAGATGGCGCCACCGAACACGCCTCTTCCAACATAAATGAGACTGACGAGGCAGTTCTTACCACCAATGATTCTCCCGAAGACAATGTCCAACAAGAAATAAATGCCATGGATATTACCAGCGAATCAGCCGAAGAAAATATCCATCAAGAGGTAAACAATTTACAATGTCATAATTCACAAAATGCTACTGACCATGACATTTCAGGAAGTTCATTTGTTGAAAATCAAACTCTGGTTCTTCCCCAAAGAAAAAATAGAGGGGTTCTTCCTGACCAGTATTCACTGGAACACGTTCCTCGTACTTCTACATATCCGGTAAAAATGGACATGAAATGAATGACGAAGATTGCAAATGCGTTCTCAGCTACTATTCTCTCTGAACAAATCCCTAAAACAGCTCAAAAAGCTAAGAAGATGACTGAATGACATGAGGCAATGAATACCAAAATGGAAGCTCTAAAAAGGAATGATACATGGGAGAAGTGTGTGTTACCACAAGGAAAGAAAGCAGTCGGGTATAGATGGGTGTTTAATATAAAATATAAATCTGATGGCACCATTGAGCGACACAAGGCAAGATTGGTTTCCAAAGGATATACACAAACATATGGTATAGACTACTCTGAAACGTTCTCTCCGGTTGCAAATATTGACACTATTAGAGTTTTACTTTCAATAGCCGCGAATAAAGATTGGCCTCTTCATCAATTTGATGTAAATAATGTTTTCTTACATGGAGACTTGGAAGAAGAGGTATATATGGAACCCTTACCAGGGTTCTCTGATGTTTTTCAAGAAAATGAGGTATGTAAACTGAAAAAGGAATTATATGGGCTCAAACAGTCTCCTCGTGCTTCGTTTGGGAGATTTACAATGGTAATGAAGCAGTATGGCTACAAATAGAGTAATGGAGATCATACATTGTTTTATAAAAAGAGAGGAGAATTAGTCACTTGTCTTATAATATATGTCGACGATATGATTATAACGGGGAATGACGAAGAAGAAATTAGCTCTCTTAGGAAAAACCTCTTCAAGGAGTTCAAAATGAAAGACCTTGGGGGATTGAAGTATTTCCTAGGAATCAAGGTTCTTAGGTTAAGAGGGGGGATTTATATCTCCTAACGGAAATATATATTGGATTTATTAGCTAAAGTTGGCATGGTGGATTGCAAACTAAATGACACTCTTATGGTTGTGAATCACAAACTAAAGATAATTGAAAGGGTCAGACCAGCGAGTAAAGAAAGGTACCAAAGGTTGGTGAGAAAATTGATTTACCTGGCTCACACTTGACCCAACATTGCATACGCGGTGAGAGTAGTTAGCCAGTTCATGCATCATCCTCAGGAACACCATATGGAGGTAGTAATGAGGATTATTTGATATCTCAAAGGCACACCAGGAAGAGGCATAATTTTTAAGAAAAATGGACACCTTGATGTTGAAGTATTCACAGATGCTGATTGGGGAGGGAATCCTAATGACAAGCGATCAACTGCTGGCTACTTTACTCTTCTTGAAGGTCACTTGGTGACTTAGAGGAGTAAGAAACATAAAGTAGTATCACTGTCAAGTGCTGAATCAGAATTTAGAGGAATCGTTAAGGGGATTACCGAGATACTTTGGTTAAAGAAGATAATGAAAGAAATCGGATCCCCTCTGAAGTGTCATACTCAGTTAATGTGCGATAATAAAGCTGTGATTTAGATTTCAGAGAACCCGTTACAGCACGATAGAACAAAGTACGTTGAAATAGATAGGTACTTCATAAAAGAAAAGATTGAAGATGAGATAGTCGAACTTCCGTTTGTTAGATCTGAAGACCAACTGGCAGACATCCTAACAAAAGCGGTTGCTGCAAGAACATTCGAATCAGTTTTATCCAAGTTGGGTATTGGTGATCCCACTACACAACTTGAGGGGGAGTGTTAGAGTATTCGACTAAATTTGGAAAGCTGGATTCATGGAGTAATAGTTGGGGTCAACTATTGACCACTATAATTTGGGATTTCACATATTGTCCTTAATCTTCTCCCTATAAATTAGTGTATTAAGTTTCCTTGTATAGGCCTCTAAGTTCTCTATATATTCACGGACAATATGTGAAAGTACTACTATGAAAGAAAAAAACATTATAAAATCTTTAGATTACCAATTCAACATAAACTATTAATTTTTATGTCTCTGTTTACAAAATGTAATATATATATATATATATATATATATATATAATTATATTTTTATCTTCTAATTCTAATTCAAATAGAATGTTAGACAAAATCTAAAAAAAATAAGAATTCAAACTATAACTAAAAGTATTTTCTCTAAAGAATATTAAAAAGTTGTATCACGTTGAAATTTTATAGAACTCAATTATATACCATTTTATCCTGTCACTTTGTATCATGTTCAGAAAAGCACTGCCGACAAAAATCAGCACATAAAAAAGGGTGAATTAGGTATGAACAACAATACTGATAACCCTTGTTATATATGTTTTGTTTTTTTAACCCCAATAATCTTGTTATATATGTTTCGTTTTTTCTAGTGTAGTATTCGATGTCATGATACTTTTATATGATGTTCAATAGCAAATTATAAAGTTTGGACCATATATAAAGTTCGGACCACAAAACCTTCCATCACATTGCAAGATAATATAGAAAATTATGACGTTAAATTGCAATATATATATATATATATAACATACAAATAGATGTACAAAATTATGTTTTAAGCATTTGTTTTGGTGAATTTTAGCTAGTTTTATGAAATAAAATTCAACCAAATACAATAGTTTTTTAGAGCATTATTGATTTTTTATGTGTTGCATTACTATTATACAAAGTGAAACTTTTATTAGTTACTAGATTGCACGAGTAAATTTAGTTTCCTTATTTGTGTGAATTTTTTTTCTATAAATAGTATCTAGCTATTACATAGACTCCGAGTCACCCTTTCACATTATTTTGTGTATAAACTAAAATTAGTTTTTTATTATGGCAAATCAAGATGTTTCAGTTCTACTTGTAGATGGGCGAAGTAAAGGTGGCTAGCCGATATGCTAACGACATACAGTTCCAATTACAGAGGTAATTAATGAATGGATTTATCTTCTTCTTAGAATTCTAATGTCTAGTGTTTTTAGTGTTTTTTATTTTATGAAAACATATTGTATGTATATGTTTTGTATTTGTCTCTGTTGTGTTTTTATTCCTATGTTTTCATGGTTTTAGTTCGGATTTAGTCACATTTGATTTGATTCGGTGGTCATCGTTTTACTTTATTTGATTTATTTTAGTGAGTCTAGGTTTTTTTATAATTTATATTTAGATAAACGATTAAATCAAAACTCATATCTAAAAATAAGTGTTGATGTATTAGAAGAAAAAATCAAAAAAAAAAACTAACGTAAAAACAATAAGAAATAGTTAATTTTTACTATCTATTTATTTGATTTTGTTTTAACAGTAACCACCACTATGATGGAATTAGATATATCCGTAAACTTATAATTCTTTACTTTTCACCTCTCCTATTAATACTTTTCATAAAAACAAGCATGCATGCCTGTATTCTTAATGGAAAATGCTACTAGCTATATAATTGTATTATTTATCTTATTTATTGGAATTGAAGTTTTTTCAATAAAAAAAGTTATCTAGGTTAGAAAAGTGTTTTTTTTTTACATTATCTTTTCTATTTTATTTGTAAATTGTTCAAAAATTTTAATGTTAAGAAAAACTAGATGACTTCATATTTAATGGTTTTAAAAATCTTCTAATTGATTTGTGATTTGTAATGGTTTATACTCTCATCTAACTTTTAATATATATTTTTATTTTTTTATTTTAATACTAGATATTAAAACTATTAGTACGAATTTTTGTAACACTTTTCAAATGTTTTAGAAAACCGATTAAATGGTTAAAATTTTATTTTATTTTTACCCCTGTAATATGTCCTTATTTTGAGCCCTATGAGGAGATCCATACCTGCCGTCATCTGAGGTGTCCTATATCCGTCGATGCACTCCATGAAGATCCTCTAGTGCAAGATAATCTTCCTGTTGTTGAAAACCTTCCGCTTGCAGTGCAAGATATGTTTCATGCTGCTGAAAACCTTTCCCTTGCAGTGCAAGATAATTTTCCTGTTGGCGGAAAAATAATAAACACCACTCTTTTAAAACAAACAAACAACTTTGATAAATATTGAAATATTTATACTTGGTCTAAAGCTCGTTTGTTGTTTGCCTCTTTTGTGATAAGGCGTGTTTTGGTTTTGAAACTTAGCATTTAAGCTTAGTTGTTAAAAAAGGTATACATATACATATATATTTTGCAATTGAACATCATAATTTGCTATATTATATTGCAATGTGACAGATGGTTGGCGGATCTAGAATTTGAAGTAAGGGGGCTAAACAAAATTTTATTAAATTCATTCAATTTTTTAGTAACCGAGACGACTCTATATTGGAAAACTATCTTGGAAAACGTAAATTTCTCTCTCATTGTATACAACTAAAAGATCATTGCCTATCTTATTCAAAAGATACATGAAAATAAATGTATAAAATATATTTTTGAAAAATAGATGGAAATAAATTCAATTTTTTATATAAATTTTTTTTTAGTTCATATAGATAAAATCAAAAGTTTAGGTAAAAAATATAAAATTAAAATCACATTTTTATTATACATAATTTATAATATATATATATATATATATATATTATTTTTTAAAAAATTAACAAATATTTCCACATATATTATCTATAAAATATTCAAAATTAATTCAAGTATTTTATAAAAACAAATCTTAATATATTAGTAATTAAAATTTGTTTTAAAAAATATAAACAAATAAAATTAGTAATTAAAAATTATTTTAAAAATATAAACATTGTTTAAAATATACTTTAAGAAAATAAATAAATAAAATATGATTTTTAGTAAATAAAACTTTGCTATCTAAAACTAAGTAAATGTATTTTCACTTTACTAAGTCACCACAAATCAGATAAAAAATGTATTATCAGATGTTTTAGGATCAAAATAATAATAAAATCTCAAAAGAAAACAAAGAGAATATACCTACCTTGAAAAAATAAATTGATGAAAGAGCGTGTTCTTCCTTAGTTCTTTTTCTAAATCAAAGTCACGGATAAAACATAATTAATTAGATAGATTAAACAAAAAAAATTGAGAATACTAACAAAATCAATTGAGTTCTAATCTTCTAGAGATTGAGATGCTCGAGACTATCTCCAACTATGTATAAATATCAATTTGAATTTTTCTTTTAAAATATTCAAGATTTTTAACTTAAATTTTTCCTTAGAAATAGTCATAATCCAAGATTTTTAAATTAAATTTTCCACTATTATTTGAGATTTTTAATTAAAAAAATTCTTAAATAGTGAACATACTAATTTTTAAATTAATTTTTTTCTACCATTATTTCACAATTTATATTTAAAACATTCCTAAAAACAATCATAATTTTAAATTTTTTACTTTAATATTATTTAAATCATTATTACCTTAAGAAAATTTATAAAATATATATTTTAAATAAGGTTACGTAGAAATTTTAATTTATATTATTTAAATAATTATTACCTTAATTTTTTTTATAAAATATATATTTTAGTTAGGGGGCCTACGCCCCGGGTCCAACGTAGATCCGCCAGGATGGTTTTATGGTGTGAACTTTATCATGTGCTATTCAACATCATATAAAAGTGTAATAAAAACGAAACATATATAACAAGATTATCGGGGTTATTAAATACTACACTAAAAAAAATATAACAAGGGTTATCAATATTGTTGTTTGTACCTAATTCACCTTGCTTTATGTGCTGATTTAATATTGTTGTTTGTACGTAATTCACCCTGCTTTATGTGCTGATTTTTGTGGGCAATGCTTCTCTGAACCTGATACAAAGTGATATGATAAAATGGTATATAATTAAGTTCTATGGAATTTTATTTATAATAAACTTATATGATTTATCTACCGACAGACCCAAAATTTACCTATAAAAACTCAAAAGAACAATATTTAAATGAATTTTAACTAAGTAAGAATTAAATATAGCAGCACAATTATCTCTATACCTTCCGCTTTAAATTTAAAATATCACCTAAAAAGATATCAAAATACCCTCCAATTAAGTTTTATCCTTATCAAAATTGATTACAAAAATCATCAAAAAAAAATACATGCGTTGATAATTTTAGCTCATATCTATAACTCATTAAACCATTATGATTTATATGTTTTTATATATCATTAGTAATAAAAAGAAAATGAAAAAATATGATATTATTAAATTTTATTTTAAATGAGCTTTAATGGACAATTAATTATTACTTTTTGTTTCCAAACGAAAAATCAATTAATTTACCAATTATACTAGTTTAGTAACATCATTATTTTGCCATCTTAAAGAATTATGCTGAACCTTGGGTTATGATATTTTGGTATCATATTTTAGAAAGTCTTAATTTTTATCTACCTTTTTAATTATTTAACTGTTTAATGGGTTATATATATTAAAGAAGGTGGATTAAAATAAAAGAATCGAAAAATATTTCTCATATAACTAATTATTCATGCAAAGACAAATATTTGTCTTTGGATCATGAAATAACAGGTGATATTCTTCCTCCTCATAAATATCTGATCATTTTTCTAAAGAGTGTCCAAAGAGTGTCGAGTAATTGTTTCGTCCAAGAAGATCTATTGTCAAGATCAACGAGCTTCGGTAAGGAAATGTGTATTAAAATAAAGTAGGAAATGTGTATTAAAATAAAGTACAGCAAGACATTCGCCAACCAAAAAAAAGCGTAATACAATAATCATCTCCAGAATCTAATTAATCTCTCTCCATTTGTTTTGATTCAATGAATATATTTATGTGATATTAAATATCTCTACTCTATTTGGCATGTGTACATATCTTACCACTTTGAAATCATTTGCTTTTTCTTTTCGAAAAACTCGAGGGAGGATATTAAATTCTCCAATGGTATGATTCCAAAGAGCTACGTCGTTATTATCGCTTAAACAAATTATGCATATACACTCATCTTTTATCGACCATGTAGCCTTTTTTGTCAAAAAATAGGATTCTAATATTCTCTTTCTGGATCGATGTTGAATTACATTCTTCAATCTTTGTAAAAAAATCAAAACTGGAATTGGAAGAAATTGATTGTCCATAAAGAAGAATTATTGAATTACTAACATTCTTAGAGTCCAATCAGTGGCGTAGCCAGGATCGAAACTTAATGGTGTCCTGGAGCTATAATGTGCACTATATTATAACTCGTTTGTATATAAATCCAACCAAGATTGAACAAATGCACGTGTTTTTCCGTTAAAATCTATAAGAGGATATTTCTTCTTACGAGGTTGAGTTGGACCCCTTAAAAGGTAAGCTCTCTTACCGAGTCTTGAAGATCTGGATGAAAGCTAGAGAATGAGTCTATTTTCCCTAGATAAGCCTCCAAATGTTTCCAATTTGAAGAAGATTGATCTTCGACTTTAGGTTGTAACAGCTTCATCTTGTATTTCTTCAAGATTAACTTCAATATTTAAATTGGAGATATTCGTATTTTCTCCTCTGTATTTATGAATTTTTTTAAACATATTTATGCATTCTATAATGACAAACATAAAAAAACTCAGTCAACAATAAAATGTAAACTCAGTATTTGTAACTAGTGAATAATAACATAAGACATGTAACACAACTTCAATTTTCAGTATTTGTAACTAGTGAATAATAACATAAGACATGTAACACAACTTCAATTTTAAGAATTAAACTGAGTATTTGTAACTAGTGAGTAATAACATAAGACATGTAACACAACTTCAATTTTAAGAATTAATAACATAGAGACATAATAAATACATTAGTTTTTGAAGTTGAAAATCAAAAGAAAGTAGGAAAACAAATTCCCAACTTGTAGTTAGGGTTTTCTTACTGACATTATCAAATCTATATAAATTTATATTATTTTTTAAATCAACATATCTATTTATATTATAGATTAAAAATAAATAATATATATGATAAAATTCTGTATCAAATCTATATATAAATTTATATTATTTTTAAGTTAATATATTTATTTATATTAAAGTAATATAGATTGATATTCGTATATATAATAAGAAATAAATGTTATTTATATTAAAATAATATATAAATTTGATATCGTAGATATATATATATATATATATATTAACAATAAAATAAATAAAAAAATCTTTTCAAATTTGTATAAATTTATATTATTTTTATGTTAATATATTTATTTATATTAAAGTAATATAAATTGATATTTTATATATAATAAAAAATAAATGATCTATTTATATAAAAAATTATATAAATTTAATAGAATACATTTGTTATTATATATATTCAGAATAAAATAAATGATAAAAATCTATTTTATATATATATATATAACAAAAATAATATAAATTGATATTATATAAATGTTCAGATTAAAATAAATGATATATATGATAAAAAAATATAGATTGATATTATACATATATTAAAACAATCTGATCAAATCTACTAATGACAAAATCTATTACTAGATACTGAATAAATAAATGATAATAATCTAATCTATATCTAAACAAAATCTATTACTAGGCATTCAATAAATAAATGATAATAATCTAATCTATATTTATAGGATAAAAATTTATTACTCAATTTCGAACTCATGATCTATGGGTTCCTCGTCTTGTTATTGCAAAAAAAACAGCGGCTTGTGTATTGGTAATTATATACTAAATATATTATTTTAAAAATCGGGTGGGTTCCTAGGCCCCCACAGGAACCCACCTAGCTCCGCCTGTCCAATGCTTTTGGTTATGAAAATGACTTCGGATGAAATATGAGTTTTGAAAAAGAGCGAACCATGATTTTGAAACAGTAATGAAACGAATAAGCGATCTTATAGGAAGCTTTAGCTGGATTTCAAAGATCAATTCTTTTGGTAAAGTCAACATCTTCATCTTCTTATGAATTTGATTATTCTCTTAATATTATACGATAATAATAATTAATTATGAACTCTTTACAACTTATTCCAATTTTTCAAATTCACATTTCTTATTTGCAAACATATTTTAATTTTATAAATATTTTTTATATGTACGAGATCTTTAAAACCTAATTTCTATCTCTAGATCAAGTTATAAACCAATTAACTATATCCCTCCAGAAATTAAAATAAAAACAAATAGATATGTAAATTGAAACTCAATTAATAACTAAACCAAAATAACATATATTTTTTAAGGTTCCTTGCCATAAAGTATCTAATATAAACTATTATTAAAAAATCGAAAAAAATTAAATTGTTTCAAAATATGAAACTAAATTTGAAAAGGTTAAAGTATACATATTGCAAGAGACTATATATCCGATAATTGACCTTGTTGTCTAGCTTTGGGGTTTATTATATATATATATATATATATAAAGTTTGAATAATTTAAAATTGATTGTGTGAATAGTATATTTGTTGGTAATTAAATTAAATAAAATGTCTTTACAATTTAAAATTGTTTGTAGATAGTGCTTTTTTAGTTATAAAAAATTGGATAAATAATAGATGTTGATATTTATAAATAAAATTTTACTATGATAAAAATAATGTTACAAATAATATTGATAAATGAAGAAATTACCAAATTAAATTAGGACCAAATTAGTAAATAATATATAAATAAGGACGAACTTGCAAATAGGATCTGGGTAGGAAACAATTATATTTAAAAGGACTAAATAGTAAAGGTTATATGACAAGGGGGCCACTACTTTTACTATATAAGGGGAACAATATTTTTAAGAGAAACGACACCTTTTAATGATTAGTACTTGATTTGACAACTTTCTCTCTCTACATTTATATTTGTGCACACACTCACATAATAGTACTCACATTCAACTAATTACACAAAGGTCCATGAATATTTCAAACCTCTTCATTGGTGCCATATGTGGGAAACAAGGTACTCGAAGATCAGGTTCTCCAAAATACCGACCCAATCTTCAGTCATTATTACAAAGTAGTGTTTTGAAAATGGATATAAAGGCGAGAGAAAGTAGAAAGTCGAAGAGAAAAGTCTATTCTGATATAGATATTTCCTATTCTGAAGGTCGACGCTCTGAAGATCAACTCGATGATCATGCTCGACGCGAGCGAAGTCGAGATAGACGTTCGACACTAATCATGACTAGGCAACAATTATTGGATGATATAGCTAGGCTTAGTGCTGAAAAATACCAAGCTAAAAAGTCAGATGAAATGGATTTCTATAAAGGTCGAGCTCGAGCGCAAAAACATGACAATACTTTAAAAAAAGGCCCGGACTTCGAACCAAACTTGAAAATGAGTTCTCGACCGAGGAAGATAAGTACGAATCATCCTCCCTTGATAGAGGAAGTCGACACTGTAGAAAAGACAAACGAACAATGAGGAGTCGGGAGAACCGACATTACAAGTCACGACGAGTGAGAGTGTCGAAGCATCGCGGCAACAGCGTCAAAAAAATAACTCATGTTTCACTAGAAAAAATGAGAGCTTTGGCGATCGACAAGACTGAGCAACATAATGCAACACATTTTCCATTTCCTTCGGGAAATCATACCCATGGGTATAGGATTGGGAGCCAGTTTGCTAATCCAAAAGAGGAGGGTCAGTATATGACGCACGCAGAGGGATTAAGCAGCGGAGCTTTTGGTCTTGGGCATAATTGGAGAGCGTCGCCACTTTCCGATGAGATTCTGGCAGAAGATCTCCCAAAGCGCTTCGACATATCTAACTTAGAAAAATATGATGGAAAGAAGGATCCTGATAATCACTTGGAGGCTTTAAAGAATTTCATGCTGAGTTTCGATAACGATGACAAACTAATTTACCGCGCTTTCTCAATGACGTTCAAGGATCGGGCTTCCAAGTGGTATAACCATTTACCTCAGGGGTGTATAACAAATTTTAATATGTTTTGGTTGTTGTTTAGACAACAATTTGTGGGAAGCAAGGTATTTCGAGCCAATGGCGATACTATAATAAATTGCTGACAAAAAGTCGGGAAAAGTCTGCGAGATTATACCCGACGCTTTTTTAATGCAAAGACCAATTTGGATTACTGTGAAGAAAGTGTTGCTTTGGCTGACTATAGGTTAGGCTTATTACCAGTACCAATGAAACAAGCGGTCGCAAAGAAGCAAGCTTACACTTTTTCTACTATGTTGGCTCAAGTAGAAAAGCAAATTTTAGTTGAACAAACTGCAGCTTCGGAACTAGCAGCTCAAGCTCAGCCAACCGCACATGCAACAATAGTTTCATATCATCAAAACTTGCAGAAGCTAGCATCGAATCCACAACCTCAACTGATAAGCGTCGTCCCACCACTGACGCAACAGCATCGCGAAAAAGGGTCGAGAACTTCTACGTCGAAATCGAAGAGTAGCAGTCACGCGTACAACCGACCTATATCGAACAAATGGATCCGACCCGCTCATTTTGCAGAGTTAACAAAATGTGTGTCACCAATTTTTCAAAAAAACTAAGACGAGTATACCTTTTCGAAAGCCATTTCCAATCCAAACGCCTCGGGAAAATCGAAACAATCGATATTGTCGGTATCACGAAGATGTAGGACATGACACCAAAGACTGCATTGCTTTGAAAAAAGAAGTGCAAGTGTTGATTGATAGTGGAAAATTGGTGGATTATGTGAAGAAACAAGTTCAGCCTATTGAATATCGAATGAGATAGTAACCAAACCGAGGCAAGAGACGACTATGTTTATTTCCGAGGTCACGGATTCGTTCGACATTTCAACAGAATATTTAGACCCCGACCAAAGTAGGAACGTGATCGGAGTAATTGAAGAAGTTGTTCCCAGCCCGCGAGGAAAGGTTAGTGATTTATGCAAGTTTTTCGAATCACTAACTATTTTTGGTGGGGATTCTATGGCAGGGATAACTAATTCTTCTCGGAAAAGGCACGTAGTAAATCTAACCACCCAGTTAGAAGCAAGGACGTCACCACACTTATACCAAAACTCGTCGCCTATCTTATGCTTTGACGATGATGATATGAGAAATGTTGTCAGGCCCCATGAAGATGCGGTAGTCATCGTAGCAGCGGTAGCAGGAGAGGAGGTTCGACATATTCTGGTGGATACAGGCCGTTCGACGAATATAATTTTCTTAACTTCTATAGTTCACCAATTTCTGAAATACGTGGTCGGAAATAATGTAGGGGTGGTCAGAAGTAGTCAACGAATGACAATGAAATGTTACCGAGCCACTTTGGCAACTAAAGCTGACAGCAAAATGATCGATCTAAAGGATTAGCAGTTGGCGGGGCCAACCTCAGGATCGGAACCAGTGGACGATCCTAGGGAAGCCCCGAGCTTATTGCTTATGGACGAGAATTGCGAGAGTTACGAGTTTTGCAAGGGAAATTTTTTGAAAATAGGTACCAACTTATCCCTATGTTTTCGCGACAGGTTGATAACTTTCCTCAGACAAAGGTTGCACCTTTTCATTTGGTGCTCAGAAGATGTGATAGGAGTACCATAGGATATTATGTATCACAAATTAGATGTAAACCAAAACGTTCGACCAGTGACTCAAAAGCGTCGAGCTTTTTCTCAAGAAAAAACAGAAGCAATTATTACAGAGGTTGAAAGACTGGCAAGAGTGGAGCACATAAGGGAGTCCCATTATCCGCGGTGGATAGCTAATCTAGTCTTGGTAAAAAAGAAGAGCGAGAAATGGAGAATGTGTGTGGATTTCACAGACCTAAACAGAGCATGCCCTAAAGATCCTTTCCCCATGCCAAAAATTGATCAATTGGTGGACTCGACGTCAAGAAATAAGCTCTTGTCTTTTATGGATGCATATGTGAGATACAACCATATAAAATTGGATCTAGGGGACCATGAAAGCACGACGTTCATAACAGGGAGGGGTATGTACTGTTACACAGTTATGCCTTTCGGTCTACAAAACGCAGGGGTAACTTACAAGAGGTTGGTGAACAAAAAATTTGAAGAACAAATAGGTCGCAACATCGAAGTTTATATAGATGACATGTTGATTAAAAGCGACACTGATGAGAGCCACTTTGCCGACCTAGAAGAGACATTCGAGAATTTGAGCAGAGTAAATCTAAAGCTAAATCCAGAAAAATGCTCATTTGGGGTTCGATCCGGGAAGTTTTTGGGGTTTATGATCAATGAAAAAGGAATAGAAGTCGACCTCGTACAGTTGAACGCCTTATGTAATATGACTCTACCAATGAATATCAAGGAAGTACAAATTATGACGGGACAACTCACCGCTTTAAAGAGATTCATTTCCCGACCTTCTGATAAGTGTGTTGCTTTTTTCTAGGTTTTAAGAAATGCTAAAAACTTCAACTGGACGCCCGAGTGTGACGAGGCATTTTTCAAGATAAAAAGCTACTTGTCTTCACCGATGCTGCTGACCAAACCACAACCGCAGGAACTTTTATTATTATATATTATCGTGTCAGATTTTGCAGTGAGCGCGGTTCTAATTCATGAAGAGTCTCAAAACCCTCAACCGATCTACTACGTAAGCAAGAGTCTTTTAGACGCTGAAAAAAGATGTTTAAGATTAGAAAAGTTAGTTTTGGCCTTGATAACGGCTGCCAGAAAAATGCGACCCTATTTTCAAGGTCATTCAATTACGATTCGAACTTCGTTCCCATTGAAAAATATATTGCAACGACCTGATGTTTCAGGTCGTATGTCAAAATGGTCGGTAGAATTGGGGGATTTTGATGTTAACTTTGAACCTAGGAAATCGATTAAGGGGCAAACATTGGCAGACTTCTTGGTAGAGTTTCACTCCGACAGAGCAGAGGAGACGGTGGTCGAACCGGAGAAAGAGCTAAATGAGTGGATAGGCAGAATCGATGGTGGATCGAACATTAAAGGTTGTGGAGGTGGTGTCCAAATAACTACGCCAACAGGAATAACTATGCATCCAGCTATCCATTTCGGATTCAAAGCTTCGAACAATGAGGCAGAGTATGAAGTAGCTTTAGCGGGATTAAGGTTAGCGCAGATCTGCAGGCGAAAAGGGTACGATTAATGAATGATTCCTACTTACTTATAAATCATGCTACGGGGCAATCCGAAGCACGAAAATAATAGTTGGTTCAGTACCTAGCGACCCTTAGAATTTTGGCATCAACTTTTGAAGGGGTCACTTACGAGCATGTCCATAAAACAGATAATGCAGTAGCTGATTCTTTAGCAACCATGACATATGTCGGAAAGTATCCATGGAGTCTAACGCAGGAAAACCCATCGATTTTGAAACATAAAGTAGTAGAAGATCAACATGTATCAGTCTGTCAAGTCTCAGTTTTGCGAGGGAAAAATTGAAGAACGGACATCAGGAATTTTTTAGCAAATGGAAAAATTACCCGAGAACAAAAGTACAGCTAGAAGTGTGAAAAACAAAGCGCGGGGATTTGCATTACTAGGTGGCATACTTTACAAGAAATCTTTGAGCCGACCGTTGTTAATGATGAGTTAATATTTTGTTATGGATTAATTCTAAGAGAATTTTAGAGAGAGAACAAAAGAGATATGAAGTTTTTAGAGAGATAAAGTTCAAGTACTCAAAAGCTCTGAGGAAAAATTTTATCACCCCTTTATTAGAATCTGCTTGGTCCTTTATATAGAGGAGCCAAGAGTTAGAAAAATAACTGATTCTGTTACAAAAATAGGTTAATTACCCCTTAGTCCTTGGAAATCATATTAAATTACATTAAGTTCCTAAAACTTATAAAACATATAAATTAAGGACAGAAGTTTCAACAATTACAACTAAGTCCCTTAATTTACATTAATTATCAAATTAACACATAAACCTCATTTCCATATCAGAAGCCCCCCCTAGTTCTCATGTCAATGAGAACTAAAAAGTCTTCGATGCATTTCATCTTCGAATCATCTTCCTGCCATAAACCACAAACAAAACATATTCGAAGTTTTTCGGTCTTCGACATATTATTTGCTCTCCCTCTTTGAATTACAACGGTTACAAATTCAACGGTTATATTTCATATTGACAGATGTCAACAACCCATTCTTCCAAACGATTCATATTCTACCCTATCACCAAATGAGCCTGTCCATCTTCACACGTCTATTTTCAAACTATAAAAATCAGATCCTACTCATTTCAACCCTTCTTTACAAAAACATTCTAGAGAGAAGTTAGAGTTTTCTAGAGAGAAGCCTTGGCTACCTTCACCGTCTTTCCATTTTCCGACCAATCTTCATCTTCTCTGACTTGCCTCCGTTCGTTTATGAAAAAGAAAACCTCCAACAAAAAATCAAAAGGCTGCTTACCCAAATCATCTAGAAATTCTAATCCTAATCACAATCACGTCTTCAGTTTTGAAGATTGGTGTTCAATCTGAATACAAAAAAGCAGGCCTGATTCAAGGAGGTTCAGTTGGTACCACTACCACAACTTATTATTACGGTAATTTCGATCCGACTCAAGTTTCCCCCTTACCTTTCTCTTCTGAAATTAAAGACCAGTCCCTTTCTAATAACCCGGATCCAAAAACACCACAAACTAGAAAACCTCAAATTTTATCATCTTCGAATCAATCCTCAAACCACTCTTCTCCTTACCTCGAAAAATCTTATCAACCACAAAAACCAAATACTTCCTTTTTATTCAAATCTTCCTCGAATAAACCCAAAAAAACCTGTATTGCAATGGGAGACGACATTGAAACCACCGAAACTGTTTGAGGCAGCTCTTCATCCTCTCAAAACATTTCAAATGTCTTAGATCAAATAATCATCGAAAACCCTATACCAGAAACTGCTATTCCCCCTTCAGTAGAGCCCGCATAAAAAAACAGCGATGTTGACTCTGAAGCCACAAAGACCGATGCTGATGTTAAAAACGAAGATGACAATGTAGTTAACTCAAAAAATCAACAAGAGGAGAGCCAAGTTTACTTCGTTTCTGAAGAGGAAAGGTTAAAGATTGGTAGAAACCTCAGAAACCTCGAATCCAAGTACATAGTGAACTTGAAAAACGTTCACTATTTATATTACAAAGAAGAACAAGCTCCTCTCTTGAAAAAACAATGGGGAATGAACAAAGACATCACGCTTCGACTCCCTAAAGAAGGTGAAACCCCATTGGACTGCAAAGACGACGAGCTGATCGTTTATCCCGAGATAATTAATTGGGGTCTTCGATTCCCACTTGATCCAATGATCGTCGAATATTTTGATATTCTAAGCCTTTGCCCAACTCAAGCCACACCTAATCAATGGTTCACCCTGCTATCAGTCATCATGGCGTCTCGCCTCTTCAAGAAAACCATTGACATGAAAGACTTCATTTCCTTAATCCAACTTTCGAAAGGTCCAAAGCTTCCCTTCTACTACTTAACCTTAGTGGATGATCTAAAAATAGTAAATGATCTCTTGGAAGCCGACAAAATTTGGAAACAAAGATTTGTCTTCGTCTCTGGAGCATGGGAAAACGGAAAACCTGGCGAACCCACAAAGCTTCCCCTCGTTTGGAGAAATAATCGTAAGATATTCGAACCCTTTTTTTATTTGAGTATAAATTATTTGTTATATGTTCCTAAATATTTTGTTTTGTATTTCAGAAATTTCGAAGCGTTATGTGCTTCGTCAAGAAAATGCGATGAATTTTTTTAAAGATTTTAGCCGCCTCTGCTCAAAAAAGAATGGAACAACGAGTTTCACACAGCTTTTCAGCCTGTGAACTTATTGAATTGCTATCTCTTCCCTATTACTCCAGGTGGTTTGCCCCGAAAAGAGCTTCTGTCCGATCCTGATGCAAAGCTTGTCTGTAAAAGACTTACTCAAGCATATTGCAAAATCTTTCTTCCAATCCAAACCAGGTCGGACAGTCATTTATCAAAGAAGAAGAAAGAGAAGTTAACCAAAGGTCAGAAAAAACAAAAATCCTCTGCTAGCACCAGCTCTACCACTGCTCCGAAGACTAAACCAAAGCCTCGAAAACGAAAACAGGTAGAAAAACATCTATCACCAATCGAAGAGGAAAAAGTTCAAGAAAAAGAAGAAAAGAAAAAGAAAAAACGAAAGAAGATAACTGCATACACTCTGAGGGATGAGGAAGAAGAAGAAAAACAAAACAAAAACATCGAATCTGGGGTACATGAGCCTGCATATCCTTCAAAACAAAACGAAGAAATAATCGTTATCGAGGACGACACAACTCATCAAAATCAAAATGTCGAAGAAGCTGACATTCAAAAGGACCAAAATGTAGAGGTTCAAAAGGACCAAAATGTAGAGGGTCAAAATGTCAAAAATACGACAATTCCTGAAAATGCTGATGCTTTTGTGGTCGAAGAATGCGAAGGTACTCCGGTGTTTGATCCTGATGTCTTTACCACACTCGGATTAGTTGAACCATTAGACGATGAGACTGATCCAACCCTACAAGTCATTCAGAATCACATGGTCAGCTTCGGAAGACCAAACCCAGTTGAAGCCGGTCCTTCGATTGTTTGCCCTCCTGCTCCTACAACTACACTTGAATCAATCGAAAGGTCCTTCCCAAAAGTTGGATTGGAAACTCTTCCTCCTAAACCCGAGGTTATTGCTGCACTTCAGCCCTTCACCAATATTCACAACGCTATCAAAGACCTTGCTTCTCAAGTTAAAAACTCAGAAGGGCAGATGCATCAACTAGCCAAAGACATGGTTTATTTCAAAGGAGCTTATGATGCTGAAAAAACCTTAAGAGAAAAGTTCCAGAGGAAGATGCTCAACCAATTCTATATGTAAGAGATGGCTAGGTCGGAACTTATTCATGCAGCAATTGTCATGAAGGACCATCTTTGAATCACTCATATTGTCAACACCGAGTTGTTAACCAAATCTTTTGAAGACGAAAAAGCAAAACTCCTAGACAAGCATTCGAAGGAATTAGAAGAAGAAAAATCTGTTTCGCAAGGTCTTCGAAACTCTATTACCCTTGAAGAATCAAAAAAACGCTGAATTGATTAAGGAAGTGACTGATTTGAAGAACAACCTCGAAACTGAGAAAACAAATGCTGTTACTGCTGCTGAAGAAAGGCTAAAGGAAAAACTAAAGAAGGAATTCGAAGCTGAGAAAGAAGCTGCGGTGTCTGCTGCCGAAGCCGAACTTTCAAAAGACATGGTTAGTGCAATTAATGCAGGAAAAGAAGATGCAACCATTCTTCTTCTTAGAGAAATCCACGCCAGTCACCCAAAGATAGACCTTTCTAACTTTTGGGATCGAATTCCTGAAAGCAACCGTCCCCCGGAAGCCTTCGACCCTGTTCCTGAGACTACTTCAACCGAAGAGGAATCAACTGAGGAATCATCCTCGGATTAATTGCTGTTATTCTTCTTTCTATTCCTTTTTCGTACAAAACTGACTCTATTTGCTTAAGTTAAACGCTAAATGTTGTATTTGTTTATTATATTTCTTCGAATATAACTTTTACTAAGTCACAAAGCCTTCGAATCTTGTTTTTTCATAATATATCATTGACTTCGAAAAAATAACTTCAAGAAATGTGCGTTGTCATAAAAAACTGTCACAAAAATTATTAAACATGATTGCTTCTTCGAAAAATGTTATAAACATTTCGGTAACATTTTCTCAACGGTAACATATTTTGGTGGTTTCCGGCATGGCTTCAGGCCTTACGGCCTGAACTTCACTCTCCTTCTTATCAATCATCATCACTATCCCCCTTCTCCTAGCTCTCTCCGGCCAAATGGTCGCTTCGATCGGTAAACTTTCGTTCCCTACTATGCGCGAAACTGCTGCCCTGTTAGAACCTCTGGGACTGAGAAGCCACTCTCTGCTTCAGACCCTGACTGCTCAGTCTCCTCCTCGCCGTAACCTCGAAGTAGCGAACCACGGTAGCAGCCGAATCATTGCCTTTACTTTCCCGTCCTCGAGTAGATCTCACAATTCGGATGGGATCAATCTGTCCCTCTCCTTCTCAAATGAGCCATCTCTTCTCTCCTCCTCCGATCAGCAAATCCGTAAAGCGGCTGGGAAATCCTCGACCGAAACCTCCTCCCGGAAGTGCCTGACCAAGACTTCCTCTGTCGACCCCTCTCTCCAATCTTCCAGCCTGCAACTTCTCAAAAACACCACCTCTCTTGACTCACACTCTCGACCTGCAGATTCGGAGGTTCCGATTTACTCTCAATGTTCGTTCAAACCTCTTAACGGTGCTACCCAAGGTCATGTCCAGGGATCTGATCTTGGATTCAATTTCGAATGCGATGTCGGTCTTCCCCTGCTACCCTCTCGATGGATCATTAATAAAAGAAAGGAAATCCAAGAAATCGGTTTGATCAGACTGCACCCTCCTTCTCGATCTGATGTAATAAAGGACCCAAATCGCACTCAAACCCTGAACCTTGTAACCGCCGAATCTATCCTGGGTATAGAGCTTGATTTCGGTGACGATAGAGCGGTCGATTTCTGATTGGTTACCTCCAGTCATTCGAACAAATGTAAAAGGAAAACCACCCTCGATCGGGTTTCAAACTGCCTTCATCTCCCCCAAAACACCATCTCTTTGGCACCTTCTCGAGTTGCAAAAGTCGAAGTCTTGAATCTCTCTCAAATTCCGATCAAATCTCGGATTTTTCTGGCTGCCAGCACTCAGCCGCGTCATCGAAGTTTTATCTCTGGACTTATATTCTTGATTGCAGGTGGTGTCTCTGCTGGAGGCGTTAACCATAATCTCTGTAGCCGTATAAGAAGACATGGGGTTTCTTTTATTAGGATTGTCGCGGTAGATGAATGTGTCGTCACTGTTGTTGACTGGTTCACCGCTTTTGATGGCAGCGCCGGTAAACCCAAATATGTGGTCACGGTTTGGTTTCCGCCGATGGACTCTGCCACATTTTCTTCTCCAGATCGGCTTTCTTTGTTCACGATCTTTTACCTTCAGCACCGACGTTATGTGCTGGTTCATCGAAAAGCTTTTACCCTCCTTTCTATTTCGTCGTCCTCGGAAATTGGTACACCGAGCTATATGTATCACCCTCAATCACTTCTTACTTATTTTCCCAAATTGGGTTGTTTTACCAAGTATTTAAAACCCACTGATCTAACTTATTTTCTTAAAGTTACTTTAAATGTTTTAATTATTTATATTTATGACTATTTTTCTATTAGGATATTTATTATTTTATGGTAGGTGCATGTTGTTATGTTAAGATTGCGGGGTCCTTTAATAAAATATATTGTTATATTAAGTTTGCGGCGTCCTTTAATAAAATATATTGTTATATTGTTATATTGTTATGGAGTTGTCCTCCGACAGGACCATCGTCTAGAGCACTGTAAGAATCCTTTTTTATGAATATTGCTTCATGGAATGTTAGGGGATTAAACGATCCCGTTAGACAAAAGGATGTTACTGATTTCATAATTAGTAATAGTATCTCCCTTTCAATTCTTGTCGAAACTAAAGTGACCTTGAATAAAGTCGATGCTATAGTTAGAAATATGGCACCATTCTGGCATGTCCTCACAAATCACGACTCTCACCACCTAGGTAGAATTTGGATTATCTGGAACCCTAGTGTCATAACAATTTCTAGAGAATCCCAATCTCCGCAGTTTATTCACTGTATAGCTAAGTGTCATAATTATAATACTACCTTTAGATTTACGGCTATTTATGCTTTTAATGACGCCGTTGATAGAACTCCCGTATGGAATGACTTGTCTACCATTTCCATGGTAAATAATAGTATTCCTTGGGTTTTACTTGGGGATTTCAACGCCATCCGTCACCCAAATGAGCGTGTGGGTTCCTCTGAAAACTGGACTACTGCTATTGAGGACTTTAATAACTGTTGTTTCAATTGTGACCTCAGTGATCTTCGATCCACTGGCTTTCAATTTACCTGGATTAATAAACAGCCTAATAACCCGATTTTATCAAAGCTTGATAGAGTCCTTGTAAATCATGTATGGGATGATATTTTCCCTATGTCTTATGCGCACTATGGTTTTCTTCGCTCTTCTGACCACACAACTGTCTTGCTTAACCTTGGCTTCCCTCGCCCCAAACGCAAAAAACCTTTCAAATTTTTCAACATGTGGCAATCTCACCCGCTTTTCAAAGAGATCGTTAAATCCAGCTGGAATAGCCCAGCTACTTCCACCGGGATGAATCTGGTCTCGGAAAAGCTGAGTCGCCTTCAGACTGACCTTATCGGCCTTAATCGTAAAGAATTTAGTGATATTGGATCCCGTGTAAATAAAGCTCAGGAAAGACTTTTTCAAGCTCAATCCAATCTTGCTAGAGATCATCTCAATCCTTCTTTGGTCTCTGAAGAATGTGAAGCCTCCGCTTCATATATCTTTCTTAGCAGAGCTGAGGAATCGTTTCTTAAACAAAAATCCAGAGAGAATTGGATCAAGCTGGGAGACAAAAACACAAAATTCTTCCACAATAGCATTAAGTCTCGCCTTTTTCGAAATAAGATCATCTCTATCTGTAATGAGAATGGACTAACAGTCTCTACTCCTGCTAGTGTCTCAAAAGTCTTTGTGAAATTCTTTGAGAACTCATTAGGAGCCAGGCATCTTGATGGATACCCTGGCCTTGAGACTATATCTTCTCTTCTTACCTCTAAAGTTACCAATTTGGACTCAGATTCTATGACTCGCGAGATCACTCGTGAGGAAATAAAATCGGCTTTATTCAGTATTGACAGTAACAAAGCTTCGGGCCCCGATGGTTTCAATTCTTGTTTCTTCAAGTCAAATTGGAGTATTGTTTAAAACGACATCTGTAACGGTGTCCTTGATTTCTTTCATTCTAATTCTTTGGCAGCCTCTTGGAGCTCTACCTCTATTGCCCTCATTCCTAAAATTGACACTCCTTCAAAACCTTCTGATTTCCGTCCTATAGCGCTTTGTAATGTTAGCTACAAGATCATATCCAAGATCTTAGCTAACCGTATTAAGGATTCTCTTCCTTACCTGATTGATTACTCCCAATCGGCTTTTGTCAAGGGGAGAAATATTTCTGATAATATCCTTCTCTCCCAAGAACTCTTGAAGGGTTATCACTCCAATGCTAAGGACAAAAAAATCGCGCTCAAAATTGACTTAATGAAAGCTTTTGACAATGTCAAATGGCATCTCATTCTAGACATTCTTGTCGCCATGCATTTCCCTGTTAAAATGATCACCTGGATCATCACATGTATTTCTTCTCCTTCTTACTCCATAAATATTAATGAAGATCCTCATGGCAACTTTAAAGGTCGAAAAGGCCTCAGGCAAGGAGACCCCCTTTCCCCCTTTCTCTTTGTCCTAGTCATGCAGGTTCTATCCAGCATCCTTAAGGAGAAAAGTAAAAATAGTAACTTTCGTTTTCATTGGAAATGTCAAACACTCAAAATCATCAATCTATGTTTTGCTGATGATCTTATGATTTTTTGCCATGGAGATGTGAACTCTCTTAAGCTCATTAAAGATGGACTCGATGAGTTTTATACTCTCTCTGGTCTAAAAGTAAACCCCTCCAAAAGCCACATCTTCTTTTCTGGTATTGTTGAACCTCTTCGTATAGAGCTCAGCAATATTCTGAATTTCCCGGAAGGATCCCTTCCTGTTAAATATTTGGGGGTTCCCCTTATCACTAGTCGTCTTACTCATTCAGATTTTCGTCCTCTCATCCATAAAATTACTTCTAGAATTGAATCGTGGACCACAAAGCATCTCTCTTATGCTGGTAGGCTTCAACTCATTAAGTCTGTTCTTTTCGCCGGTCAGGTCTACTGGTCGTCCATTTTCATCCTCCCCTCAAGGATTTTAAATGAACTGACTCAATACCTTCGCCGTTTTCTTTGGTCTGGATCGGCTATGAAAATCCACGGTGCTAAAGTAGCTTGGAACACAGTATCTTTGCCCACTGTGGAGGGCGGCCTTGGGATTCTAGACCTCAAAATCTGGAATCAGGCGGCTGTCCTCAAACACCTGTGGTCAATAGTAAGTAACAACTCTCAGTCCATTTGGAGTTGCTGGATAAAAGCTGAAAAAATAAAAAATAAAATCTTTTGGAACCTCCCGATGGGATCTTCTCCTTCTTGGATTTGGCGGAAAATTCTTCGCCTTCGTCCCTTGGCTTGTAATTTATGCAGGATAGCAATTGGAAATGGCGAGGGTACCTCATTCTGGTACGATGCTTGGCTCATCCCTTCGTCCCTAGCCTCCCATTATGGCGAAAGTATCATCAAGGATTCCAGACTTGGGAGAAATCTCAAGGTTGCGGATATAATTACCAATGGAAGCTGGAGCTGGCCGTCCAATATCAGAACTGCGAACCCTCGAAGCCGGGCCTGTCTACAGGAGATCCAAATCCTCATATGCTCTCTCCCTCCCCCCAACATATCATCGGTTGATATCCCCTTCTGGAATGCTAAATAAGGGTGTCATAAATTCTCCATCAATAACACGTATCATGCTATCCGAGTGCCCCATCCTAAAGTAGGGTGGGCAGGGTTAGTTTGGAACAAATTCAATATTCCTCGACATTCTTTCATTCTCTGGCTCGCTATTTCGGGCAAGCTTGTCACCAAAGACAAGCTGCTCAGTTGGGATTACCGCATCCCAGCACATTGTATGCTTTGCAGCTGTGATAATGAAACTATCCCTCATCTACTCTATGATTGTACTTTCACTCAGAGCATTTGGGCAAACGCAAGTTCTAGATTAGGTTTCCTCATTCTCGCTTCTTGTTGGCAGTCTTGGGTTTTTGAAGCTTCAAATTGGTCTCCATCTCGAAACCTCTCCATTTGGCATTCATGCTTCGCCGCGGTAATCTACCACGTATGGAAGGAGAGGAACCAAAGAACCTTTGGTTCCCCTCCGGCCCCCGCCTCTTTGGTCTCCCACCGAATTTTCTCAGATCTTCGGTTTCGATTCCAAGGAACCAAGACTGGTTGGACTTACTAATTTTATTATTGATAATCCTCCTTTGTTGCAGGGATCCCTTGTAGTATACAGCTAGTGACCTGACACTCCTTTGACGGATGCTGATTGCAGAGGCTGATGCAGATGTCTAGCTGATTGAGCTACTCACTGGTCTACTTGTCACGGACGAGACCTCCCTTTTCTCACGTCTCGATTGTTTAGTTTATGTTATTTCCTATTATATCAAAAGACTACTCTAAGTCATTTGTAGAAGTAATTGGAGGGGAATACCCCAAATCCTTGTATGAACCTTTAATTTTCAATTTTAATGCTTTTAACACAAAAAAAAAACATTCTACTCTTAACTTATCTCAAAGGTGATCAGCCTTCAAAAATTTGCTAAGATAGTATTTTTATATGTAAACAACCATTGGCCAAAAATCAAACTTTTTTGATAATACTGAATGTGTACATGGCGCCTCATTAAAACCTTCCTGGACCAACATGGTAGGAAAGAGTGCGCCAAAAGTCAAATCTTAAAATACAAAAGTATAACTATTCACAATATAGCCTCAAATGTTGAATATTCCATGGATGCTGTAAAACTCTCCCCTCGAAATCACAAATTCGGTAAGAACCTGGCTTGACCCTCTTAATAACTTTGTAAGGCCCTTCCCAATTTGGAGCTAATTTTTCGAGGCTTCTTTTTTTTGTATGCAAGAAAACTTTTCGCAACACTTTATCTCCTTCCTTAAATTCCCTTCTTTTTACCTTTGCATCGTACCTGCTTCTCATCAA
The DNA here is from genome assembly GCA_036936605.1 of Limnanthes douglasii subsp. nivea. Taxonomy (NCBI): domain Eukaryota; kingdom Viridiplantae; phylum Streptophyta; class Magnoliopsida; order Brassicales; family Limnanthaceae; genus Limnanthes; species Limnanthes douglasii. The sequence continues at coordinate 4,421,021 of JAUPFV010000003.1, read as the reverse complement.
TGTTTGATAATGCATCACATTCAAATAAGTTCGAACTCTTTTCTCCTCGACCAAATCAAATTATGCTTTTCGAATTTCATCATTGATGGCTTCAGAATACTGAGATATTCTAAAAGACGTCATCGTAGATTCAATTGGACTAACCGCATCCATTCCATAAGCCAAAGAAAAAGGAGTCTCCTTTGTTGTTTCCCTTGAAGTTGTTCGATAAGCCCATAACACTTCTTGCAAATAATTTGGCCATTTTCCCGCTACTCCTGATAGATTCTTCTTCAAGCCATCTAAAATCGTTCTATTTGTCACTTCTACTTGTCCGTTAGCTTGAGGATAAAAAGACGTCGAAAAACATTGTTGAATCCCTTTAGAGTTACAAAATGTAGCCATTTCCTTATTATTAAACTGAGGGCCATTGTCTGTTGTAATTTTTCGAGGGACACCAAAACGGTAACAAATATTATTCACAATGAATTTGATTACATCTTTTGCTTTACTCCCTGATAATGGTTCTGCCTCTGCCCACTTTGTAAAGTAATCCACTGCTACAATTATCATTTGCCTACCCCCAGAAGCCATCGGCAAAGGTCCTACCAAATCAATTCCCCACCTGTCAAATGGTATTGCCTCTGATATTGACATAAGCGACACTGCTGATTTATGAATAGCATTGACAAACCTTTGACAAGTATCACAACTTCGAACCAAATTCTTAACGTCACTCATGATTGTAGGCCAATAAAACCCTGCAAGCAGAACTCTTCGAGATAAAGCTTTAAATCCGCAATGGGCTGATCATTCACCATCATGCAACTCTGACAATATTTCTTGCGATTCTTGTTTACCCACACATCGTAGCAATGTCCTACTTAATGCATTTTTGTACAAAATTCCATATAACACCATATATCCAAAGGCCTTACCCCTTAACTTTTTAGCCAAATGAATATGATTTGGTAAAATCCCTTGAATAAAAAAATCAAGAATATCCGAGCGCCAATCACGTCGGTCTTCATTGACAGCCACATACTCTTCCATCATTCCACATTGACTTGATTGATCAGAAATCGAAGGACTCTCCTGAAACAAAATCCAGGGGTATCCTTCCTTATAAGTAACATTTGCTAAAGAATCAGCTACCATGTTACTACCACGTCCGATGTACTCCACAATCACATTATCAAAATCTAACATTAAATTTCGAAGCTCCCTTAGATATAAAACTAATAGATCCTTTTTTTCTTCTGAAAACCAAGAAACTTGATTTGCCAATAATTGAGAATGTGTTTTTAATCGCACCGAAGTTGCTCCACAAATTTTTTCCAATCTCAATCCTGCTAAAGCGGCCTCGTATTCACCCTCGTTATTTGAAGCATGAAAACCAAATTTAATTGATTGAGCCATTGTCTCCCCCGTCGGAGCTATCAACTGAATTCCAGCATTGCACCCTAATATACTAGATCCACCATCAGTTCGAATTACTCATTTTGATTCTTTAGCAACCTCTTTTTCACTTTCTACTTTCTCTGATCGTCTTGAATGAAACTCAACAAAAAAGTCAGCTAAAGCTTGTGCTTTGATTGTTGTTCGAGGAGCAAATAAGATGTTATAATCTCCTAACTCTACTGACCATTTAGTCATTCTTCCTGATATATCAGGACGTTGCAACACATTCTTCAAAGGAAATGAAGTTCGAACTTCTATAGTATGAGCTTGAAAATAAGGACGCATTTTTCTCGCAGCAACAACCAATGCCAAAGCCATTTTTTCCAATTTCATATATCTTTTTTCAGCTGCCACCAAACTTTTACTAACATAATAAACAGGTTTCAAAATACCTGTGTCTTCACTTATAAGCACTACACTGAGTGCAAAATCCGATGACGCAATATACAAGAACAATTTTTCTCCACTTCTTGGCTTCGTTAAAATTTCTGGCGATGACAAAATATTTTTGATGTGTGTAAATGCTGTTTCACATTCCGATGTCCGTTCAAACTTATCAGGTCCTCTCAACACTTGAAAGAAAGGAAAACATTTATCAGAAAAACTCGAAATAAAACGGTTAAGTGCAGCTAATCTCCCTGTTAACATTTGAACTTCTTTAACAGTTCGAGGTGAATTCATTGTGATCAAAGCCTTCAACTGTTCTAGGTCAGCTTGTATTCTTTTTTCACTGATTACAAAACCCAAAAATTTCCCTGACCGTTCTCCGAAGGTACACTTTTCAGGATTCAATTTCAATCTTATAGCTCTTAAATTCAATAAAGCTTCTTCTAAATCATCAAGGTGCACTTCGTCAATTGAACTCTTAACTACCATATCATCTATGTATACCTCCATATTTTTTCCAATCTGCGTAGCAAAAGCTTTGTTCATTAACCTTTGATAAGTAGCTCCAGCATTCTTCAATCCAAAAGGCATCACTTTGTAACAATATAAACCCCTGTCAGTTATGAAAGTCGTGGACTCTTGATCTTTTGGATCCATTTGAATTTGATTATACCCTGCAAAAGCATCCATAAAAGTTAGTATCTTATTGCCTGAAGTAGAATCTACCAACTGATCTATTTGAGGTACAGGAAAAGGATCTTTAGGACAAGCTCTGTTTAAATCTGTGAAGTCCACACACATTCTCCATTTCCCATTTTTCTTTTTAACTACTACTGGATTTGCCGTCCACATAGGGTATTATGACTCTCTTATATGTCTAACTTTCATTAACCGATCTACTTCGGCAATTATCGCTTCCGCTTTTTCCAAAGAAAAAGCCCTCCTTTTTTGAATCACTGGTTTGACCTTTGAATTTATTACCAAACTATGTTTGATTATTTCAATAGGAACTCCTACCACATCTTCAGTTTTCCAAGCAAAAATATCTAAATTCTGAGATAAAAAATTAATCATCTGTTGTCGTATCAAATGGGTCAATAACGTTCCAATACGAAACACCCTCCCTTTTAGAAAAGTAAACTCCTCTATATCCTCATTCACCGTTAAAAACCCTAAGGTATCCCTCGGATCATCAACCCTTTCTTCAATATCTGAGGGCACCTCCTTTAATTGCTATTCTCGCATCAAATCACCACTGCCACTTCGAACCCGAAGTGCAGTAGCATAACATTTCCTGGCAATCTTTTGATCACTTCGAACTACTCTAACCCTATCTCCAATCACATACTTAAAACATTGGTGAACCGTCGAAACAACTCCATACATCCTTGATAACCACGATCTTCCCAAAATTGCATTGTAACTAGTAGGGCAATCCACTACTACAAAAAGTACTTGCACCTTTTTCTTGAATGGTCCTTTTCCCAAACTTACTTCACCTTCGAATTCTCCCACAACTCGAGTTGTTACACCTGTGAATCCAATAATTGTCCGATCTGATTGAGTAATTCGAGGTGGATTTACTAATCTTCCATAAGTTGATTTAAAAAATACATTAGCTGAACTCCCAGTATCAATCAATACTCGTCGAATTTCTACACCTGCCACTTCTACTCCGATTACTACTGCATCTTCATGTGGTCCTGCAGTCCCCCTCAACTCATCCTCATCGAATAAAATGAAAGGGATATCTTTCTTTCCATACAAATGTGTTGACATTCTTCCTTCAATTTGGGTTCTTAAATTGACGACATGTCTCTTCCTCGAACTATCTGTATTTCCAGTCATCGAATCTCCTCTAAAAAATAGCTAAAGACTCCAAAAATTTACATAACTCCCAAACATGTCCTTTCTTCACAAGTTCCTCAACCGTCATCAAAAGCAACCTGTTAGGATCTTTTTCAACGTACTCAGAAGACATATCAAATCCATCTGTTGGCAAATCCACAATCATTAAATTCTCAGCTGGTTGGACAGCTTTCGAAGTTGAAGCTCCGCTATTTTTCGATGCATTTACACGTGATTTCACATATGATAAAAGTTCACCATTTTCAATCAAATGTTGAATTTCTTTAAGGTAATGCAGTCATTAGTATCATGTCCTACATCATCATGGTACCTACAAAATTTATTATTCCTCTCCCCCCTTGGTTTACTGATTAGAGCTGGTTTTCTGAAGTTCACAAAATTCTTATTCTTATCCCAAATAACAGAGACACTTTCTGTTAAATCTGCATAATATTCTGGTTTTATCCACTGATTAGGTCGAGGTCTGCTATAAGTATTATAATTTGAATATCCACTATTCTGAGGGGAAGGATTATTATTTCTCTGCTTCGACGGTTGACTACCATGCCCATTACCATTCAAATGTTGACCTTGATTACTCACAACTTGTCCCGAAGTCTTCGAATTGTTAACCGGTATGCCTCGAACTCTAGTTTATTCTTCAACTTTAATTTGATCCTCAACCTGCGTCATCAAGGCTCCAAAAGTCAAAGCTCTTCTTTTTGTTGTTTCATTAGCCAAATCACCTGGTAATAACCCTTGACAAAAAGCTGCCATTGCCACAGTCTCCTCGCAATTATCCAAACCAGCTTTAGTCAATACAAATCGCTTTGTATAATCTTTTAATTTCTCCACAGGCGCCTGTTCACATTGGATAATTGTATCCCCATTAGCTCTCATTTCCTTGCTTCCAAAAAATTGCCTTCGAAAAGCAGTATAAAAGTCTCTAAAATTCGAAATGGATCCCCTCGGAATCCTATTATACCACTTTAAAGTTGTCCCTTTAAAGGTTTGAGAAAATGCTCGACACACAAGTCTATCATCATCCTCAAAATTCATCATGTAGTTTTTAAATTGCTCAATATGATCATCAGGATCTTGAATCCCATCGAACTTTTCAACCTTCAAAATATCAAAACGCTTCGGAAGTGTTACAGAGCGAATTTCATCCACCAAAGGAGAATTCCTCCAATCAACTCCCTGAGCAAATTGATCATCTGTTCCCATTGTAACATACAAATTCCTATCCGTTTCAACATACTGATTCGAATGATTTCCTTCATTCCACAAAGATCGAGGAGCACATCTAGTCTTACTTTCTTTCTTATATTTCCTCGAATAATCCCTTTCCGATTCACACCTTGAAGAATGTCTCACTTTCTTAAATCCCAAAGCTGAACTCTACACTTCTTCATCACTAGAAATCACTAATTTTTTCTTATCCTTTCGAGGTGAACGTTTTTCTTTGGGAGATAAGAATCGATCCTTTTTACGTTCAATTTTAACACGATCATCCCCCGAAAATTGATCAGACTACTCTTCAGCTTCGGTTTTTTCCAACTCTTGCCTGACGTCCGATTTAAACTTGGAAGCAATTATTTCCTGCTCTCTTCGCTCATACTTTTCATTCAAATCATTGATCTTAGTAAGAAGTTGATCTATTATTGCTTCAACATTAACCTGAATTCGAGCAGGAGAAGATCCATCAGTCCTGTTAAGGTGTATTTGTGGTGTGAGGGTAGTATGGGAATTATGTGGGAATTATGTAAGGTATTAAATGTTTCTGTAAGGTGTTGTGAGAGAAAGGAGGTGTGTGCTTAGTTTAAACGTTGTATTATGTTTTTAAAGTCCAACCCTATTAAATGTGGTGGTTGGGAGTATTTATAGATTTTTTAGACCCATGGGCTTTCGGGTCGGGTCTTTTAAGTTCATAAGTCTGTCCATGGGCTTTAGGCCCAATAGTTTAATTTTAAGTACATTAGTTCGAATGTTGGATAAGCGAATATCTGAAGGTCCTATATCCTGTTTGTCCGATGGGTATTATTGGTATGATTTACTGTTTATCTTGGTTGTGGTATGAATATGTCTGAACTGCCCTCCTAGTGTTTAAGAGAGGAGGTGTTCAAACATAACCGAACATCATCAAGTCCCACTCCCATCCATTCCATTTTTCTGTAAATCGCCTCTAACATTGTCTAAAGCGGGATGATTTTCCTCACTATTCCTCCTCCAAATTTTAAAAACAGAAGAAGTCAATCGCCAATAGATCAAGCTACTGATTCTTAGAACAAGTAGGTCCCAGTCGAGTCGCCAATTTGATGAGTTAATATTTTGTTATGGATTAATGTTAAAAGAATTTTAGAGAGAGAACAAAAGAGATATGAAGTTTTTAGAGTGATAAAGTTTAAGTACTCAAAAGCTATGAGGAAACTTTTTATCACCCCTTTATTAGAATCTGCTTGGTCCTTTATATAGAGGAGCCAAAAGTTAAAAAAAAATAACTGATTCTATTACAAAAACGGGTTAATTACCCCTTAGTCCTTGGAAATCATATTAAATTACATTAAGTTCCCAAAACTTATAAACATATAAATTAAGGACATAACTTTCAACAATTACAACTAAGTCCCTTAATTTACATTAATTATCAAATTAACACCTAAAACTCATTTCCATATCAGTTAAGATATTTGGGTTGACAGGAGTCTCAAATGGTATTATCCAAACTCCACGATGGGGAAGGGTCGGTGTATTATGGTTACAAGGCATTAACGAGAAGAGTTTTGTTGGTAGGTTTTTATTGGCCTACAATAGTCGCCGACGTAAAGCAGTTAGTCAAAACTTGTGACACCTGCTAAAGATTTGCGAATTCGATTCATAACCATGCGGTTCCTCTTGGAATAATATCGGAGGGTCTATCATTTGACAGGTGGGGCATAGATTTAGTAGGACCACTTCCATTAGCCTCTGGAGGAAGGTAAACTATTGTGGTAGCGGTCGACTATTTCTCAAAGTGGGTTGAGGCAGAACCGTTATCATGAACTAAAGTGAATGACGTGGTAAATTTTATTTGGTCGAATAACTGTTGTAGGTATGGTGTTCCACAGAAGCTAACTATGGATAATGGGCCACAATTCGATAGTAATGAAATGAGAGAATTTTGTTCGAACCAAAAAATACAGCAATGCGTTTCGACTCTTTTCCATCCACAAGCTAACGGACAAGTCGAGGTGACCAATAGAAAAATTGTTAATGGATTGAAGAAGATCTTGGAGGGGAAGGTAGGAAAATGGCCGAATTATTTGCAAGAGGTACTCTGGGCATATCGAACCACGCCTCGAACAATAACTCATGAATCTCCATATGCGTTGGTGTATGGGATGGACGCAGTAGTACCAACAAAAACAATGTTTCCATCATATAGGGTCTATAACTATGAGGAGGGAATTAATGATAAAAATCGATCCTTAGCCCTAGACTTAATAGAAGAAAAACGACCGAAAACCCATTTGAGCTCGTTACATTATCAAACATTCAGGCGGAGCAGATACGCATCGAAAGTTCGAAGAAGGGAATTCAACAATGGAGATAAAGTTCTGCGAAAGGTTTTCCTTCACACTAAAAATAAGAGTTTGGGTAAGCTAGCACCAAATTGGGAGGATCCATACCAGGTGACAGAAAAGGTGAAACCAGGGACCTATAGGTTGAAAGATAAGTGGGGTCGATCGTTACGGCTACCATGGAACATCGAACATCTTAAGCTGTATTGGGAATGATTATTACTCTTTCCTACCCTGGTGGCACAGGGAGGTTTTAATGAGGTGCCTACAAAAACCGATCTTATTATTAGATTTCCGAAGCCTTAAAACAGTTGTTATTTAAAATTTTCGAACCTATTCTTAGGTTTTTCAACTTTCTAAAAGTTGATCTACAAATATTCGAACCTATTCTTAGGTTTTTCAACTTTTTAAGTTGATCAACTTACTTTCAAACCTATTATCAAGTTTTTCAACTTCTTAAGTTGATCTACAAATATTCGAACCTATTATCGGGTTTTTCAACTTTTTAAGTTAATCTACATACTTTCGAACCTATTATCGGGTTTTTCAACTTCTAAAGTTGATCTACATATTTTCGAACCTATTATCAGGTTTTTCAACTTCTTAAGTTGATCCACATATTTTCGAACCTATGATTGGGTTTTTTCAACTTCTAAAGTTGATCTACATATTTTCGAACCTTGTAGTAAATGTTTTAAACTTAAGATGAGACTCAAGATGTTATCTAGAAATAAAAATACATAAACATCGGTGTCAACAAAGTACAAGTTAAGAACACATTAAAGATAAAGGTTCGACAAAAACAAAAAAGCAAAAACAATAATCAATCGTCAGATTGACCCACAGAGTCGTCGGTATATTCTATTTCAGGGTCCTCAATGTCGACTCCATCAGGACGGTCTTCTTAGGTAACATCGAGCAACATCGAACCTAGAGGAAGATGAGGGTAGCGCCCATGGAAATTCAAAACATAGCCAGCTCGGGCATCGACAACTTCTTGCTTCATAACGTCTTTGCATCTAGTGGCAAAAAGGCGATTCTCATAGGCTTTCTTGCTAAGATCTTCGCGAAGTTGTTTGACTTCTCGAGCCAATTGGAATGAACGTAGACGAAAGAAGCCACCTCGGAATCATTTTGCAAAATATTCCTTTTGCAATTTAGCAAAGTCTTTGTCGGCTTGAGACGTCTTCTCTTCAAGTTGGTTTTTAGCAGCCTTCCATTCTTTTTCTTTGGCCTTCAAAGCAGTCACTTTAACCTCGGCGGTGGTAGCTTGAGCATTGGCCTGAGCTACCAATTCCTGAGATTTCTTATGCTCAGACAAAAATTATTCTTTAAGACGGACAACTTCGCTCTTTAGTTGAGCTCCGTCTCTTTCCTTCAAAGCTACGGGAGCCACCAGGTTGTGTAAAGAGGTCGCCAAGATATCTGTCTCTTGGATAACGAAGTTGCCAGGATTGCGAATAGGTCGAACAAGTACTGTAGAAGGACCAAAGTTGCTCTCGTGGTGAGCAGAGCCTTGGTTGTCACCAGCACGGAGTTGATCAGGACAGTTGTCAGTAAAGTCTTGACCCCCAACATTGTTCCCTAAAGAGGAATTTTGAATCTCAATAGGCGTGGTTGACTTCATACCGTTGAACTGCCTGAACATGGTGGGAATGGTAGCATGGTCGTAGATTGAGTTATCGGTTAGCGCCATCTTCCCCTTAGCCTTTTTAACCAAGGTCTTAGCAATATTGACGTTCGGGGAGGTTTTTTTCCTCTTTTTCGTGCGCTTATTCTTTTGCCCTTTCCGAGCTGCGGGAATGTCGCCATCAGAGGGATCGGCTAAGACGACCGTCGCTGCAATTTCGAGAGGAGGGTTTTCAGGGTCGTCATCTTCAACGGTTTCTTTAATGACCTCTTGACCACCTTTCTGGTTAGATTATTCTTCAGACTTCACCCTTTTGCTGGGGCATCCAGCCTCTTTATAAAGTCAGCCATGTCAAGAGGCTTCTATAATTGTTCAATGGTCACGATATCATTTGAGCAACGCCAAAGGTTTTTGTTGATAAGATTGGAATTTTTGAAGCACCGACGGAACGTTCGACCCTAGTTAGTCCTAGCGTACGACAGAAGTTTGGTGAAGGCAGTCGATGCATTTTTGATATGAGCTTTCCTTAGCTCTTGAAGGGTGGCCTTGCATACTGAAATGAACAGGTTAAGATTGATGAGGAAGGATAAGAGATTGAGGGTAAAAGTGAAAAGAAATATTTGTTATTGAGAATTAAGTGTAAAAGTATAGAAAGAAAGTGTTAATTTTAGGAAAGGTATAAATATAGGGACTGAAATGTAATATAAGCAAAATAAGACATGTGGGGTCCATAATTATACTATAAAAGGACCCCACACGAGTAAGAATGGGAGGACTATTCATTATTAAAATATATTTTCTCTCTTTAGAAAGTACAGAACTTCTCTCTCTAGATTTTGTATTCAAACTGTCATTAGTTTCAGTTAGATCCTCACAAAGAAATCTTTTACTGGAAAACTCACAATAATGCACAAAGAAGTCTTTCTGGTTGAATATTATCAGTGGCGCCGTCTGTGGGAAACACTTTTGTTACCAAAAATATTTGAAAAGATGAACGAGCAGGAAGATTTAAATGCGAACTATTGTGAGAAAAACCTTGTTGGCGATTATTTCCAGGAAGAAAAAGATCTTGGAAAGTTCGAGGGACAATGTTCTGGGGAGGCAGTTGAAGATTCGGTTTAGTTGCTCAAAGGAATGAATTGCTAATGGAAATTGAAAAGTTAAAAGCAGAAAAAGAAGTTGTACAAAGAATTATTCGTTCAGAAATTCGAAGGAAAGATAAAAAAGAAAAAGTTGAGGAAATAAATTTTCACCGAGCTACTAAAAAGGATAATCGATACAGGAGTCGTGATCGATACTCTCCAGATAGGAAGGGGAGGTGTCCTGCTGAGTCTTCTGATTCGAGTGATTGTGTTCTTTTTAGTTCATCTGATTCTTCTCCAGAAAGAAGTTATCACTAGAAAAAGCGTGGAAGGAGACGTGAAAAAAAGCGTAGAGGAATGAGTGTGGAAAAGAAGGCTCCGAGGAAGAAAAACGCACAAAACGATGAGCGAGATTATGACAAGCGAAATTTGCATGGGGAAGCCCAGGATATAAATCGTCAAAATTCTGGGTGGAAACATCAGTATACGTTACCTTTCGAGGAAGGTCTTTATTTCAATGGAAACGAAACTTCGAGGGTGAATGCTTACAGAGCAGGTCACAATTGGAGGTCCTCTCCATTGTCTTCGGAAATATTGTCTGGTAATCTCCCGAAGCATTTTGATATATCAAAGTTAGAGAATTTTGATGGAACGCAAGATCTTGATAACCACATTGAACAGTTTAAAAACTTTATGATCAATTTCGATGACGATGACAAGCTTATGTGTCGAGCGTTTTCTCAGACATTCAAATGAGTTGCTTCTAAGTGGTACAACAGATTACCTGAAGGGTCTATCAAGAATTTTGATATGTTCTAGAATATCTTCAGACAACATTTTGTAGGAAGCAAGAAATTTTGAGCTAATGGAGATATGATTATTTACTGTCGACAAAAAGTCGGGGAGAGTCTGAAAAATTACACAAATCATTTTGTGAAAACAAAAATGGATATGGAGTTTTGCCAAGATTCAGTGGCGATAGCAGCTTTTCGAATGGGACTTCTCCCCGGATTTCTGAAGGATACTGTGGCAGAAAGTCAGGCGATGACTTTTGGAGCTTTACTTGATCAGGTGGAAAAAAGAATCTTAGTGGAAGAAACTCAAGCTTCAGAGAAAGGATCAAGTGATCCGCTGGAACAGAATCAATTTCAGAGATCTGTGGATAACAGTCAAGCTCCTCGGGTTGCTCAGAATAAGACAGTGGGACAGTATCCGCCAAGGCCTCAGGCGAATCAGCAGAGCTATAATAGACAGCAAAGAGTAAAGCCAATGTCAAACAAATGGGTTCGCCCGGATTATTTTGCTGAGCTGACAGAAAATGTTGCTACGATATTTGACAAGGCAAAGTCGTCGGTACATTTCAGAAAGCCTTTTCCTATCCAGACTCCTATGGAAAGTAGGAATCCCAATAAATTCTGCAAGTACCACAAAGACATTGGGCATGACACGAAGGAATGTATTTCGTTAAAAAAAGAAGTGCATGCATTGGTTGATAATGGCATGTTGTTGGACTTTGTGAAGAAACATGCACAAAAAAATGTTGCGGTAAAAGCTGTTACGAAGAATTCTGACACAACGATGGTAATTTCTGAGGAGTTACCGATAGAGGAGATTGATGCTTTTGATATTGAAGCAGAATATCTAGATCCAAAAGTTGGAAGGAACAACGTTAATTTGATAGAAGAAATCATTTCGAAAGGAAAGGTAAATGACTTGTGTGCATTCTTTGAGTCATTAGCAATTTTTGGGAGAGATTCAATGTCAGGAAACTCTAACAGTTCACGAAAAAGACATATGGTTAGTTTGACCACTCAGTTGGAAGTGGGACTGTCAACGAGGATGCATCATGTGCCTTCCCCAATAATTTGTTTTGATGACGACGACATGAGAAATGTAGCTGGGCCGCATGAAGACGCGGTAGTAATTGTTGTAGGAATAGCAGGGGATCAAGTACAGAAAATATTGGTTGATACCGGGAGCTCTGCGAATATCTTGTTCATAAACACTTACAAACGAATTTCCGACCCACCTGTCAACCGTAGATCGAAAAGAACGATAGTGGGATTTACTGGAGCAACAGCTGTTGTTGTGGGAGAATTTGATTGTGTGGTGAAGCTTGGTCGGGGACCGTTTAGAAAAGAAGTAGAAGTTTTGTTTGTGGTGGTTGACGCGCCTACATCTTATAATGCTATTTTGGGGCGTTCTTGGCTATCTAAAATGCATGGGGTAATTTCTACGGTACATCAGTGCTTGAAGTACGTAGTAGGGAACAACATCGGAACTGTTAGGAGCAGCCAAAAGATGGCCAGGGAATGTTATCAAGTGGCTTTATCCACAAAGAAAATTCGAGGCGAGACTTTCTGGGGAAGCATAGCAATTAAAGGGGACCCTCCCAACGATTATTCCTTGTGATGACCCGAGGGAGTCCCTCGGTTTCTTAGTTCCAGATAGTGATCATCAAGATTTCAAATTTTTTATGGGAAAGTTCTAAAAATTGGGTTACAACTTAGTGATGAATTTAGAAAGAGATTAATTGAATTTTTTTCTACTAAGCTTGATATGTTTGCTTGATGTGCAGAAGATGTTATCGGAGTACCTCCAGAGGTGATTTACCACAAATTGTCAATACGTGAAAATGTTCGACCGATTATTCAGAAAAGGCGCCCAGTCTCTCGGGAAAAAATTGCGGTAATACTTTCCGAAGTCGATAGATTGTTGCGCATAGAGGTGTCAAACGGTTTGAACCAGCACCAACCCGCACCGTTTAAGTCTGAACCACGGGTTGCAGTCTCGGCGGGTTGCGGTCTCGGCGGGTTGCGGTCTCGGCGGGTTGCGGTCTCGGCGGGTTGCGGTCTCGGCGGGTTGCGGTCTCGGCGGGTTGCGGTCTCGGCGGGTTGCTCCTTATGCGGTCTCGGCGGGTTGCGGTCTCGGCGGGTTGCAGTCGTAATGGGCCAGTTTCACAGTTAAACCGCCAGTTCAAACCACCAGACGAACCATTTAAGAGCCGTTTACCAGTTCAAACCATCAGCCAAACCATTTAACCATTTAAGAACCGTTTATCAGAATATATTATAATGTTATTTAAAATTAATTTGTAAGTGTTAATTGAATCTAATTTCAATAATTGAGTTAATTATTCTATTTCATGTATTTTAATTTAAATATGTTATCATTTTAATCGAAATTTTATAATCATCAATTATATTTTAAAAAAATAATTGTAATTTGATTTTGATACGTTTGAATAATATATTACTATTAAATAATATATACCTATTAGACATATAATTGTATTAAAATTTTAAATTATTAGGTGATTCTTTAGATTCTTTCAAGCTTGAAGTGTTTATGGTTAGATGAATTATATAGTTTATTGTATTTTCGAACTATTCAATATTAGAAGTTTATATGCATAAACATAAATTACTTGTAAGTTGTAAAGAACAAAATAAAAATTGAAAGCTAGGTAAGTGATTTAAATAACATTTAATAAAAAATAGAAGCAAAACAAACAATTCATTAAAAATAAAAACCAAACAAGTAACATAGTTTTCCAATCAAATAAAAAAGAAAAACATTACAACGATAATGAAAATCAATTGCGAAAAACTAAGGAGCTTCATCGTTGTTGTTGTTGTTAGGTGATGGACCTTGCAAATGCATGTTCTCCATCATCTGTCGCATATACTCCGACTGTTGGGCTTGAGAGTTTGCAAATCGCTCATTCCATTGATCTTGTCCATGATGCCACTGCTCGTATTGACCATGCCACTGCTCGTATTGACCATGCCACTGCTGGAGGTGACCAAGTTGATCATTCACCCCTACTTGCCACTGCTGTATCTGGCTAAGCTGGTCATTTACCCCCCCCCCTGCCAATTTTGAAATTCACCTTGCCATTTTGTAAAATCATCATGCCAAACCATTTGTTGAGTATGCGCAAACTCAGCAAATTCGCGATCGGTTCGTCTTTGTTGTGGCGGTACTCGCGAAGAACCACTAGCATTTGGATCGAAAGACACTTCAGCCTCAACTCGATACTGAGTAGGTGGATTTGGCGGTTTTGTAAGACCGTTCGCAATATATATCTGATTCAAGTCTTCTCTATGGTGGTTCCATGCCTCTAATTTCGAAATCAACTCTCCATCCCAAGAGTATATTTCCTGCAAACGCAAAGAGTTTCTACCTATAGCACTAGTCGGCCTCACCTTCACCGGAGTGTACATACTCACATCAGCTCCTTTCGAAACAAGCAATTTACTCAATATCATCCCATAAGGTAGTTTATCCGTACCACACCTCGCAGCCATATTTCGAATCATCAAGCTGGGTAAATTAATTATTCCCTGATTTCGAATCATAAAAGCAGTAACAAATGTTTGAATATATGAAAGCTGCGAATCATTGTTACTAGGTGGAAGAAATATACTATTTACCAATTTCAAAGCTAATTTCCCAATACCATCCAAATTACCCCGCATGGCTCGAAATTTACCGCTAATTTCCGGAGCTTCCGCACCAGGACAAGTAAGAATCTCTACCGCTTCTTCGTAAGACAAAGGCCAATCAGCACTCCATATCGTAGGGCGATAACTAATGGGAGGTAATTTATTACCGGTATAGATATCATGGGTTGGAACGGAAAAAAGATCGTAGAAATCAGTTTCAAAAAAACTAATGTCTTTACCATCAATCAAACAATTCAATCCTAAACCTCTTGGATCATTTTCGATTAATCTAGCCGTGGAATAAAACTTTCGCACTAGTTCTATATACCAATCACATTTGAATCTAGCTAGATTCATCCAACCTTGGCCATTAGTAGGCTCAATAAGTTTGAAAAAATTTTGCATACCCTCTATTTGGATCAGTTCCTCGTAGTTCAGAAACATACCAGACCAAATTTTTGTTACACCTCGACCTCCTTGCTGATTACTACGGATGCGAATCTCCCCCTCGGGGCGATGTTCGATAGTCTCGCTCTCCGTTACCTCATGCTCCATGGTATGCAACAACATTTCTTCCACCTCTCTCAATTCGGAAGTGGTTGGTTCACTACGTCCACCTTTACGAGCATTTTTTTTTGTTTTCGAAGACATTTGCGAAACCTGAAATTTAAATAGAGTTTGAAAAATATAAAAAAATTTAGAGAAGTGTAGTAGAGAGAGGGGATAGATTTGTAGTGGAGAGGGAGAGATTTGTAGTGAAAAATATAGGAGGATGTAGGGTGTATTTATAGGGTAATTTTGTGTTTTTTTTTTTTTTCTACTAGCCGTTTGATGACGTCAGCATGACGTCATCAAGCGGACCATCCGGCCACGCGTGCGGATGGTCCGCTTTTGGCCGTTGCCAACGGCTAGTTCGTTTGAACTAGCCGTTGGTTGAACCGGGGCATCCGGACGATCGTCCGGATGCCCCGGTTCCAATCGGACCATCCGGATGGGCGTCCGGATGGTCCGAATTGTCTGTCCGGGCGTCCGGGCGAAACTGTCCGGATGCCCCGGATCATGTGTCCGGACCATCCGGACGCCCATCCGGATGGTCCGGGCGATTTTTTTTTTTTTGTTTTTTCGGTTTTTTTTTTTTTGGGTCTCCCCTATAAGTAGAGGAGACCCCAACACCAATACTCACACCTCTCAAACAACTCTCTACTTCTCTCTAAATCTATCTATTTGTTCGATAAGTTCTAGAAAACTACAATTAGTTATTTTACTTATTCTACTCCTACTTTCGAAATTGTTTGATTTTTGTTTTTCCGCAAATTGTTTCTTAGTTGTTATTAGTCTAAATTTAGTTGTTCTATCTTGTTATTAGTCTAAATTTAGTTGTTATATCTTGTTATTAGTCTAAATTGTGATTTTATTATTAGTATTTTATTGCATATTTGAAAAAAAAACTGTTATTAGTTTTAAAATGAATTCAAAACGTAGAAATACTGGGATAAACCCACCATCTAATGTGGATCTCAATACCATGGATGATTTTTCTACAGAATTCCCTCACGTTGACACACTCTCCTCCCACGAAAGTGGTGGTGGAAGTACTAGTGGGGGGAGATCTCGTAAGAAAACATCTTGGATTTGGAAACACTATACTCTATCAGAAGATGGTTTGTTTTGTTATTGTAAAGAGTGCAATAAACGTTATCTTCACGTAAGTGGATCTAGAAATATGGGCACTAGCACTATGGTAAAACATTTATCGAAACATGAAATATATGATCCTACAAAACCTAACCCAACTAATGTTTGCACGAACCCTCAAACAGGTCTTCCTTTTGAGTTTAACCACGATACGTATAGGGAAGCAACAATGATTTATGCAGTCGGTAGTTTACAACCATTTAGTTTTGGGGATTCTTGGAGATACGAAAATTGGATGCAAGTTGGGGTAAACCCACAGGCAACACGCATTCCACGTACCTCTTTGCGATCGCTAGCCTTTAAATATTATTTACAAAGAAAAAAAGAGATTATTCAAACTATGCAGACTTTGCCATGGAATGTTTCGATTACTAGTGACATAGCTACTTTTACTGATTTAGATATGATATGTGTTACCCTCCATTGGATGGACGCCCAATGGGTCCTCCAAAGGAGAATTATATGGTTTGAATCAATTGGGAAGCATACCGCACAAATAATTAGGGAGAGTATGACTGAATGCATGAATGTTTATGGCATTAAAAACAAGATTATGTCTATTTCGTTGGATAATGCATCTTCTAATATTAGTGCTATAACATATCTTATAGCAGATTGCAATCCTCCTTTTCCAAAATTGTTTCACACCAAATGTTTATGCCACGTACTTCAATTAATTGCGAAAGAAGGAATACGTAAGGTTCAGGGTGATTATATTACCCCTATAAAAAATGGGATCCTATTTTGCTCGACATCCGCTGCTAAAAAAAGAGCTTTTAAAACACTTGTTCTTTCAAATGGGAAAAAATATAAGAAACTTTTATTAGATGTCGAAACTAGATGGAATTCTACTTACACAATGCTTGCACGTGCGCATGTTTTTAAAGAAGAGATATCGACGCTTTATAATACATATCGTGAAACACCAATTGAACCAGATCATTGGAAATTTTGTGCACACATGTTAAGATTTTTAAGACTTTTTAAAGAAAACACCCTAACCTTTTCTTCACAAAATCAACCTAATGCTCATTTGGCCCTTTTCACGATTGCTAATCTTGCCATGCATATGGATGAATTTAGATCACATTATGCATGCGTAGACATGGTGCCTGGAATGGAATATAAGTTCACAAAGTATTTTCATCCAATCCCTGATAGTTATTCATTTGCTTGCCTTTTAGATCCTTTTTCACGAAAAGAAAAATTTGAATTGCTAGTTGATTGCTTTTATAAATCTGTACGGTTTCCTACAGATATACCACCGACCGAACCAATTGACCCTAAAGGATATATTAGCGGTATATATGATAGTTTGTATAATATCTATGATAAGTATGCTGCAAGATATAGATCAAATACATCTACAAATGTAAGCAGTAGTAACAATAGGGGTAGAGGGAGAAATACTAACTATATTCGATTGGCAATGTTACGAAACAACAATGTTACAGAAACCCCTCAATCTGATAATGAGTTGTATAGATATTGGACCACTAGGTTTGACTTTACGAATTATCAAGACCAAGGTATTGAAGATATCATACGATGGTGGGGTACCAAAACTGAAGAGTTTCCTATTCTTTGCAGGATTGTTAAAGAGATTTATGCTATACCTATGTCTACAGTTGCAAGTGAGTGTGCTTTCAGCCAAGCGAGGTTGCAATACACGACTAAGAGAACAAGATTGACAGGCAAAGCACTTGGAGTGCTTGTGGCAGTTAAGGATTGGACAGCGGCGGATAAAAGGATGCAAGACATAGAGTTCAGAGACGAAGTGAACGTAGACGACATCTTCGAAGATTATCCGGATGATTACGAAGATACACTTGAACAAGAAATTGCGGAAGAAAACGAAGCTGACGGCGAAGATTTTACTTACGAAGAAGACGAAGCTGAAGATGAATGATGTTTGTAATAGTTTTTTACTATTTTGTATTGTAATTTGAAAACATTTGTACAACTCCTGGCCCGCACGAGTATAAACTGTGAACGGCTAAATTATCCAAAAATGACTTTACCTTTTATTATAACAACAACAAATGTATTATGAAATACTTATAACTTCATAAGATCTAATTTTGGTTTAAAAAATAATATCAAACACTTGTAAAATTTAAAACCAAATCACAATAGTAATCAAAATGTAATATTAAAATTATAACCGTAGAATTTGTAATATTTTAACATGATAAGATATAGTTTTGCTTTGTATTAGATATAAAAACATAATAATAATAATATTCAAAATATGATAATAACATAAGTAATATTTAAAATTTTAGACTATATAATAATTACAACACTTAAAATATTAATAACCAAAACAAATTAATATTAACAAAAATGTAATAATAATTCTATAATAATATTCAATCTCAATATTTTTTAAATATAACATTTTGGATATAAAATAAATAAAATCAGCATAATATTTACCAATAAACCACCGGTTTTTTACAAATAAACCGTGGTTTCGCAGTCCTGCCGGGTTGCGGTCTCGGCGGGTTGCGGTCTCGGCGGGTTGCGGTCTCGGCGGGTTGCTCCTTATGCGGTCTCGGCGGGTTGCGGTCTCGGCGGGTTGCGGTCTCGGCGGGTTGCGGTCTCGGCGGGTTGCAGTCCTAATGGGCCAGTTTCGCAGGTAGACCGCCAGTTCTTAAGCAGGTTGTCAGCTTTAAACCATGGTTCCTGAACCATTAGACACCTCTAGTTGCGCATAGGGCATATTAGGGAGTCGCAATATCCTGTATGGGCTTCGAATCCGGTGTTAGTCAGGAAAAAGAATGGCAAGTGGAGAATGTGCGTGGACTTCACCGATTTGAATAGAGCTTGTCCAAAAGATCATTTTCCTGTACCACGAATTGATCAGTTGGTAGATTCGACATCAGAAAATCGCTTACTGACATTTATGGATGCATATTTGGGTTATAATCAAATCAGGTTAGAAGTAAAAGATGAGGAAAGTACGTCATTTATTACAGGCAGAGGGTTGTATTGTTATAAAGTAATGCCCTTCGGATTAAAAAATGCTGGGGCAACTTACCAGCGATTGGTGAACAAAGCTTTTGAGGGTCAGATTGGTCGAAATGTGGAAGTTTACATTGACGATATGTTGGTAAATATTTTGTCTGACGAAGATCACTTTGCTGATTTAGAAGAAACTTTTACTAACTTGCGAAAGGTCAACTTAAAATTGAACCCGGAAAAGTGTATTTTTAGGGTACGAACGGGAAAGTTTCTTGGGTATATGATCAGTAATAAGGGAATTGAAGCAGACCCGGAGCAGATCAAGGCGCTCACAACAATGACCCCTCCTCGAAATATTAAAGAAGTCCAAATTCTGACAGGAAGATTGGCGGCGTTAAATAGATTCATATCTCGTTCTTTAGACAAGTGCGCTCATTTCTTTAGAGTTCTTAGAAATGCCAGAAAGTTTAGTTGGACGGAGGAATGTACAGAAGCATTTCATCGGATTCAAGATTATTTATTGTCTCCTGAAGTACTCTCCAAACCGTTGATGGGAGAAAAGTTGGTGATTTACTTGTCAGTAACAGATTGTGCAGTAAGCGCGGTTTTACTCCAGGAGGAGGATAACATTCTAAAGCCAGTCTATTACGTGAGTAAGAGATTGTTGGATGCAGAAAGAAGGTATTTGAAGCTAGAGAAGTTAATTTTGGCTCTGGTAGTAGCTGCTCGAAAAATGAGGCCATATTTTCAAGCTCATCCTATTGAAGTTCGGACAACCTTTCTATTAAAGTCACTATTGCAAAAGCCCGACATATCTGGAAGAGTAACAAAGTGGTCAGTCGAATTAGGGGATTTTGATATAACGTTTGAGCCCCGAACTGCAATAAAAGCACAAGTGTTGGCTGATTTCTTTGTTGAGTTTTATTCGGAAAGGGTTGATAGGGAAGTCGACAATCGGCCAGACAATTCGGAATGGCTGGTTCGAACGGATGGAGGATCAGATACTTCTGGAAGCGGAGCGGGAGTTCAGCTAATTTCTCCTGAAGGAATTTCAATGTTTCAGGCCATTCGTTTTGGCTTCAAAGCAACAAATAACGAAGCAAAGTACGAGGCTGCGTTGGCCGGTTTGAGGTTGACCCGGATTTGTGGAGCAAGAAAAGTAAGGTTGATTAGTGATTCACAATTAGTGGTAAACCAGGCTTCGGGAATGTCAGAAGCAAAGAAAGAGCAGTTAGTGAAATATTTGAGGGTTTTGAAAGATTTAGTAGTAAACTTTGAAGAAGTCCAATATGAACATGTCTGAAGGGAAGCTAATATGATCCCTGATGCTTTGGCAGCGGCTTCTTGGTCAGAAAGTTATCCTTGGGGTATAACGCAGGAATCTTCTTCTATTTTAAATAATTTAGAGCAGGTGATAATTTTGGAAGAGGTATGCAGTGTTGTCAAGGATTATTGGAGGACCGAAATTATGAATTTCTTGGAAAGGGATATTTTACCGGAGGAAAAGGGTCAAGTTTAAATCTTTTGGATATATTATTCTTGGTGGATTTTTGTACAAAAAATATTTAAGTAAACCGTTGTTGAGATGCTTAGCTCGAAATGAATCGCAATTTATTTTATCCGAGTTGCATGATGGAGAGGGGTCGGCTCATTGTGGATACAAAGCATTAATTCGGCGAGTATTTTTAGCAGGGTATTATTGGCCGACCATTTCAGGAGATGCAAAAGAATTGGTGAAAAACTGTGATACGTGTCAAAGATTCGCAAATTTGATTCACCAACCGGGGGTTTTATTGGAAATCATTTCTGAGGCAGTACCATTTGACAGGTGGGGTATTGATTTAGTGGGACCATTACCTATGGCATCGAGAGGGAGACAAACAATTATTGTTGCTGTTGATTATTTCTCTAAGTGGGTGGAAGCGGAACCTTTAGCAGGAACCAAGGCAAAATATGTTACTAAGTTCATCATTTCAAACATATGTTGTCGTTTCGGGGTACCAGTAGAAATTACAACGGATAATGGACCCCAATTTGACAATAAAGAGTTTAAAAGTTTTTGTGTTTCAAGGGGTATTCAACAGTGTTTTTCAGCTCATTTTCATCCACAGGAAAACGGCCAGGTAGAAGTAACTAATCGAACTATCCTTGATGGATTGAGGAAAAATTTGGAGGGAAAAGCAGGAAGTTGGCCGGATTATTTGCAAGAGGTGTTATGGGCTTATAGAACGACTCCGCGGAGTGCAACAACGATGTCTTCCTTCGCTTTAGTGTATGGAATGGATGTTGTAGTCCCATTGGAAGTTGTTTTCCCATCTTATCGTTTGAAAAATTATTCCGAAGAGTTGAACGATCAGAATAGAGCGATGGAATTAGATTTAGTAGAAGAGAAGAGGCGGTGTGCACCTTGCATTATCAGACTTTGATGAGGAGTAGATATGCTTCACAGGTAAAGCAGAGAAGCTTTAATATGGGGGGACAAAGTGTTGCGAAAAGTCTTTCTTCATACTAAAAAAAAGTCTTGGGAAGCTTGGACCTAATTGCACACTAAAGAGAAAAGTCTTGGGAAGCTTGGACCTAATTGGGAAGGCCCATATGTGGTAACAGAAAAAGTAAAGCAGGGAACATATCGTTTAAAAGACAAGAAAGGAAGATTTCTGAAGCATCCATGGAATGTAGAACATTTAAAACTTTATTTGGAGTAAGAATAAGAATTTGATAGGTGAAGTCATATTTTCAATGTCTAAGATTGTTGCGAAGACATACTCTTTCCTTACTTGTTAGGCACAAGAAGGTTTTAATGAGATGTCATTTTTCGCTGATCAATATATGGGAACTTTTGCCTTAAACTATTCTACTAAATTTACAATATAATCTGATCGGGTAAAAAACACCAGACGTCCTTCACGTTTGTCACTTGTAACAAGTTGGTCCCTAACCTTTAGGGCTGTAATAAAAGAGTCTTTAACGATTTACAAAGTATAATAAAACCATCCTTTTCGAGTCCAGCCCAACATTTGTTCCCATAATACCCTTTGACCAGCCACATCAGCGATCCATGTAGGACGCTGATGTGGCAACAGTAAAAAAAAATAAAAACCAATTTTACTTTAACCTATTTCATTTACCCTCTTTTTAAATCTTAAACCCGACCCATTTACCCTCACTCAGGAAATAAACCGTGTAAAGGCATGTTTGGTTCTATCATATATATCATACAGGTATCACTTCTTTCAAGCATCCAGAATTCATAAACAGATATTCAATCATCTATGAAAGTAAATTGTGACCAAACATGCCTCAATTCACCTTTAAAACTGTTTCCATTGAATTGGTGATACCAGAAAACCAATCACTGTTCTGTTTGACGGTGGTAGAAGTAACAACAGAGTCAGAGGAAGAAACAGCAGCATCAGCAATTTTGTAAACAACGCTTTCCAATCGACCAAATAGCTCTTTCATCCAATCAACGTCATCTGGGTCGGGGAAAAACTGGACTTGAACCCGAATTTGGCAACAAGAAGCGGAGCACGACGAGAAGAGCCTTGATAGCTGAATCCGGCAAAATGGGTTCGATAGAAAAGAGGTTTTGGGGTTCTGGAAATTGGAGAAAAAACTAAATTTGGTGTAAGAGATAATAAAGATGTATTTTTATGACAGGGGAAAAGAGATGCCTTTATTTTCAGGGTTTTGATTCGGGTAAATGTAAAACCCTAGATTTTTATTAGTTTGTATGTGAGTTGAGAAGAGAAGGTTGGTGGTAGTGGGTGTCTCTGTGTTGTTGTGTTTTGCTCCAGAGATTGAGGGAGAGGAGAAGTTGATAAACAAACTAATCAAAAAAGATGAAGTTAACCTTTTTGTTTTTGTTTGGGAAGAGACGTGTCTTATACTGATGATGCACAAGTGCAATTGTATTATTCCATGCTCTTTGCCATTGTTATGCTTGGGGAAGAGGGAAGTGAAAAGATCTAAGAGATGAAGAGGGAAGGGAAAGATGTAAGAGAGGGAAAAGAAGAAATTAGGGATTCGGGAGAGAAAAGGGGATTTAATTAGATTTTGAGTTAGAAGTTGGGATGGATAATAGAAATATAATGGGTAATCGGGTTATTTAATTTGATTGGGCCGGTTTTAATAGGGTAAAAGGACTGGGTAAAAGTAAATTTTATTTTTACTTTTTTTACCGTTGCCACATCAACGTCCTACGTGGATCACTGATGTGGCTGGTCAAAGGGTATTAAGGGAATAAACATTGGGCTGGGGTCGAAAAGGATGATTTTATTATAGTTTCTGAAACATGAGGGACCGCTTTATTACAACCCCAAAGGAAAGGGACTAACTTGTTACAAGTGGCAAACGTGAAGGACGACTGGTGTTTTTTACCCTAATCTAATCTCTAAGATCAGGTGAAAATGAGGGGAAGAAATTTTCTTATACAACGTGAGTTGGTACATAATTATTTTCAAACAATTGTTTAGATGAAAATGAGAGGAAGAAATTTTCTTATACAATGCGAGTTGATACATAATTATTTTCAAGCAGTTGTTTGTATGAAAATGAGAAGAAGAAATTTTCTTATACAACGCAAGTTGGTACATAATTATTTTCAAACAATTGTTTGGATGAAAATGAGAGGAAGAAATTTTCTTATACAACGCGAGTTGATACATAATTATTTTCAGACAATTGTTTGATGAGAATGAGAAGAAGAAATTTTCTTATACAACGCAAGTTGAGGCATTAAAAACTGGTTCCACAAATTTCCATACAAAAATATCTGAAGATTGATAGACAATAAATCCAAGCCTTGTAAAAATTACATTGATAATCAGACTGATAAACAAAAATGTTGTCCCCGAACTAAACCTATTCAGTATGTTCTGAGGAGTCGCTCTCCTCGGGACTTGATATATCACTATCACTAACTACAATGTTCGGTGGTCGAAGGTCCGGGGAAACTAACTTCCATAAATTACCTAAGTCATAATCTGGGTAGGCTTGGTGAATTTGAGTGATTAAACCTGCTTTGGTAACAGCATCTCTAGCATTGAGCTTGTCTACGCATTTTGCTGCATAAGCATCTACAGCTATAATTTTTTCTTTCTCAAGTGTTGCAGGAAACCCTTCGATCGTCTTCACAAGACGTTTCTTTTCCTCCACAATGGCTTCAAAATCAGCCAAGCAGTCTCTGAGGCCCCTCCCAGAAAGCTCATGTGCCTTTTTATACTCAGTAATAAGTTTCTCTTGGAGCTCGGTTTTGCTTTGGTAACGCTTTCTTTCTTCTTCACAGCATTTCTCAAGCATAAGAACATAGTTTTCCGAAGTAGAAAGTCTCTCGAAAGGGCATCTGCTTGATTTTCGAGGACAGCATACTGTTTTTTTAGCTCTTCAAGTTGTGTGCTAGCAAGTGTAGCTTTGAACTTGTGATGATTCTTCCTGTCCTCCAAGTGTTGCATTTTCTTCCCTTGGATTACCGAAGCATGAAGAAGGCTTCGAACTTTGAGGGAGAACTCATCATTCGTAGAAACTTCGAAAGAACTGCTAGGAGAACCTATGGTTGCTGAATTGAAATCCGAGGTTTCTCCTTCTAAGCTGTTGGGATTGATGCTTTGAGAATTTGTGCTTCTAGAAAAGAGGATACAAGCGAATTCGGGGGGCTTATCACTTGAAGGACTTGGAGAAACATTAAGAGGAGAATTGGGAATCTGACCTGAGTTTTCCTTTTCTTCGTCTTCTCCACTAATAACAGTTTGTTGTCTGCCCGAGTCATTGGAAGTTGTGGGGATGTTCTCTGTAGCTTTGGGGTCCTCGGGTAATTCTTGGATAGGCTCTAGAATTATTTTGTTTTTGGCCTTGACTTCTTTCTTTTTTGGGTGAACGGTTTTCCGAGGAGGAGAAGATTGTAGTGGTAAGTTAGCCTTTACATCTGGCTTCTTGGATAGTGGATCAGAAGAGGAGTATGGCAATGTCCGAGGAGCTAGTCCTTCGGAGTCTGATTGGACATCTTTTGTGGCTAGTTCCTCGTCGGAATCTTGAAGGTGGCTTTTTGCTCTAGAGCGCTTTGGAAGATAGAGGACAATGTCTTTCTTTTCTACTCGCTCTAGAACTTCTTGTTGCGAGGGGGGCTGCATCAATTCTTTCATGGAGAGTCGGTCTAATGGATTTAGTCTCCATAGTCGACTTTTTACCAAGTTATTATTCATGAAGCAGAGATGTAATTTGTTATTCCAGTTCAGCTTGGCCCATTCATTGATTTTGGTAAAGGCAGTGGTGGCACTCTTGACATAATCCGAGAAGGCTTCGAAATTCCTGTCATAGCTGATAAAATTCAAGGAGAGGAGAGGAGTTAATAAGTTACTTGACCAAGTTACAAAAAAAAGAAGAGAAATTGAAATACTTACATCTGTTGGACCACACTAAGGATAGCTTGTGTGGATTTGCTGTGGTATGCTCAGATCCTGTCTCCTAGTGTCCGGAAAAGAAGAGGAATTGTTGCCTCTATTTTTTATCTGCCTCAAGCAAGTCTTTCACTACTTTTTGCCCTCGGTTAAAGGTTAGTGAGTAGAAAGGAAAGAAGGGATTCTTGGCTAGCCCAGATAAACCGATGAGCTGTTCTAGAGTGAATTCATGGCCGAAAATCCGAGAAGCCGTGATGCAGGCCATGAGGGTGAACCACATGTTAGCTCCAGCTTGAGAAGGGCATAAACCAATCTTGGCAAAGTACTCAGTGAAAAAGGGGTCTAACGGATATCTTAGTCCCCAGTTGAGAATCTCTGTGTAGACAATTAGCTCATTATCCCTTACTGACAAAGGGGTCTCACCTTCTTCAGGAAAACATAAGGTAATGTATGAAGGAATACCCCATCGAGTGCACAGCATGGTTTCTTCCGAAGGATGGAAGTACCGGTAGGCTATGTTGTGAAGGGCTATTAGGTGTTTATTTTCGATGGGCCTAATGTTGTTCCCTACAATGGCATCCAGTTCTAAAGGAAGGATTACATCTCCCTTAGATTTTGGGGCGATTCTTAGTGCGATTTCCTTAGAGGTAACATGGATGTCAGGAGATTCCAGGTTAGAGGTGCCCTCAGATTTCTTTTCTTTAGGGGCATCGGAATTTGGGGTTTTGGAAATTTGGTGGGAAGGGCCTTCGGATTTACCTTCTTCCTTAAAGAGATTATCTTATAAGCTATTTGAAGTGACGTTTTTGCCTTTGTTTTTCTGCACTTCTTTTGCTAAGGATTGGATTTATTCCTCGGAGATAGTGTTATTTGATGGAGAAGAACGATCGGTACCTTGGCCAGTTATAGAAGGGGTAGCTGGAAGGTTGGATCTAGATGCGTCTTTCTTCGATGGGGTGTTGTCGATGGTTGGAACTTGGTTTGTTATTTGAATCTCCGAGGGAGAATCTTTGAGGCGTTTGCGCTCTTGTGAACTTTTGTCTTTGTGGTGTCTTTTTCTCTTACTAGAAGAGTGTTTGTGATGTTTATCTTTGCGGTGTTTATCTTTACCCATTGATTCAACATGAGTAAGATTGGGAGTAGGGTTTGAAAGGGAAATATTCGAAGGGATAATGGCGCTGGAATGTTCTGAAGGAGGCCACGTGCCAAAGTGTGAGACAATTGGTGGTTGAGGATGAGGTCTAATGTAGGTTCCAACTGCGACTTGCTCTTCGTATTTTTGACTGATAAATAACCACTCTGGAATCCGACGAGGCTTGGGAAGCATAGGCTGGATTTTCTCTCTCTAGAAAATTTGGGAAAAAAGATTTTATGACAAGAGGTAGAGATGTGGTTATTTATAGAAAAACTATGGGCTTTTTAGTGGGCAGGAGGCCCGACGTCTTTTTTCTGGTGTTTGCCTAGGGGTGTTATGGGTAGTATAGGTGTAAATGTGTGGAATTGAGAAGATAAAGAGACAGTTGGGTGGAAAGGAACGTTGGGAAACGTGATAAGATCTTTAAAAATATTTTGTGACAAAATTATTCATCTCGTGACGTCAGGAATATAGTTAAACCGTTTTTCTTTTTGGATGAGTGAAATGAAGAAGTTCGATGCGAGTACCTCTGAGTTGTCATTACAATCTCAATAAGAATATTCTTTCTGAGATTGGGGGGGCTAGGTACATAGAAAGGTTGAAACATGACCGGTCAGATATGACATCTTAGATAAATTCGAAGGAGGTAATTCGAAGGAGTCAAAGATCAGAGTGTGTTAAACATTGTTTGAAGAGTTATTCGATAAGAGCTTTTTCAACGTGTTTTTCGAAGGATGTACCATCGGATTTTCTTTGAAGAGGCAGGATAACTGAAGGAAATTTTCATGTTTGCATTTAGTAGAAGAGTTATCCGACGGATATGTCATTGAAGGTCGTCCGAAGAAACATGGTTATTGAAGAGATTATGAAGCATCATTACAGTCTCAGTAAAAATATTTTTACTAAGACTGGGGGCTACTGATGAGGAAGGATAAGAGATTGAGGGTAAAAGTGAAAAATAAATATTTGTTATTGAGAATTAAGTGTAAAAGTATAGAAAGAAAGTGTTAATTTTAGGAAAGGTGTAAATATAAGGACTGTAATGTAATATAAGCAAAATAAGACGTGTGGGGCCCATAATTGTACTATAAAAGGACCCCACACGAGTTAGAATGGGAGGACTATTCATTATTAAAATATATTTTCTCTCTCTAGAAAGTACAACACTTCTCTCTCTAGATTTTGTATTCAAACTGTCATTAGTTTCAGTTAGATCCTCACAAAGAAATCTTTTACTGGAAAACTCACAATATTGCACAAAGAAGTCTTTCTGGTTGAATCTTATCAAAGATCATTCAAAAAGTTAACTAAGGTGAATAAAATAAATGTATAAAGTAAAAGACCGAACCTTCAGGGGTCAACTTGTATGTAATGCGACGAGGATTGTCTTCACTGTAGGGCCGACCATTCTCCCAGGCTCCACTAATAAAGACGAAACGATGTTTCCAAGATCTATCAGCATTGAGCAAGTCGTTTACAATCTTCCTAGGTTTGGGGAGAGAGGAGTAGAAAAAAGGCAGCTTCGGTGATCTTGAGAGCCCGAAGATTGTTATGTACTCCTCCATTTTTATTGGTACTTCGCTCAAACGCGAAGCAATGATTGTCGACATCAGGGTGTACCAGGCATTAGGAGAGAGTTGAGTTGGGTAAAATCAAAGAATCTTAAAATACCTGACAATCACCGGGTCGAGGGGAAGTCGAAGACCCCAATTACATAGCTCGGTGAAGAATACAATTTCCCTTTGATTCACCGATAGTGGGGTCTCGCCAGTCGTCAAAAAACAAACGTGGACATTATCAGGGATTCCCCAAATCTTTTTTAACTCAGCTTCTTCGTCACGGTTATAGTACAAGTACTTGCCTATGTAAAGAGAAACAATATGTCCCTTAAGAAGAGGCCGATGATAACTGCATAGAATGTCCTTGATCTCTTGAGGAAGAGACTCTTCGACATTTTTCGTAGCTGTACCAACTTCGCCAATGGCAACAATCGACCCTTTTTTAGTGGGAAGAGTCTGGCAAGGGTCAGGAGAAGAGAGAACTGTCTGGACTACTAAAACCGCTGAGTCGGCAGCTCGGGTCTCGACTGTGGTGGAGATCGTGACTTTCTTAGGAACAACGGGTGCAAGGGGCGGCATTTTGTCCTTTGTTTTTTTAAGGAAGCTTCGATTTCTCGACACGAGTTTTCGGGAGAGGAGGGTTGGTGGAAGTCCCTTTTGGTTTAGGTGAGGAGCTATCGTCATCACCAGGAGTAGGAGCGGAGCCTGCTCCATTTTTGTGCCGGTTAAGTTCGGGTTGTTGGCTTTGAGATTTCTTTGAGGAAGCCTCGCCAAGCTTCCAACGGTCTTCATCACGTTGGGTAACACCTCTGGATGTAACGACGATGTTAGGACCGGTTCGAACTCCAACAATGGTTGGGGTTAGTTGGACAAGTACGGGGGTAGTAGAAGTAGACGATGAACTAGATTCACCCATGGTTCGAAACAAGACTTTTGGTTTATGAGGTTTGACTTTGGGGATCGGAACAGTGGGTCGAAGCTTTGAAGTCAATCCTTCGACTCTTGAGGAGCTTTTGGGTAATATTAGAGGAACAGTGGTTCGAGGTTTCAAAGTTGATCCTTTGGCTCTTGAGGAGTTTTTGGGTAAAGTGGGTGAGTGAGATTTGGAAAGTGGAGTAACCGATCCTTGGTTTTTGGGCTTTGGGAAAACAAATGGTCCCGAGCTAATAGGTACGGGAGGTGTACTGTCAAGTAAGCCTGCAGCTCGGTATTCTTCAGCCCTATAAGAAATAGAAAGGTAGTCGATAAAGCCGAATATATGTTTCACTTCAGGGTCAGACGCTTTTTGGCTTTCTTCTGAGATGCTGGTTTTTTCATAAGCAACTCAGAGTTTATCTCTCTAAAAAACAAAATAACTCTGAGCTTCTCTCTCTAGAAATTATGTGAGAGCTGAAGTGAAGAACTAAAGGTATTTATAAGCAAGGGGCATGAAACAATATATTTACGGGGAAGCGCAAACAAATCAGCGTCGGGAAGTTGACGAGTCAATTCTTTTAAAATTTGGTCAGTGTTTGGACAAATAATTAGAGAGCACGTGGCATGTGATGGTGGCTAATAGACACTAAGGGGCTACTAAGTCTGACATTGTAGATCGGAAGGGACAAAGGATTTCACCGATCCAATTGGGTGTCGACCCTTGATTAAAAGAATGAATTTTGAAGAGATTTTAAGATCGAACATTTCAAAACTCGGACGAATCCATCAACCAACGCTAAGGTGTGAAAAATGGATAAAAGGTACCCACGATAGCCGCGGTAGCAAGGTCGAAGCATAGCTTGACAATAGCCTCGACAGACAGAGGACGTGACGACAACATTGGCAAAAAGACTGGAACATAGTCTTGTATAAACTTTAAAACAAGACTAAGGGGCTACTGATAAAGGAAAAAGTTACCAAATTAAACTAGGACCAAATTAGTAAATAATATATAAATAAGGATCATCTTGTAAATAGGATCTGGGTAGGAAACAATTGTATTTAAATGGAGTAAATAGTAAAGGTCATGTGGCAAGGGGGTCTCACTACTGTTACTATATAAGGGGACATTCTTTTTAGGAGAAATGACACATTTTAATGATTAGTACTTGATTTGACAACTTTCTCTCTCTACATTTATATTTATGCACACACTGACATAATAATACTCACATTCAACTAATTACACAAAGGTCCCTGAGTATTTCAAACCTCTTCAAATATATTTTTAATTAAAAATATATATTTTAAATTAAAAATATATATTTTAAAAGAATAATAAGTGTATAATTAAATATAAAAATATATTTATAATTAATAATGATTATTTTGCTTTGAGGTTTAAGGTTGTGACCCATATTTAAATGAATTTTAACTCAGTAAGAATTAACTATAGCAACTCAATTATCTCTATACCTTTCGCTTTAAATTTAAAATATCACCTAAAAAGATATCAAAATACCCTCAAATTAAGTTTTATCATTATCAAAATTGATTGCAAAAATCATCAACAATAAGAAAATAAATACCCCCGGGGAATTATAAAATCCGACAAACAATAAATAAAAAGTTGGCAAAGAAAGACAAAAAGCGTCAAAAGACAGCCGAAAAAGTATGATAATCATCATAAATAAACACTAAGCCCAATGAGAAAGGGGTACGAAAACCAGCAGATCCAGAATAAACCATCCATCCAGAGAAGCGAAAACGAATCAGCACACATGAGAAATGGATCTGCAATACAAAGATAAGTAAATAATATATAGTAATAGCTCACCCAATCAATTTTTAAACAATTTTATTTTGCATAATATAAATTTTGCAATCAAAACTCTCATATAGACTTTGATATTTTTTAAACCATTATATTATTTTGTTGGTTTTTTCTAAACTGGGCTAATGTATTCTCTAAATTTATACACGAAAATAAAATTATAATAAAAAGTATATCCTATATATTTTTACATGAGACATAAAGTATTTCACTAGGGCTAAGACATTTATAGCCTTTGTGAACGTCACTATACCCCAGAAAAATGCATTTAATAAAATGGAATTGAAATTTATTAGTCTAGTAAGGTATTAGACACAGAAAACAAGCATGCCCAAAGGTTCTTATGAATAGATAATTAGGTTTGTGACCAAACAGTTTCTCAAAATGCGACAGATCATGTAGCACAATGGTAGGTAATCCATTGATTAGATAAACAAATGTTTGAAAGCCTTATGCCATCACCTATAGGGTAGATTGGATTGAGCTGAAAAAGTCAGGCAAGTCTCAACCACATGTTTGTGCTTTATTTTTGTTGTTCTATTTTGAGCAAAAGTGTAAGAACATGATGTCATAAGTTGTATACCTGATTCTTTAGTTAATACAAAGGGCCTAGTCTCATTCCCCAATCAGACTAAAACCTTTTTATTTTTCTATCAAATTGATTTTCAGCTAATGTTTTGCATTCTCTAAGCACAGTTAGAGAGTCACTTTTGTTTTTTAAAAGGTACAACCAAGTGTACCTTGTGTGATCATCTAAAAACAAGATATGATATTTTTCCCCATAGATTTGAGTGAATTATATATGAAATATTAGTTGAGTGAGATGAAAAGTTAAGATAGAGCACTAAATGTGATTTTCCCAATTGGCAGTCATCACATAATATTATTTATTAACCTTCAAAATAGAAAGATTACAATGTTTTAGAACAATTGATAAGACTCTACTTAAAAGATAACCCAGTGACACAATCTAAACTACTAGAAAATATATGAACATTAGGAACACTAGGTTTATAGCTAAGAAATTTAATTTTAGGCATACTAGAAATAGATGGTTCATCTAGTTTATACAGTCCATTCTCAATTCTCACTATAAGTAAGGTCCTCCATGTTACCTTGTCCTTCACAAAACTAAAAACATGAAACTCAATAAAAATATCATTATTTAGGGTTAGTTGATTAACGTATAAAAGTTTTTTATTGATTTGTGGTACGTGTAGAACATTATTTAGGTTGATCTGTTTATTTGTTTTAGTTGGTATGATTGATTTTCCTAACTGTTATATACTCTGTTTATTACCATTCCATATTGTTATAGACTTGTTACATGTATAGTCTATTTTATGAGTCATCAATCTTGATGAGTTAGTGAGATGCTGGCTAGTACCTCCAAGGTCCCGTAAAGCCATAAGAACATTCTGATCTTGATCACTCATGTGCTGGTAATTATGAACTTGTCCCATAGTAGACACCACTGTGACCATGTTTACCATAAATATGGCAAGTAGGTTTTTTTATTTTTAAACCTACCTCCTCTACCTCTAAAATTACCTCGAAACCTGTAGTTATTAGGATAGTTGTTAAAGTTCTTTCCTCTGAATCCTCTGCCTCGTTTTCTGTTCTAATTTTTTGTCATATTATTACAGTTACTAGTATTAGATGATCCTGGGTCTGACTTATTTACTGAGGTCAGATTCAAATTAGCCATAGATAAATGTAACTTGATAAGTTGATCAAGTTTACTCTCAAATGTTAAGAAGCTTGAAGATCAAAAAATTTCTTTACCTCTTTGTTAGCTAAATGAACAGCTATACATGTGTATTCAGTATCCAAACCAGCCAAGACCTGAGAGACCAAATCATCCAGAGTAATAGGGGATCCAGCCAGAATTAGATTGTCTACAACATGTTTTATTTTTCCTAAGTATTCTTCCATTGTGGAAGTGTCCTTCCTGGTTCTCTAAAATTCTAATTAAAAAAATGTAACTCTAGATTTGGTTCAAGAACTTGATAACTGGAGTTAGGCATCCCACAGTCTTTTGGAGGTTTCTTCCTTCATTAGTTGGGATACTACTTCAAGGGTCATTATATTCAATATTTTATTAATGGATCTATCTGGTTCACTGATCAGCTTGGAAGGACATGGTTTTTTACCAATGATGAAACCTCCAAGCTTATTCCCTCTTATGATAGGTAAAATTATAGTTTTCTAAAGTAAAAATTATTCGATCTAACCTCAACATGTTAAAGGTATTGATCTGATTGATTTACAAGTTTTGTTAGTCATGAGATTGCCAGCTAGAGATTACCCAAAACCTGTAAACTATGAGCTAAAAATTTGAAAGTCTGCATTTTCCATTGAAGCAAGCTTGCTATAGTACTTTTCTTGGAGGGATTTTTCTCTCCAAGAAACCTAAAGATCTCCAAGAAAGATCTTGCTTTTCTTCTACCTCCTGAAGCCTCAAATCTACTGATTTATTAATCTTCATCAGCAATATGGACTCAAATGTGGCATCTTATGCAGATATCATTAAGAAGAATCAAACAAAAATGAAAAACTTGAATTCAGTCCAGAAACTGCAATGGTAATAGCAGATCATATATCAATTCAATACAACAAAGATGTTCAGGAGTAGCTGAAAAACTAATCCAAGCATTCTTTTATTGGAAAATCCACACACGGATTGCCAAAAAGAAATCTTCTTTTGCAGTTTCTTGAGTCTTTCAAATTCCAATCAGCATATAGATACAATACTTGTGACTCGAGACACATTATAATAGAAATTGACTCAAAGTAAGATCTTTGTAAACTATGGCACAGATTTGTGTGGACTATAGAAAGTACGGTGATGATACTTCTTAATTGCCTTGAAATTTCAGCAAAGAAAGTCCAATAGCCCTTGTTTGGATTAAAATTCACCTTCCATAATACTTACATGATAAAAATATAGTCAAGTCCATTGCTTCGATGATTGGAGATCCTTTGGTTGTGAAAGTTCTAACTGAAAATAAGCTATTTCATTCTTGCACTGCTCTGGTTGAAATTGATGCTACTAAAAAGCTTCAAAGTGATGTGTGGATTGGGTTCGGAAACAATTATGGTCACTAGGCTAAAATTTCATACTTAAACGTTCCTCAATACTGTATACACTGCCATCACTTGGGTCACTGAAAATATAAATGCAAAAATGTTCAGAAAGATATTACAGACGATTTAGCAAAAGATTTGGATGCTACTGAAACGATAATCAACAAGAAAGTGACAATCATCAAGAAAGTGACAATCTTCAAGAAAGTGACAATCTTCAAGAAAGTGAAATAAAAGATTGTCAATGAAGCTATAACAGATCAAGAAAAGGTTCAATATCAATATAAAGTTATAACAAATCAAGAAAATGAGCAAGATCATAAGGAAATTACAACATGAATCAAGACCCCAGAACAATGAGAAATTATAGAGGCAATTCAGGCTCTGGCATTTGGTGTTAATGTCGCTAACACAGAATACAAAAATCTAGATTCAGATTCTTCTAAAAAAAACATACAATATTGGAAGTATCCAAAACTTTCCAAGATTAAACATTAGTAAAGAAAAATGAACATCTCAATCTCTTGAACTTTAAATAAGAAGATGAAGTTTCTAATAGTAAAAACTCTATTGAAAGAATAGATCATGCACCAACAGAAAAAATGGATATCAGTCCACCACATAAAGAAGGAACTGGAAATCATTCTGATCATAGAGTAATTACAGAAAGAACTACAGAAGAACCAAAAAAGAATGAAAGAGGTGAAGAAGAAGGAAGCTTCAATTTTTTTTTGACAAAAAACTAAAGGCCGCAAAAGGAAAGAAAAGAACGAGAAAAATCATCAAAACTCTGCAAGTCAATAGAACAACTTGGATGAAATGAGGTCTTGGATGAACAATTCCTACCATTTGTGGAAAGAAACTGGAACCAGGAGATGGATGGTGATCCTTTATTCAGATTCTGGAACAAGCTTAAGTGCCTTAAAAAGGTCTCACACATTGGATCAAAACTTATATTGCAATATATTCAATAAAGTTCATGATTTTGAAGAAGAAGTTATGGCCATGGGAATGAAACACCAGAATCTGCAAACCAATGAATCCAAGCACAATCTAGCGAAAGCTAATGCTCTGCTTATCAAGGCTTAAAAGATGGAAGAAACTTTCTAGAGACATCAGTGCTACTCAGAAGCTTACTTTAGCTGGAGTCTGGGAAAAGATTCGTGAATGGAGCTGCTTGGATGAACATCTTGAAGCTCAATGAAGCTATTCAATGAAACTCCTCAATCTGAATGTAGATTTGTCAATGGAGCTGCTGGCTAAGTTAATGTTCGTCAATGGAGTTGCTAAAAGGAGAAAATCTTAATCAAGTTGTGAGCTGATAGTAGTTGAAAGGTCTTAAAAAAATCAAAGATAAAACTCTGCTGCCTTGAATAGGACCCGTCCCTCTCGCATGCAAAGCGAGCGCTCTACCATTTGAGCTACATCTCCATTCTATCCAAACTTTCCCACCACCAATATATAACAAGAACCAATAACTTTTTGGGTTTATATAAGGGTTTCACAGTGGGTGCTAGTTCTGTTTTCCCCCCATGGAATCCATGGAAATCGACGACAGTATCAAGATGCTCGAGAGAAAGCAAGCTTCTTATCAATCACTGGTTAGATCTAATCCCTTACAAATCCATACAAAAAAACCATCCTTTCTTTTTGCTTACTTGTATATGTTTGTTTTTATACTTGTATTAATGGATGGTTTGGTTTTGGAGACAGGACGAAAAGTTCATGGTCCAAAAGGAGATGTACAGAGGTCAACAGTACAGTCATATTTACTTCGCTCGTCTTCATTTGATGAGGACTTTGCTCTATTCACTTGTTCCTAATTGGAAACCCCATATACCAGGTTCATTTCTGTTGCTTTATGAATCTGTAAGTATGTTTGATTTTGGAGTTAGGGTTTAGGGGAAGACACAAACTTTTTCAATCTTGGGTTCTGGGTGTTTGTCAATTTTAGTTTTCATTTAGGTTTGAGTTATGGGATTGAAGCCAGATGGGAAATTAATTTGAAGGTTTGACTTGGGTTAGTTGTGAATTTTGGGGTTTTGGTTTACCAGAATGGAAATGATGTTCAGATTTTGACTTGAATTAGCTGTGTATTCATGTTTATGTTTATGTTGGAGGTTTTGAAATTTGATTATGGGACAGTAGGAACATAGTTTTCATCTGTTGTCACCTTCACTCATTTCGATTAGGGTAATTTTCATCTGTTGTCACCTTCACTCATTTTGATTAGGGTAAGTTAATAATGCCTTTGCTTGTTTGCATCTGTTGTCACCTTCACTCGTTATCAAATTGTTTATTTCAAAGTGCTCTCGTAATTCTTGCTGTTGTGAAATCACACTTCTGGATTATTTAGATTGAACATGTAGGGGCGCTATTGAAGTTTGCTATTGAGTTTATCGAGTAGAAATTTGTAAACGGACATCTACAATGACCACCGACCTTTATTAGCAAATATTGTGAAGTGGGTTAAGACGTTATTTTCCGGCCTTTATTAGTAGATATTGTGAAGTGGATTAAGACGTTATTTTCCGGCCTTTATTAGTAGATATTCTGAAGTGGATTAAGGCGTTATTTTCCGGTCTCGCAGTTCGCACAGTGTTGGGACTTGAACAAGGAAAAGAGTGCATAATTGTTGGAACACTCTACAAGGATATGAAACTGAAACCGTGTGTTTTGGACGAGTACTCTAAAGAGGTTTCTTCTATGGATAATCGCATTTCAAGATATTTCTTGTTTTTGTTTTCTGTAAGTATATTTTTCTTTTTAATGCAGAGATCAGCTATTCCGCTTGTTAAGCCTCATAATTTTATGGGGCCGGGTGATCATTTGATTTTGGAAGACGAAAGCGGGAGGGTAAAGCTTGGGGGTACCTTAATTTCTCCGTCAGCTTATGTGACAGGTTTGACATGTTGCTTTTATTCAAAGTTCTGTAAATTGCAGGTCCAAATCTGTTTTTCTGTTCGGATGTTAATTTTTACTTTACGGTGTAGGTGTGGTTGTTGCTGTGCTTGGAAAGGAAACTGATGCCGGTGAGTTCTTCGTTCAAGAAGTACTCGAAGCTGGTCCTCCACCCAAGATAGAGTTGCCACTCAAATCAAGTATGACACTCTTACGTAGCCTAAGCTTCTTTTAGAAAACTGTTTTCTGAACCAAACACGACCTTATTATTTTGCTCTTTCTCATTTTCCTTTTCTTTATAATGTAGCAACTATAAATATTAGGTGCAAAATAATGCTTATTTATTTATGTATCTCTCTCTCTCTCACTATATATATGCTGTATACATGCATAATATTGTTTTCCGATCGTAACTGTTAAAAATTCTTAATTCTATACAGACGAAGATAAGCATGTTGTTCTTTTGTCGGGGCTGAGTGTAGGAAGCAGCTCTTCTAATCCTCTTTTATTTCAGCTTCTTGTTGATCATATAACAGGACATCTTGGAGATGACAAGGTTCTTTACACTCACATCCTTTCCTTTTGTTCACTTATCAATCTTGTTGTCCTCATTTCACGATATTAATTCATCAGGAACAAGGTCTTGCAGCACGAATAGTTCATGTTGTAATTGCTGGTAATTCCATTGAAGTTCCTCTTGCACTTTTTAATGGACAGGTACCACCTTCCATTCTAGTATTGCATTGCCATTTCAGTGGGCTTTGACGCATTATTGACATTTCAACATAATTCAAAGTTTACTCCTTTGATGTTGTTTGTGCTAGAATCTGGCTTCAAAAGATCAGTCGAAGCTGTTTGATCCCATCAAAGAGCTGGATATAATGCTTACTCAGGTTCTTTCTTTGGGTCCTTTTGTAGGAGTGGCAATTGTCAAACAAAACTTTGTTCCTAGTAAATAATAGTCCTTCAGACCTGAACCCGACCCGGATTTTGGACCTATGTGTGTATGTGATTCTGGAGCCAAATCCGGTTTTAATTTGTAGAACCCGAAACCGGCCTGGTTAACCAGATCTGATCTTGATTCATTTCAGTAGTACTCGACCAAATTGACCTGCTCAATTTATGACATAGACTTGACCAGTATTTCAAGATTTTACCACCACTATTCATTTGTTTTGGTTAACCTGCTTAACAGTCGTCTTCATCTTTAGATCGCTGCTGGCATCTCCGTCGACATCATGCCTGGACCGAATGACCCAGCAAACTTTTCGCTACCTCAACAGGTTAAAATTCTACGTACTTGAAACATATTTACATTTTCGCATATATATAATAATCGTAATTCAATCTTGGTATGCTTGTCTTTTCAGCCTTTGCACCGATGCCTTTTCCCTGTATCAGCAGCCTATAACACTTTCAGATCTTGTACTAATCCTCATTGCTTTGAGCTAGACAATGTCAGGTAGATATTTAATTCACTGAATTGACAAAAATACTTTCCATTATTGGTTACTTACGAACGAGGTAATCCCGTCATAATTATAGGTTTCTTGGAACATCGGGACAGAACATCGATGATCTTGAAAAATACTCAGATGCAAAGGATAAACTAGAATTTTTAGAAAAGACATTGCGATGGAGCCATCTGGCACCAACAACACCTAATACACTTGGTAACAAGCATATATCTTGCTACTAGCTCCATTCTTTTGTTAATTTATCGACTTTGAAGTCTTTGAGGTATTAAATCTTGCCATACGGGAATGATGGTATTGGTTTTATGAGAGAATCCAACAAAGTCACTTAAGTTGCGTTTGGTTCATGAAAACGTACTCCGTGACCATTTTCAAGTTTTACCATGAATCTACGTTTTCAGTAAAAGTGAAAAAGAATATAGTGAAATCTTCCAACCAAAAACAGCCTTATTGACCAAAGTGAAATATTCGGTGATCAATAAAATAAGGTTTTGATTTTTATCTCCAGGTTGTTACCCTTTCACCGACAGGGATCCGTTTCTCATTGAGAGCTGCCCTCATGTTTATTTTATGGGAAATCAAGATAAATATGATTCTCGCTTGTTTACAGGTATATATATGCTCAATAACTTCAATTTTCTGTGTCAACATAGGCCTAAACTATAAAACTCGCAAACTTGTTTATATCAGGATCTGATGGACAGATTGTTAGACTTATCTCCATTCCAAAATTTAACGAAACTGGAGTTGCTGTCGTGGTAATCTTTTTTTTGGCTTTTCTTGTACACACTAAATATTTCTCTCCTCGCATTTCATGTCTAGTCAGCTGATATCAGTATCTTGTGATCCGGTCGATTTCTCTTGCAGATTAACTTGAAAAATCTGGAATGCCATACCCTCAGTTTTGACACTCAATTCATCTAATAGCAACATGGTAGGTCATTCCTTGCTCTTAAAACCGAGGTTGTATTACCTTGGCGTGCGTTGGAGGCGGATTTCCGAACTGAAATTAGTGTTACTATAGTGTATTATAGTGTATCGCAGTGCTTAGTTTTAGGGCTGATGTTAATTTTTTACTCTTTTAAGTTGTTTGGGATTGTACAATTTACTTCTAAATTTTCAATTGCTATAAAACATCTGATCAAACTGATATCATTGAAGTTTCTTCTATATGTGAAATTGTTTTCCTAAGTTAAGGGCATTCTTGAACCACTAAATGGCATGATTTTTTAGGATATGATGAGGGGTGTTATTCGACTACCAAACCGGTTCGAAACAAATCCGATAATGTTATTAGGTCATGAGTTAAATGTTAATATGGTAAAATGGTTTTTTTTTTTAATATATAAGATTTTTAAAAATACTGTCTATTGCGTTACTAGATCCGATAATCTGTCTCGACCATCAATAATGTTATTAGACTATTCACAAATCAAATTTTAAACCCAAATTTGATTACCAGTCAAAAACGTTAAAGCCCAGTAGCTTAACTCTTGTATTTACAAGGGTGAAGCTATTTATTTCATAAAATCTATTATTTTTTCCATCTCAAATTTTCAAAAATAATATTCAACACTGTTTTTATTTTTTTGTATTTTATTTAATTTCTAATTTATAATTTGTTGCCACGTTCGACTATGAAACCTTTATTCCAACAAACACGTCATTCAGAACAATTAAAGCCAACATTTATAATTTAACTTATAAAATTATACTCTAAAAACAAAAAAAAAATCATTTTTTTCAAACATTATTTAGGGAAGAAGAAGACACCTAAACCAAAAATTCAACATCGAAAAACATCCAATCAACCAGCAAGATAATTTAATCTTGTATTTTAGTTTTACATTAACCTAACATGAAAATCCATTTTCAATAAAACTCATTTCGAAATCTCGATTTGAAGTTTAAATTCCGCAACATCTAATTCTGAGCCAGCATCTCGAAATTAAGTGTTTTTTTTGTATTAAAAAAAGCATACATTTCCTAGCGAGCATCTCGAAATTAGTAGTGTTTTTAAAAAAAAGTATGATCCAACATCTCAGAATTGGATGCGTTTTTTTTAAAAGCACATAATTCCGAGATACTGGCTTGGAATTAAATGCATTTATCATGCAACTCGAGTTTTAAAAAAAATCGAGTTCCTGAAACTCGGTATCCAAACCCATAAATTAAAAAGAAGAAGATTATTTTCAGATTTTTACCTTTAGAATTCGAGAGACTGCTTCAAGTGGGGCTATGGTTTTTTTTGTTCAGAAGAAAAGAGCTTAGTAGATGTTAACTCTACTTATATCAGATTTATGGTAGCTATGGTTTATGAGTGAATTGATGGTGGACATAAATTAATTAGATGGATTACTGGAAAAATTAAAATAAATACGATTTTGGAGGATTGGTGGAGAAAAAAAATGTAAAAAAGATAAATATGAAAGTTTGGTGTAAAATTAAAAGAAAGAAAGATAAATTACGTATTTTTTTTACGAAAAAAATAACAAAGTGAAGTATTTTTATGAAATATAAAAATTATAATTCAACGAAAAGAAATCATATTCTAGCCGAGCCCGACCGACCCTAAATTTGATAAATATGAACTATGATATTCTTACCGACCTAGAATATCATATGAACTAGTGCTGCCTAATTATAAACTATAATATATATAAAAAATGTTTTTGTATCATAGTGGTCCTAAATCACATGCAATGCTGCAACGGCTATAATTTCAATCATTATAAAATTGCATATAACAACACAACGGTCTATTTCCCGACAACAATAAACTCACTATAAAAACCTCCACTTTCCAACATCATCTTCTTCACACTTCACACCTCTCTCTCTCTAAAATGGACAATCTCAACACCTCCAAAGTTCAACATGTTACCAAAAACTCATCGGACAAGCTTCTCAGCAAATTTTCCGACTCCGGCGAGGCTAAGGAAAAAAGATTATCCAGGAAATTTATAAAGTACGAAACGAATAATTATAACCACCGTGGATTGACGGAGAGGAAACGGCTGCTTCCTACTGCCACCGTGACACGGCGGTCGCGGCAGCTAGGGAAGTCGAAGATGAGGATAAGGGGTATAAAGAGTAATTCGGTTCTGGGTAGTATTATTGAAAAGGTGATTTGAATATAAATTTATTTATTTTAGTAATTATTTTGGTTTTGTAAAAATAGTTATTGTGATTTAAGAATTTTAATTTTGATTTGCAGACATGGCGTAAAACTGTAGAAGGAGCTTCAAGAGTGTTTATGGAAAAACATTATAATAGGCATAAGAGATTAATTAATCATGTTGTGTAATTTTTATATTTGTTAGTGTATTAATTTTTTCTTTTCATATAAAACTTCCATTGTTTATTTAGAATATATTTTCATTCTTTTTTAATTTTTTCAAATTATTTATCACATTTAACGGTTATTCAATTATTACGATTAAAACTCGTCTTTCCAAGTAAACTATACAACTTCGATGTTGTATAAACTAGACCCATTTTGTTGAATTTTGCACCTTTACATATTTTGATTTTGTATTTTTTATTTTAAATTCTAGACAATTTTACATTTTTAAAAAAATAAGGTATAAAAATAAATTAATATCTCTTAATAATTTTTTTCTACATTTTCCATTTTAACTTCCCGATTATTCGATAATCAAAACAAGTTGTTTTCGGAATTTGATTCTCACAGTAGTATAATTGTATGTCATACAATTTTAGTAATATATTTGTTTTCCGATTCCGTTGTCTATTTAGGTAGAAAATTAGGTTTTAATTTCTGTTTTAAAAAATTGATTTTTGCATTGTTGGAGTTGTTGTTATGTTGAATTGATATACTAGGATTGTTTGTAAATTGTGGATTCGTGTTTTGCTTTTAATTCTAAGCATAATGGAGTTAGAATTAGTGTTTTAAGGTTTAAGTGAACTGGATTGCTCGGTACAGGTTCGTCGTACCACATGTGCGACTAGACATGTTTGATTCGCATATGTCGTGCGACAAGGATGGATGTCTGTCGCAAACCTTCATGCGACAGATCAACCCAAATTGTCATGTTTATTGCGATTTTTTTCCAAATATCTCATTCTTTATGCGATTGACATGATGGTTGGTATTTGTTTCATTAAATAAATAGTTGATTGAGTTGATGCTTTTGTCTATACTTCAATGTATAATATGTAGTTTTAAATTTATTGTTTATTTACTTAGTGAAAAAATGTATTTCTTACTAGTCCTTTTAAGCACTTATCCAAACTAATGCTTTATTTGTTTTTTAGAGATGGTGCGAGCAACGACTGCTACGAAGTAGCATGGTCAGGATACGACCCTTGATATACTGGCACCTTGGCAGATTGTCCCTACGGAGGATGATAAGTCGGGATCTCATACAAAATGACGATTGCGTCGTGGTGGTGTAGTTGATTATACCAACCATCACGCTGGTTAGGCTGACGTTGACAACAGTGGTACAAGATCATATTCGCAGGCGACACCTAAGGAGAAGTTCGAGCGAGCCATGCCCCACGTTCCTATATGTTATCCTGATTATGCCCTGTATGAGACGTACAACTTCCATGGAGATGTAAGTTTCTTTACAACTTGAATATTTTAAACCATATTTTTTTAAATTTAGTTTCAACTTAATTTTTATAAACAACTTTATTATTTAGTGTTTTGTGTTTATTACATATTATAGGCGAGAGTCAGTTGATGTTTCTTCTCAGTGTACGACAGTCTCTGGAAGTGCGACTTGTGTCATCAGACTAGGGTACGAGCTAAGATTATGGATACTATTTTTCCCCCTCATCGATGCGCTATCCCGTTGGTATACCAACGTCCATCTGTTAGAGGTCTTTTTCAAGAGTTGGCATGAGGAGACATCTTCATTTCACTTCTCCTTCGAGATGACCGTCACTCTCGACGATGTCAATGTTATTACCGGCTTGCCGGTTACAAATATAGCTTTTGACGTCCTGCCTTTTGATGATGAGACAGAGAAATTGAGTACATACGGTAGTATGCTAGATGTACGACCATCCGAGCTCGTTAATAGCCTTAGGAATGACAGTAGTTTGACATTGAATTGGTTGCTTATGACATTCATACATGAGAGATACAATGGTAGTAGGACTGTCTATGTCAGGGTTGATCACGCTACCAGAGCATATATACTACATGTTTTAGGAGCCACTA
Organism: Limnanthes douglasii subsp. nivea; assembly: GCA_036936605.1. Taxonomy (NCBI): domain Eukaryota; kingdom Viridiplantae; phylum Streptophyta; class Magnoliopsida; order Brassicales; family Limnanthaceae; genus Limnanthes; species Limnanthes douglasii. The sequence goes on along the minus strand of JAUPFV010000003.1, from coordinate 4,377,469 downwards.
TATGCGCCAACAAAGCTGGCAATGACATTTCACTTGATTGTTTAAAGTTCGTAAACCAGCATCAGCAAATGGATCGGTATAATTGGGGTCAGTTTTCATCATCCATCAAGTCATCCAAAAAGATGTTTACTTCCTCGTCTTCCATAACTATTTGGTGTTTGGTTGAGCTGTAGATTTTTAGTGTTTGGATAGTAAATTATTAGTGTTGGAATGGTAAATTATTTGTGTTGGGATGGTAAATTGTTAGGATTTAGAGATAGACATGGACAGTTTTAGATTTAGAAGTAAGTTTTGTGCCAATGGAAATTTCGTAAATAAATCTTATGAAAAAACTACTTTGAGATGTTTAAAATTTAGTTCCAAAAATGCGGGTGTTATGGTGAGAGATCCAACAAAATATGTCTTATTTCTATCCTAACCCTTCGAAAAATTATAAAAACCTGACTATACATGTAAGGGCCACCTACTTATATCTTTGTTATCATTCAAACCTTTTTTATATTAATAAAAGTGTTGTGTCATTATCATTTTTTCAGGATATGTTAATGCGAGTTGTTTTAGTTTTTAAATTTATTTAATAGGTATTTATTAATCCTATTATATAAATCTTTTTGAAAGTAAATTAATTATCAACTAGTATTTATTAGTATTAGTTAACAAAAATATTTAAAAAAAAATATTCGGCATACAAGCTTGTATGTCATTTGAGATGTCTTATCATATAATGATTTAAGTCAACTCGCTTGAGATTAATTGATTGTCATTTAGAAAAAAAGATGAATAAAAACGTATTATTGGGTTAAACTATCACATCCAATTTGGGTATAACCTCATCCAATTATAATTTCACCTAAAAGTGGTATAACCTCACTCATTTTTGAGCAAAAATACTGCTTCACGAGTATATAAGTTGTTTTATTCCTAAACACTATTCACTCACTTTTTTTGTTTCAATAACTAAAAACCCTTTTCACTCTCTTATTTTTCTACATTCTCTCTATCTTCATCTTTCTAAAATCCAGCAAGAGATTCCAAGAAAAATCTGGCGAGCTTCCGAGGTGTTATTCCTCCACCGATATCCTTATCTCATTCTCCACCATGGTGGAAAAGGTGACACTTTTTCTCCTCCGCCAATGTTAGATTTATTGTTTTTTTTAATTTTTATTTAGTTTTTTCAATTTTTTATAGTTGATTTTAGATTTGTTATTGTTGATTTGGGTTGATTGATTTGTGAAGTGGATAGGTTAGTTTTAAGGGTTGAATTTAGGGATCTATGATAGATTTTAAGTGGCCAAACATAGAGTTTTTAGGCCATCTTCCTTGCTAGAATCATGACAAAGACGGCCAGCACCGATGGTGCAGGTGTTGTGTACCAATAGGTTTGAGTTTGTTTTTTTTCCCGAAAACTTACTGATCTTTTTTCCGACATATTACCCTAGTTTATTTAGTTATTAATTTTTGTTTGTTATGTAGTTTAGTTACTAATAAATATTTTCATGTTTATTTCAGTACGCAGACTGATGGCGTTCGGAAGGCCGGCCTCTCATGATCCGGAGTTTGCATCCATGGAAAAAATACGAAAAAGGATTTGCCTCATTATTTTACTAATTAGATATTTGATGAGGCTTTTGTTCAGTGTTGGTACCAGAAGACCAACACGTTTAAGTTCAGCTTCGAGGATATGACAATCACTTTGGATGACTTCAATGTCATTACATGCCTCCCCGTAGTTGGTAGGACACTTGATGTAGTTAAGGCCCCAAGAGAGGAGACATATGTGTTTTATGCGGGATTGTTCAGACTCACTGTTGATGAGGTCCGTAGAGAACTGAAATCCACACGAGGAGTGGGTTTTAAACTAAAATGGCTCCGCGAGACATTTACGGAGGACTACTTCCTTCACTTGAATGACCATGATACTATCCGCCAAGTTGCATAAGCGTATCTTATGTTTTTATTTGGGTGCACTATATTTACGGATACTAGTAAGAAAAACGTGAAAGGCTATGGTTTAGAGAACATGTAGTCCATCTTGTGGGATATAACATGGAGGGCTAGTACGTTGGCTTTCCTTTTTCATACTTTTGAGGATACTTTGAAATCTTTAAAATACAATATGTCCCGGTTTTATAGCCATGCTAGTTGGGTATACAATCACTTTCCAGTTTTTAAAGTTCCACAAAACTCAACTTATCTCATGAGTAACCCAAAGATTGTTAGCTGGTTACCTAAGAAAATTGTGGGAAAAAATGTGTGCCCCAAATCCACAATACGTTTACTTCTCGATGATCAAAAGGAGAAATATGTAAGTAAGAAAATTTTATATTTAATATATGTTTTGCAAATATTTGCATGTTTTACTTAACTTACTTTTTTAATAACATGTCTTACTGTTTTGTTTTACAGGTCATTTTCAAGCCCTACGAGCACATGAGAGCTTAATATCCTGTCTATGATATTTACCTGCTTATCCAATCCAAATGATACGCACAATATAGAGATATATTCCTGACACAATCAAGCGATAGTTCGTACGAATTTTGAATACATCAACACCTCTATTTTTACCGAAGGTTTCCTATAGGAAGGGATATTTATCTTGTTACGCCTGGCATGAGAGTTCTTGATTAGATTTAATTCAAAACTTACTTCCCGATAATCGTTTGATAGTTACTATTGCTACGTATGGGAGATCGATGAAGACTAGGTATCATGATTATATTACTCGCTATGGCTGGTACGCCATCATCCCACCGATGCAACCAGATGATGATAGACAACTTGAGGTAGTTCGATTGCTCAACATAATGCATACGAGAGATGATTTGGATGGTTCAAGGGTTTGTGGGTGACAAGTGCTGCAGGTTTTTTCTCCGTAGCTCATTATTTTAGTTATCATACTTTGTTTTACTTGGTTGATTTAAGTTTATGTTTATGTTTTATATTGAACGATAGATGATTTGATTATGTAGTTTCGTATTACATTTAATTAATTTTAATCAAACACTTATGTTTATTCTATTATCCATTACGAAAGATTAAAACTTAGAGTACAACTTAGTTAAACATCGAAAACATAAGTCCATAAACATTTATAAGAATATGAACATAAACTTAGTAAATCCATTCATCAATGTTACAAATAATTTTACATTTTTTTTAAATTAAGAAAAAATTACAAGATAAATGCACCATAGGTGCCAAGTCTGTGCACCTATGGTGTACACTACTTAGCACCGATGGTGTATATGGGCAGCACCGTTGGTGTAGGTAGTTTACAACGATGGTACGCATCCCACCGCCCTATCAATGCATATAGGCTACACCGATGGTGCCTCACATTTTGCACCGATGTGTCCTTAAAATCGCACCATTGGTGCACAAGTGACCGGACCTATGCTGCTAATTTTCCGCAAAAAAAAAACTCTCACTCAAATCAACCTGCCAAATGAATGTCCCGTCCAAAATTACCTGCCGAAAAATAGTCCCATTCAAATCAACCCACCAAATTTTAAATTCACATCTCTATATAAAGCTCTCGACTAACTTGACTCTAAACACATACCTTCAACTATCTACTTATAACTTGTATCGATATGGAATGGAGTGTGCTTGAAGATACTCATATACTCAAAGCTATCAAGTATGTGAAGTTTCCTACTTCTGATGAGATTACAAAAGGATTTTTTGACAAAGTGTTATGTAAACTGTAGTTCATGTACTACTACATGTATCGGGAAAAACCAATGTCATCCCCATGAAGTTGTGAAGAAGTAGCTACGAGGTACGAATTTATTACAAGCAGACCAATGTATCATGTGTTCGACCTTATATGGGAGATTAAGGCTGAAACATCTAGATCTTTTAATTTAAAAGTGACTGATTATTTACCAAAAAGATGTTATAATTTGTGAAGAAGTAAATCGTTGAATAAAAGAAAGAACTACAGAGTGCTACTTTTAATGAAGGATATTATTGTGAGTAATTTTAAATCTTATGTAACTTTAAGTTATCCTTATTTCATTTTAGTATATTTTTAAATTCTAAACACATTAACATAATGAGAATATATTACAAAAATATGTTTGCATTACATATTCAATACGATAAATTAAAGAAAGTACATAGACCAAGTTCAATATATGGTTACCCTATTACACAAATTCATATAAGTATGTTAGTTTTGGGAATGAGATGATAGGCTTTTGTACCTTGAAAATCTTCATATATTTTGCAGCGGCTAAGTAATGGTAATTTTCAAGTTGTTGCATCATCACTATGTAATGTTGTCCATGTAGGATGTATCCCTGCACATAGATATTCAGTTGAAATGGTAAGCTATATAAATAGAAAAGATAATTTGGATATCGATGGCTAATTAGTATAATAAAAACATTAAATTAAGGGGGAGTAATTACGTTGATAAAATGGTTATTTTCAACAAAACCTAATCTGATTTCCACATTTTTAGACATCGGAGGGGTGCACCTCGAAATGTTAGAAAAATGTAGCCGCAATTTATCAACCCTGATTGAGATACAAAATGTACAATGCACTAAAACATTATTGCGATTCCTATCCCATCTCCGTCATTGTCATCCAAAAAGATATGTCAGTTGGTATTCGGTAATAGTGTATACTTTCAACAACCTTCAAAAACTCTTCTTTACCTATTGTATATCTTACTATAAATGTTAAAATTATCCATAAGTTCATCATAAAGGCCCTTTCTAATCATCCCTAAATCCTCTTGTTGGTCAGAAAACCTATATAATACTACACGATATCCACAATGGTCATCGGGTCTAACGTTGTTTATAGCAGGTATACAAGGTTTAAATTGAGAGAGAAACCATCACAAATAGATTTTTGGATCGTTAAATATTATTTTTTAGCCAAAATGGAGCTTGGTACGCTATTACTAGATAACGACACAATCGAAGGAGTTCAAAGTACAGTAGGTTTATCTGCTCGAACAGTATAAGCACAATGAATTTCTTAATGGACGGTAACCTTGGAAGTTTAAAAAGCGTTTGGCATCAAAGCTTCACCGAATTTATTAACACCATCCACATGTTCCCAATGCGATTTATCTTGTTTAATGGATGATGCATCAATAACTAATTTTCGTTTAGAATGTGGACGATCGCGATGCTTCTATATCTCTAATAGTTCTAAAAGAGCGGTTATCTCTGAATAAACAACTTCAGACCATTTATTGTAAATATGTTCTATGCATATTTCATCATTGGTTAGCATAACATTAGTTACAAGTTTATCTATTTTTTCTTTCATAAGCTCCATCGTGGTTAGGTTTGTACGTATCAATATTTATAACATATTCCAATGATTATGAAAATCTTCTAAAGGTGCAATTGTACCATTATATAGCAACTCACGAATCTGGTGCCAACACAATATACACTGTGTTTTGAAAAAAGTGCAAATTTCATTTGTTATATCATGTTTAACTTTCATCCCAATATCAGCAGATTTCTCATGATCTTTAGCACTTTATAATTCAATAAGAAAGAGTTCTAAAACAGTATTTGAAACCTTACCTTTAATTTAGTTGAACACTTTGTCTACAAATTTATGTTGTACTATATAACGACTCTTTTCAAATGAGGATCTAATTGCACATTGGAATTCAACAAGTGAATGCACCATGCCTCAAAATAACTTAGAATTAATCTTGCTCGTATGTAGATAACATTTTAGGTTATAATTGTTAATGTATGAATTCCAGAAAGACTTTTCTGTATCAAACAATTTTTTGTAGGATTAATTTGTGAATAGTAAAAAGCTAGAATTTTAGAGAGAGAAAATATTTGTGTATTAATCCACCAGAACCTCAACTCGTGTGGGGTCCTTTTATAGTGTAACAATGGGCTCCACACGCTTAAATTCATAGTAATTACATCTTTAGTCCCTATACTTTATTATTCATTCATAATTAATACTTTCATAATACACTTTACAATTTTCCTTAATAAAAACACTTCTTTCCAATTTCCCCCTATATTTTTTATTCTCTTTTATCAGTAGCCCCCAGTCCTAGTAAAAATATTTTTACTAGGACTGCAATGAAGCCTTCGAATTTCTTCTTATTTGAAAGTCTCCTTCGAATAATGCTTCCTCACATCATACTTTCCGACGAGAAACCTCTTCGAAAATTAAACTTCCACTTTTTCTTGAAAAAATGCGCCCTCATAACATATTTTTCGAGAAGAAGCTGTTCTTCAAAATTTCCTTCGAATAAAAAATGCTCCCTCATAACATATTAATCCTACAAAGAATTGTTTGATACATAAAAGTATTTCTGGAATTCATACATTATCTTCAAAAAAATTGTGAGGCAATCTCCCAAAGCGTTTTGATATATCCAAGCTAGAAAAGTTCGATGGAACACAAGATCTTGTTAACCATATCGAGCAGTTTAAAAATTTCATGATCAACTTTGATGATGATGAAAAATTGTTGTGTCGGGCGTTTTCTCAAACCTTCAAGGGAGTTGCTTCTAAGTGGTACAACAGGCTACCCCAGGCTTCTATTAAATTTTTTGATATATTCTGGAATATCTTCCGACAGCATTTTGTGGGAAGCAAGAAATTCCGAGCTAATGGGGATACGATAATTTACTACAAGCAAAGATTTGGGGAGAGTCTGAAAAATTACACCAAATGGTTTGTCAAAACAAATACAGACATAGAGTATTGCAAAGATTTGGTGGCCTTGGCAGCCTTCAGAATGAGACTTCTTCCCGGACTTTTGAAGGATACAATGGTAGAGAGTCAAGCGATGACTTTTGGAGCTCTACTTGATCAAGTGGAGAAGAGGATTTTAGTGGAAGAAACGCAAGCATCTGAGAAGGGGTCAAGTGATCAGTTAGAGCAGAATCAATTTCAGAGATCTGAGTCTAGTAACCAAGCGTCTCGAGTTAATGTACAACCTAAATCGGTGGGCCAATATACGCCGAGGCCCCAAACGAATCAGCAAAATTACAACAGGCAGCAGGGAAATAGGCCTATTTCGAACAAGTGGATTCGTCCATACTATTTCGCTGAGTTAACAGAGAATATTGCTACAATACTTGACAAGGCAAAGTCAGCCGTGCAATTCCAAAAGCCTTTTCCTATCCAGACTCCCAGGAAAAACAGAAGTGCTAATAGGTTTTGTAAGTACCATGAGGATATTGGGCACGACACCAAAGAGTGTATCGCGTTGAAGAAAAAGGTGCAAGCTTTAATTGAAAATGGCATGCTATTGGATTTTGTGAAAAAACACATTTAGAAAAATACGGTGTTGAAAGTTATTCCAAAGAATGCTGACACAACAATGGTGATTTCCGAGGAGGTAGATGCTTTTGACGTTGCAACAAAATATTTGGATCCCAAGGTGGGAAGAAACAATGTTAATATAATAGAGGAAGTGATTCCAAGAGATAAAGTGAATGATCTCTGTGTCTTCTTTGAATTGATAACTATTTTCGGGGGGGGGGGGATACTATGGCAGAAAATTCCAACAGTTCGCGAAAAAGGCACATGGTAAATTTAACCACGCAGTTGGAAGTAGGGCTTTCAGCACAGATGCATCGTTTGCCCTCCCCGATTATTTGTTTTGATAATGATTACATGAGAAACGTAGCAGGCCCGCATGAGGATGCGATAGTAATTACTACAGGGATAGCCGTCGATCAAGTGCAGAAAATATTGATTGATACGGGAAGTTCTGCATATATTTTGTTCATGAGAACCTACAGGAGAATCTCCGACCCACCAGTCATACGGAGGTCAGAAAGAACTATAGTAGGCTTTACATGAACAATATCAATAGTTGTGGGGGAATTCGAATGCTTGGTGGAGCTTGGTCGGGGACCATTCAAAAAGGAGGTTGAAGTTTTGTTTATAGTGGTTGATGCACCAACATCTTATAATGCAATTTTGGGCCGTTCTTGGTTGTCAAGGATGCATGGCGTTATCTCTACAGTGCACCAGTGTTTGAATTATGTAGTAGGATATCAAAACAATTAGAAGCAGCCAGAAGATGGCTATAGAATGTTATCAGATAGCTTTGTCCACAAAGCAAATTCGAGGAGAAATATTGGGAAAAGCATAGCAGCTAAAGGGGACTCTCTCAGCAATCATTCCTTGTGATGATCCGAGGGAGTCCCCCGGGTTTCTGGTTCCAGATGATCATGAAGATCACAAGTTTCATGATGAAATTTTTTTAAAAATAGGAGTAAAACTTTCTTTTGAGTTTAGAGAAAAGTTGATTGTATTTTTATCAACTATGTTGAATATGTTTGCTTGGTGTGCAGAAGACGTTACAGGTGTGCCTCTGGAAATAATTTATCATAAACTATAAGTCCGTCGTGCTGTTTGACCCATTGTACAAAAAAGGCGTCATGTCTCTCAAGAGAAGTCTGCAGCTATAGTTTCAGAGGTCGAACAGTTATTAAGCATAGGCCATATAAGAGAGTCACAATACCCTGTATGGGCCTCGAATCCAGTTTTAGTCAGGAAGAAGAATGCCAAGTGGAGAATGTGCGTGGACTTTACGGATTTGAATAGAGCCTGCCCAAATGATCCATTCCCAGTCCCTCGAATTGATCAGTTAGAGGATTCCACATCGGGTATTCGATTATTGTCTTTTATGGATGCTTATTCAGGTTACAATCATATTAAATTAGATATGAAGGATGAAGAAAGCACATCGTTCATTACTGGGAGAGGATTATATTGTTACAAGGTAATGTCATTTGGCTTGAAAAATGCAAGAGCGATTTATCAACGATTGGTGAATAAGAATTTTGAGGATCAGATTGGGCGAAACATAGAAGTGTATATTGATGATATGCTGGTAAAGACTATGCATGATGAAGACCATTTTTCTGACCTGGAAGAAACTTTTAATAATTTGAAAAAGGTCAATTTGATGTTGAACCTGGAGAAGTGTATTTTTTGTGTTCGATCTGGAAACTTTCTCGGTTATATGGTGAGTGAAAAGGGAATTGAGGTTGACCCGGAACAGATAAAAGGTCTGACAACAATGACTCCTCCTCGGAATATTAAGGAAGTATAGATTTTGACAAGAAGATTGGCAGCGTTAAATAGGTTTATATCTCGCTCTTCGGATAAGTGTGCGCCTTTCTTTAAAGTGCTCAGAAATGCTGGTAAGTTTAGTTAGACCAAAGAATGTTCTGAAGCATTTTGTTAGATTCAAGAGTATTTGTTGTCCCCAAAAATACTTTTTAAACCTTTGAAGGGAGAGAAGTTGATTGTTTATGTGTCGGTGTCAGATTTTGCAGTCCGCGTTGTATTAATCCGGGAATAACTTAATATTTTAAAGTCGGTATATTATGTTATCAAGAGTTTGCTAGATGCAGAGAAACGGTATCTAAAGTTGGAAAAGTTAGCTTTGGCCTTGGTAAAAGCTGCTAAAAAAATGAGACCGTATTTTCAAGCCCATTCCATCGTAGTTCGAACAACATTCCTCTTAAAAAGTTTGTTACAGAGGCCGGATATATCGGGAAGAATTACGAAATGATCAGTTCAATTGGGAGATTTTGAAAGACCTTTTGAGCCTCGATCGGCCATAAAAGATCAGGCTTTGGCTGATTTTTTTGTTGAATTTCACTCCGAGAGAATGGTTGGTTCGAACTGATGGGGGGTCGAATATTACTAGAAGTGGTGCTGGAGTTTAGTTAATTTCCCCTGATGGAATAACGATGTTTCAAGCTATACGTTTTGGTTTTAAAACAACTAATAACGAGGAATAATACGAGGTGACATTAGCAGGGTTGAGATTGGCTCGAGTGTGTGAGGCTAGAAGGGTTAAATTGATTGGTGATTCACAGTTGGTGATTACCCCAGCTTTGGGAGAGTCACATGCAAGAAAGGATCAGTTGCTCAGATACTTGAAAGTGTTGAAGGACCTCGTTTTAAATTTTGATGAAGTTCAGTATGAGCATGTTCGAAGGGAAGCAAATATGATCCCCAATTACTTAGCAGCTGCTTCACGATCGGAAAGTTATCCATGGGTCATAACTCAGGAGTATCCTTCGGTTACAAGTTATACAGAGCAATTGATGGCTGTGGAGAAGGTAAGCAATATTGTTACAGACAATTGGAGGTCAGAAATTGTGGACTTTTTGGAAAATGATATTTTACCAACAGATAAGTCAGTGGCTAGAAGAATCAGGTTTAAGTCTCACGGCTATATCTTTTTGGGAGGAGTTTTATACAAGAAATACCTAAGTAGACCGTTACTTAGGTGTTTGGCTATTGATGAGTCGCAATTTGTTTTATCCGAATCGCATGATGGGGAAGGATTGGCCCATTGTGGATATAAAGCATTAATTCGACGAGTATATCTGGACGGTTATTATTGGGCGACTATTTCTAGTGATGCAAAAGAGTTGGTAAAAAGGTGTGATTCATGTCAAAGATATGCCAATATAATCCACAAGCCAGGGGTACTGTTAGAAAGTATTTCCGAAGCAGTGCCATTTGACAGGTAGGGTATTGTTAGAAAGATTCATGAGGCATAAGGGTTATCTTTTTTTTAAAACTTAATGAAAGGTTCTACTCAACACAAAAGATCCCTCACAAATTGGACTGTGAAGTTAATTAGATCTAGTATAGGTTGAATATCATATGACAAATATATCGGACCTAAACATCATAATATTTTCATTATTTTGATCCAGATAATTCACCTCCTAAAATAACCGTTGATCGTAATTTCGCAGGCTCTCTCTTCTCTTTTGATATATGGTCGTGAAAAAACATAGTATTTAATTTTATATCATAATTTTTCCTATTCTTATGCCAAAACACTTACCTATAATATTTTAGAACATGAATTCCAAACAAATGTGGAGCTCGGTCTTGTACTTATCTTGCTTGCTGACAATATGAAGCAGCTGACAGATCTAGTATATAAATTTGAATGACTTCATCTATCCCATATGTAGTTTATAAACATAAACTTAGTTTTGTTTTTTTAAAAATAAAACTAAACTACGTAAATTTTTTTATCATAGATCGCAGAAATGGAGATTTTAACCGGCCACTAATTTCGGGTAAATCAATAAAAACTTAAATAATAAATTCAACATGGAAGTAAAAGTTCAATATTTAGTTTGATAATATTTTCTCTCGTTCTTGATTAAAAGTTTTTCTACAAAATTCCACCGTTATTAAAAGCGGTAATTATTATTTTTTAAAAACAATAAACTATTGGTCAAATAATAATTAATGTTTTTTTTAATCTTATTCAAAGTAAAAAAGCAATTCATTGGTTAAATGATCGTGGAACGTAACGAACTATGATTTATTATAAAGGTTAGACTAAAACAAGAGTTTTTTTATAACCATGAATTCTATTCACAAAATTGAAAAGATAAAACATGCTCCGTGTATAAAAATCCTAAATTCATTTATACTACTCATTTTTTACCTCAACCATTACCAAAAAAATCATTAAAAAATCATTGATTCTCTCCAGCATATGGATTTAAGCAAAAATCATTGATTCTCTCCAACATATGAATTTAAGCGACATAAACGACAATTTTAGCTGCAATGATTCAATGATTTTTGTTCGGATGATGAAGAGCCACTAACTGATCAAGTGACGTACAAAACCATGCAAAATTTGCAATTTAAGCAAATCCGACAAGTAGCACGCAAATTGGGCAGGTTGGACGCGTCATTTGTTCCAAATTGATATAATTTTTTATATAATTTTGTGCAAGTTTTATTAAATATAAATTTATTTATGCAATATTATTTGAGGTACATTTTGAAATAATATAGAAAGGCATTTTATATATAAAGTCTTTTCAATTTTTTAGGTAAATCTCCCTATTAAATATAAATGATTTATCTATAGAATTTAAACTTTTTAATATATATTCAAATCTAAATATTTATATTTAATGCATATTTTAAAATCCTATTTTAAACTTTTATAAATTTCATGTATTTCAAATATCTTTTTCAATCCGTATAATAATATTTTTGAAAGAGAATAAATAGATTAATCAATTTCCTCAATTAAAATAGTTGATTTATATATATATATAAATATATGTAGTATTTTTTGTGTTAAAATATATGTAATTTTATTGTCGGTAAATTATTTATTTTTATAAATAGTATATTTTTGTTAACTTCATATGAAAATAAAAATAAGTTTCATATTTACATTATAAATTTGTTTAATAAAAATTATCAATATAATTAAAATATTAACGCTATGTCACTAAAAACACTGATTAATGCGATGTCACCGTATCCATATATTATTATATTTTAAGTTGATGTAAAATAATGTATTAATATGTATTAGTAATTCTAGTATGGTATAATAAGTATATAATAAATGAATATAATTACTTTGAATAAAGAAAACGCAAAAATATTAATACGCAAAAATTAATTTTGCATAATCTATGTTTATGGGTTGGATAAATCTACGCACCTTTGAATAAAGACGCATATATATTTGACTAGATCCTTTAACATATTTATTCTAAACGCGCTTTTTTTCTTTCTTTTTCCCTTTTTTATTTTCTTATTTCCTTTTGCAAAAATATGTTTTTTTTTCAAAATTTCTGATGTCTATAAAACCAAAACAATTTTTTTTAGAGATTTATACTTGTTTATATTTCCTTTACCACTTGTTTTAGGCACCCTTCTCAATAAAACAAGTTTAAATCTATAAAAAAAATTGTTTTGGTTTTATAGACATCAGAAATTTTGAAAAAAAACATATTTTTTGCAAAAAGGAAATAAGAAAATAAAAAAGGGAAAAAGAAAGAAAAAAACCGCGTTTAGAATAAATATGTTAAAGGATCTAGTCAAATATATATGGGTCTTTATTCAAAGGTGCGTAGATTTATCCAACCCATAAACATAGATTATGCAAAATTAATTTTTGCGTATTAATATTTTTGCGTTTTCTTTATTCAAAGTAATTATATTCATTTATTATATACTTATTATACCATACTAGAATTACTAATACATATTAATACATTATTTTACATCAACTTAAAATATAATAATATATGGATATGGATACGGTGACATCGCATTAATCAGTGTTTTTAGTGACATAGCGTTAATATTTTAATTATATTGATAATTTTTATTAAACAAATTTATAATGTAAATATGAAACTTATTTTTATTTTCACATGAAGTTAACAAAAATATACTATTTATAAAAATAAATAATTTACCGACAATAAAATTACATATATTTTAACACAAAAAATACTACATATATTTATATATATATATAAATCAACTATTTTAATTGAGGAAATTGATTAATCTATTTATTCTCTTTCAAAAATATTATTATACTGATTGAAAAAGATATTTGAAATACATGAAATTTATAGAAGTTTAAAATAGGATTTTAAAATATGCATTAAATATAAATATTTAGATTTGAATATATATTAAAAAGTTTAAATTCTATAGATAAATCATTTATATTTAATAGGGAGATTTACCTAAAAAATTGAAAAGACTTTATATATAAAATGCCTTTCTATATTATTTCAAAATGTACCTCAAATAATATTGCATAAATAAATTTATATTTAATAAAACTTGCACAAAATTATATAAAAAATTATATCAATTTGGAACAAATGACGCATCCAACCTGCCCAATTTGCGTGCTACTTGTCGGATTTGCTTAAATTGCAAATTTTGCATGGTTTTGTACGTATCAGTTAGTGGCTCTTCATCATCCGAACAATGAATTTGATCAGTTAGTGGCTCTTCATCATCCGAACAAAATTCATTGCAGCTAAAATTGTCGTTTATGTCGCTTAAATTCATATGTTGGAGAGAATCAATGATTTTTGCTAAATGAATTTAGGATTTTTATACACGTAGCATTTTTTATCTTTTCAATTTTGTGAATAGAATTCATGGTTATAAAAAAACTCTTGTTTTAGTCTAACCTTTAGTCTAACCTTTATAATAAATCATAGTTCGTTACGTTCCACGATCAATTATCATTAAACATATTTTAACCAATGAATTGCTTTTTACTTTGAATAAGATTAAAAAAAACATTAATTATTATTTGACCAATAGTTTATTGTTTTTAAAAAATAATAATTACCGCTTTTAATAACAGTGGAATTTTGTAGAAAAACTTTTAATCAAGAACGAGAGAAAATATTATCAAACTAAATATTGAACTTTTACTTCCATGTTGAATTTATTATTTAAGTTTTTATTGATTTACCCGAATAAATTCAACATGGAAGTAAAAGTTCAATATTCAATATTTAGTTTGATAATATTTTCTCTCGTTCTTGATTAAAAGTTTTTCTACAAAATTCCACTGTTATTAAAAGCGGTAATTATTATTTTTTAAAAACAATAAACTATTGGTCAAATAATAATTAATATTTTTTTAAATCTTATTCAAAGTAAAAAAGCAATTCATTGGTTAAAATATGTTTAATGACAATTGATCGTGGAACGTAACGAACTATGATTTATTATAAAGGTTTGGATTTAAGCAAAAATCATTGATTCTCTCCAACATATGAATTTAAGCGACATAAACGACAATTTTAGCTGCAATGATTTTTGTTCGGATGATGAAGAGCCACTAACTGATCAAGTGACGTACAAAACCATGCAAAATTTGCAATTTAAGCAAATCCGACAAGTAGCACACAAATTGGGCAGGTTGGATGCGTCATTTGTTCCAAATTGATATAATTTTTTATATAATTTTGTGCAAGTTTTATTAAATATAAATTTATTTATGCAATATTATTTGAGGTACATTTTGAAATAATATAGAAAGGCATTTTATATATAAAGTTTTTTCAATTTTTTAGGTAAATCTCCCTATTAAATATAAATGATTTATCTATAGAATTTAAACTTTTTAATATATATTCAAAACTAAATATTTATATTTAATGCATATTTTAAAATCCTATTTTAAACTTCTATAAATTTTATAAATTTCATGTATTTCAAATATCTTTTTCAATCCGTATAATAATATTTTTGAAAGAGAATAAATAGATTAATCAATTTCCTCAATTAAAATAGTTGATTTATATATATATATATATATATATATATATATATATATATATAAATATATGTAGTATTTTTGGTGTTAAAATATATGTAATTTTATTGTCGGTAAATTATTTATTTTTATAAATAGTATATTTTTGTTAACTTAATGTGAAAATAAAAATAAGTTTCATATTTATTTTATAAATTTGTTTAATAAAAATTATCAATATAATTAAAATATTAACGATATGTCACTAAAAACACTGATTAATGCGATGTACCGTATCCATATATTATTATATTTTAAGTTGATGTAAAATAATGTATTAATATGTATTAGTAATTCTAGTATGGTATAATAAGTATATAATAAATGAATATAATTACTTTGAATAAAGAAAAGGCAAAAATATTAATACGCAAAAATTAATTTTGCATAATCTATGTTTATGGGTTGGATAAATCTACGCACCTTTGAATAAAGACCGCGGTTTTTTTCTTTCTTTTTCCCTTTTTTATTTTCTTATTTCCTTTTGCAAAAATATGTTTTTTTTTCAAAATTTCTGATGTCTATAAAACCAAAACAATTTTTTTTATAGATTTAAACTTGTTTTATTGAGAATGGTGCCTAAAAACAAGTGGTAAAGGAAAAAGGAAGAAGAAACTTTTATCATGTTTTTAGGCGCCATTCTCAAAAAGAAAGAAAAAAACCGTTTAGAATAAATATGTTAAAGGATCTAGTCAAATATATATGGGTCTTTATTCAAAGGTGTGTAGATTTATCCAACCCATAAACATAGATTATGCAAAATTAATTTTTGCGTATTAATATTTTTGCGTTTTCTTTATTCAAAGTAATTATATTCATTTATTATATACTTATTATACCATACTAGAATTACTAATACATATTAATACATTATTTTACATCAACTTAAAATATAATAATATATGGATACGGTGACATCGCATTAATCAGTGTTTTTAGTGACATAAAATTTATAATGTAAATATGAAACTTATTTTTATTTTCACATGAAGTTAACAAAAATATACTATTTATAAAAATAAATAATTTACCGACAATAAAATTACATATATTTTAACACAAAAAATACTACATATATTTATATATATATAAATCAACTATTTTAATTGAGGAAATTGATTAATCTATTTATTCTCTTTCAAAAATATTATTATACGGATTGAAAAAGATATTTGAAATACATGAAATTTATAGAAGTTTAAAATAAGATTTTAAAATATGCAATAAATATAAATATTTAGATTTGAATATATATTAAAAAGTTTAAATTCTATAGATATATCATTTATATTTAATAGGGAGATTTACCTAAAAAATTGAAAAGACTTTATATATAAAATGCCTTTCTATATTATTTCAAAATGTACCTCAAATAATATTGCATAAATAAATTTATATTTAATAAAACTTGCACAAAATTATATAAAACATTATATCAATTTGGAACAAATGACGCATCGAACCTGCCCAATTTGCGTGCTACTTGTCGGATTTGCTTAAATTGCAAATTTTGCATGGTTTTGTACGTCACTTGATCAGTTATGGCTCTTCATCATCCGAACAAAAATCATTGCAGCTAAAATTGTCGTTTATGTCGCTTAAATTCATATGTTGGAGAGAATCAATGATTTTTGCTTAAATCCATATGCTGGAGAGAATCAATGATTTTTTTGGTAATGGTTGAGGTAAAAAATGAGTAGTATAAATGAATTTAGGATTTTTATACACGGAGTATTTTTTATCTTTTCAATTTTGTGAATAGAATTCATGGTTATAAAAAAACTCTTGTTTTAGTCTAACCTTTATAATAAATCATAGTTCGTTACGTTCCACGATCAATTGTCATTAAATATATTTTAACCAATGAATATTGTTTTTAAAAAATAATAATTACCGCTTTTAATAACAGTGGAATTTTGTAGAAAAACTTTTAATCAAGAACGAGAGAAAATATTATCAAACTAAATATTGAACTTTTACTTCCATGTTGAATTTATTATTTAAGTTTTTATTGATTTACCCGAATAAATTCAACATGGAAGTAAAAGTTCAATATTTAGTTTGATAATATTTTCTCTCGTTCTTGATTAAAAGTTTTTCTACAAAATTCCACCGTTATTAAAAGCGGTAATTATTATTTTTTAAAAACAATAAACTATTGGTCAAATAATAATTAATGTTTTTTTTAATCTTATTCAAAGTAAAAAAGCAATTCATTGGTTAAAATATGTTTAATGACAATTGATCGTGGAACGTACCTAAAAACAAGTGGTAAAGGAAAAGGGAAGAAGAAACTTTTATCATGTTTTTAGGCGCCATTCTCAATATAAACAAGTATAAATCTCTAAAAAAAATTGTTTTGGTTTTATAGACATCAGAAATTTTGAAAAAAAAAACATGTTTTCAGAAATTTTGAAAAAAAAACATGTTTTTTTTGCAAAAGGAAATAAAAAAATAAAAAAAGGAAAAAGAAAGAAAAAAAGCGCGTTTAGAATAAATATGTTAAAGGATCTAGTCAAATATATATGGGTCTTTATTCAAAGGTGCATAGATTTATCCAACCCATAAACATAGATTATGCAAAATTAATTTTTGCGTATTTATATTTTTGCGTTTTCTTTATTCAAAGTAATTATATTCATTTATTATATACTTATTATACCATACTAGAATTACTAATACATATTAATACATTATTTTACATCAACTTAAAATATAATAATATATGGATACGGTGACATCGCATTAATCAGTGTTTTTAGTGACATAGCGTTAATATTTTAATTATATTGATAATTTTTATTAAACAAATTTATAATGTAAATATGAAACTTATTTTTATTTTCACATGAAGTTAACAAAATTATACTATTTATAAAAATAAATAATTTACCGCATTAATCAGTGTTTTTAGTGACATAGCGTTAATATTTTAATTATATTGATAATTTTTATTAAACAAATTTATAATGTAAATATGAAACTTATTTTTATTTTCACATGAAGTTAACAAAATTATACTATTTATAAAAATAAATAATTTACCGACAATAAAATTACATATATTTTAACACCAACAATACTACATATATTTATATATATATATATATATAAATCAACTATTTTAATTGAGGAAATTGATTAATCTATTTATTCTCTTTCAAAAATATTATTATACGGATTGAAAAAGATATTTGAAATACATGAAATTTATAGAAGTTTAAAATAAGATTTTAAAATATGCATTAAATATAAATATTTAGATTTGAATATATATTAAAAAGTTTAAATTCTATAGATAAATCATTTATATTTAATAGGGAGATTTACCTAAAAAATTGAAAAGACTTTATATATAAAATGCCTTTCTATATTATTTCAAAATGTACCTCAAATAATATTGCATAAATAAATTTATATTTAATAAAACTTGCACAAAATTATATAAAAAATTATATCAATTTGGAACAAATGACGCATCCAACCTGCCCAATTTGCGTGCTACTTGTCGGATTTGCTTAAATTGCAAATTTTGCATGGTTTTGTACGTCACTTAAATTGTAAATTTTGCATGGTTTTGTATATCGCAAATAAGTGCGAATTAAAGGTTGTATGGTGAAAAAAAATTACAAATTGTTTGTAAATGATCAGTTAGTGGCTCTTCATCATCCGAACAAAAATCATTGCAGCTAAAATTGTCGTTTATGTCGCCATTCTCAATATAAACAAATATAAATCTCTAAAAAAATCGTAAAGACTGTCTGACGAAAGCATTGGAAGACACTCAGAATCAAAATCTGACGAATTTAGATAAATAGTATAGGAGGGAGGAGTATTGGGAGGAGACTGATTATTCTTTTTTTTTTTTTCATAAAATTTCGTTTTTTTTTCATAAAAATAAAAAGAATTATAAATTATTCTTTTTCTTTTTCTTTTTCATAAAATTTCATTTCACATTCATAATTCTGAATCATAAAAGTTTAACATAACAAAACAAAGTTTGCATTCTTCTCAGAAAAATAAGTAACTAACCCTCCTTACGGCTGTCTTCTTCCTCATCGAGTACATGTTCATTTCTTTCTTTTTTGTCTAGAAGATCAGCCTCCTCCCAATACTGTTTATCTAAATTCGTCAGATTTTGATTTTGAGTGTCCTCCAATGCTTTCGCTAGACAGTCTTTACGATTTTTTCCATAATCTGCTGTTGAAGATACTGGACCGCTAAGGTACTTTAATTTTTCAATGATCTAGAACACTCAGTTTTGATAATAGAAGATAATAAATTGTTGACTTTTGTTGTTTCAGAAGGATACGATCTCAACTACCACGACCGGTGGCAGCCTCCCTTCCAAGTGAACCACCAAGGTCAATGGGTTTTCCGGTGACAATAGCTGGTGAGTGACCGTGAAACTTGAAGTACTCGTCCAGTGTCCAAGCCATGGTTTGCGCATTAGTTCCCATGTCTGGGGCAGGGACATCGGTTTGAACTCCAATCAGATCATGGATCTTCTGGGTAAACACGCGAGTCAGACGTTCTAGCTCGCTAAGACTTAGCTCCCTTGGATTGCATCCAATCCCACCCTTAGCTCCACCATAAGGGATATCAGCGACCGCAGTCTTCCATGTCATAAGTTGAGCAAGGGCATTCACTTCATCAGGATCAACCTCAGGATGGTATCTGATGCCCCCTTTCATCGGTCCACGAGCATTATCATGTTTTAAAATCTTTACTGCTTTATAAGCAGTAGTTTTAATAATGAAACATTTTAATTATGACTATTAAAATTAATATAATCATCAATTAAAATAATAAATCTAAATCTAAACTACTTTGCTTTAATTGTTACTACTCACTCCAACTTGTAATTTTAAATAGAACGTCTTTCCAAACAAACATTAACATATATATAAACTCATTTGTATCTAGATTTCCAAACAAACATTAACATATATATAAACTCATTTGTATCTAGATCAACCTCTCCTCCATAAAATCCAATAATATAATTTGTTTTGTAATATTTTAATGTTGAACATATATAAAGTTATAGGATTAAAAGTTGATTTTTTAAGCTAGTTGATGAAGATTGTTTGGTTTTATCTTTTGTTCCGCTAAATCCCCTAACTCAATTATTGAAAACTATATTTAAAAACATATTAATAAAACATATCAAACTATTTTCCTAATAAAAATTTAAAGCAATTTTACTGGAAAACTAACGGAACAACCATTTGGAAAAGAAATGACACTAATGTATGTGTAATTGGCTATTAATTACCATACTCATACCTGGATTTTGGAGATATTAAAGATTATACAAAAGAGAAGAAGAAAAAGGTAGGGAGATAAAATGGAGAATAAAAAGAGAAATGAAGAAATACGAAGGAGAGAACTCAAAATTTATAAAGATAATAATTGTTAAAATAATTTTAAAACAAAATACGCCTTCATAAAATTTTAGTAAACGTTTAGTAACAATATGAATATTAAAATTATAATATACCTAACTCAATTATCTTTTACAATAAAAATGATAGCAATTGTTTTTAAAAAATCTAAAACATATCCACCTTATTTTTGTTAACAAAAGAACAAAATAAAGAAAGAGAAAAATGGCTAGGGTTTCTGTTTATTAGAAAGTATGTATTACAAAGCTATTACTTATAGATAAGCTATATGGACCTAGGCTTTATTTCTCTAACACCCTCTCTCAAACTCGCAATCCTTATTCTTGGGAGTTTGTTACACAAAATAAAAACAAAAATTGAAGAAAAAACAAAACACCAAACTTCAAAGCCAAAATCGAAAGAAAACGCCAAAATAAAAAAAAATAATTAAAATGTCAAAACCAAAAAATCAAAATACAATCTCCAATCTCCAATCTCTAATCTCCAATCTCCAATCTCTAAACTCCAAACTTCAATCTAATCCAAACTAATCCAAACGAATCCAAACGAATCCAAACGAATCCAAACGAATCCAAACGAATCCAAACGAATCCAAAAGACCGATATTATTTGGTATTGTGAGCGTTTAACATGGTACTACGCGAATCTATTAACTACTGATAAGATGGACCGGGTTGGAAATTTAAGTTGATATGACAACTTAAAGTATCTATTGTTTAAAGGATAACCACAATATTTTATTACAGACCAGATACCAATTTGGTATAAGAAACAAGATTTTGAATATCTACATATCTCAACGGGAAAAGGTTGAGATTGTTTGACAGAATTACAATGTGAATGATAAAGACAAATGAACACCGTTATGGACAAATATCCTCTAAACCATAGACCATATCAGGACGAGCGATCCTATTTAAATAAATCGACATATCTACAACGACTAAACATTCTTGATAAAAAACATGTTTTTCTATCAAATAAGGTTTGGGCTGTAAATGTTTATAGAAAGAGAATAAGGTGTATGTCAACATAACACTAGAAGTCTTGAAAAATAAACAAACTTGACAAAAAATGATAATGAATAATATACTTTGTAACCTAAAGAGTAGCTAATTATCCTTTTTTTAAAGTGATTCTCAAACGTCTAAACTACTCATATTATCCTACTTTGTATATTAAAAAGGGAAAAGGATACAAATGCACCCCATACATTTGGACAACAAGATTTTTAACTATAAAAATCATTGAAGTTAGTTGTTATGCAGAATGACGGCCTCCGCAAAATAAACAGAAAAATAATAAGATTAAGATATGTCTACCTTTATTTTGTTTTATATAATCTACTACAAAATTCAACTTAAAATTGATTATCTAATACGATGTAATTCAATCGTACTTTTATATATATAATATTAACATTTTCTTCCAATCATCGTAATCATCAATATGCAACAATTAGGAGATTTAAGATGTTTCTATTTAAAAAATATTTAAAAAATCTCGTGACAATCCAAATTTTAACGATGTACTTACGGTGTATTATGTCCATCTATCATCCTATTAATTTGGATAACTATAAGGAGGGTGGCGATGCGACCATATTCCTGATTCAGCATCGTTATCAACATTTATCTTCACCTTGTCCTAACTATATATTATATCGATCTCTTCACCTTGTCCTAAATATATATTATATCGATCTCTTCACCTTGTCCTAACCAGATACTATATCGCTAACCTAGTCAAAGAAGATGAACCCATTAATCTCATCATTACAGAGAGAATACAAAATATTATACAATACGCCGTCTAACCCAACCCACTAAATTAAACAACAAAAATTACATAATTGTTTAACAGATGAGTCCACCGAACCTTTAGCAGGTCGATCCTCAACCATTTTTGGATCCACAAACTTACCCATCATATATCTCACAAAAATATCCATATCCACTTACAATCCAGTCATGACCTATTCAATTCTAACAAATGACGACTAACTTCACTACACAGATATAACTTGTGTATCCTAGATATGTTGCTACCGAACCCAAATATATCTTCTCGTTGTCCTCGTTACCACTTGAAATTCTCTAGGGTAATTGTCATCAAATTTCAATTAATGCAAGACACAAGATGGACTAGTATGATGGAACTAGAGATATTGAACATCATGTTGATCAGTTAAAAAAAATGCTTCGAAAGAGATGACATGCTGGTCTATTATGTTTTTTATATGATATTTTAATACAATACCCATGCACGGCCAACCAACTTACCTTCAAGTTATATATAATATATTGAGACATTGTGAATGAATGCGGGCATTGTCTTTGTGAGGACGAATGCATCCATACCATGTACCAAGGAAAATAAAATATCTCTTTTAGTTGTCCGAATGATGGTTCGGCATCCAAATGACCTCATTCAAAAATTTAAGAAATTTGGATATCAAACCCTCTAAACTTTTATTCAGCCCCTAAATTATTATTCGGTTAGTGACTTCAACTTGTGTGATAGATTGAAGATGGAAATATATTTAAAAGTCTTGTTCGATGCCTTTTTTAAGCAACAATCAATGCTCTTTTCCAGGATTAGATAAAAATCGGCTGACTACTCTGACGGCATGAGCAATATCAGGTATTATACAAACCATAACATACATCAAACTACCCACAACTGAAGAGTATGGTATTTTATTCATTTCTTCCATGTCGCTCTCCTTTGTAGGTGATTGCTTGGAAGAAAGTTTAAAATTCCCTACAAGTGGAGAAGTAACAGGTTTTGCGTTACTCATGCTGAATATTTCTAAAACCTTCTTAATATATCTTTCTTGGGACAATCATAATTTGTTTTTCACCCTATCTTGAGTGATCTTTATTCTAAGAATTTGTTTTACAGGACCAAAATTCTTCATTACGAAGGATTTGCTGAGTTCCATCTTCAACTTCTCTATCTTTCCAATATTATGACCAACAATCAGCATATCATCCACGTAGAGCATAAAGATGATACAATTATTTTCAAAAACTTTCTTGATAAAAAAACAATGGTTAGATGATGTCTTATTATACCCGTGTTCCACCATAAATGAACCAAACCTTTTATACCACTGTCGTGGGGCTTGTTTGAGACCGTACAAACTCTTTTTTAGTTTGCACACCAAATATTCTTTATCTTTAGTTTCAAACCCTTCAGGTTGCTTCATGTAAATTTCTTCTTCCGAATCACCATGGAGAAAATCAGTCTTCACATCAAGTTGTTCAACTTCCAAATTCAAGCTAGCAACTATTCCAAGAACAACACCAATGGATGACATTTTGACTACATGTGAAAATATTTCTTCAAAATCAATACCTTTTCTCTGACCAAATCCTTTGGCAACCAATCACACCTTGTATCTTGGTTGTGGATTTCCTTCTTCAGTCTTCAGCTTAAACACCCATTTATTACTACGTACTTTCTTCAATTTCGGTAACTTTACCAAATCATATGTGTAATTCTCATGAAACGAGTTCATCTCTTCTTGCATGGCCTTCCACTCCTCTTTCTTTTGCAGCACAACCTCTTCAAAACATTTAGGTTCTCCCCCATCAGTTAGTAACATACTCATTTGTTGGGTACCTAGTCGAAGGTTGACGATCTCTAATGGATCTTCTCAAATGGGGTTCTTCAATATGATTTTCCTCAACTTCAACTGTTGTTTCTTCATAATCAGGAGCCTCGCCATGATCCTCATACTCAATTGGAAATGATGCATCCGGAACTAAGTCAAGTTTAATATTGACTTCTGATTTTGTATTCTCAATGTTCTTCATGTCTCCAAGAGTTTGGTCTTCAAAAAACACAACGTCTCTCCTTCAAATGACTTTTCTACTTTTTGGATTCCAAAGTCTGTAACCAAACTCATCATGTTTGTAAACAAGAAATATGTATTCTTTGGTTTTCTCATCCAACTCTCGAGGGACATGTACGAACGCCTTACAACCAAACACCTTCAAGTGTTTATAGCTTATGTCTTTTCCGGTCCATATTCTTTCGGGAATCGCACCATCTAAAGGAACTGAAGGAGATAAGTTGAGATCTACCGCCTTGATCAATGCTTCACCCCAGAAGGACTTTGATAATCTTGAATGGGAGAGCATACACACGATCTTGTTACAAATAGTTTGATTCATTCTTTCTCTAACACCATTATGTTGCGGGGTCTTGGGTACTGATCTCTCAAGCCTGATACCATAAACTCTATAATATTATTCAAATGGTCCAATGTATTCACCACCATTGTCGGAGAGGATACATTTCAATTTTTTTCCAGTTTTCCTTTCAACGTTGGCGTGAAACTTCTTGAATACTTATAACACTTGATATTTGGTCTTCAAATGATATGCCCAAACCTTTCTAAAACGATCTTCAATGAATGTGACAAAGTATAACGATCCGCCAATACTTCTATCGCCTCTAGACATACATCTGTGTATATTAGATCAAGAATATTATTCTTTCTATGTGGTCGTCCTGCTCGAAATGCAACTCTGTGTTGTTTTTCTGCAAAATAATGAGTGCATTATTTTAAAGAATTATTTGGAAAATTTGGTAGAAGATTTTATTTGTGAGAATTTTATGTCCCTTCTCACTCATATGGACAAGTTTGGCATGCCACAAATTTGTCGAGTCTTCATGTTTGATTGCATTCGCTTCTACTCCATTTGATTGTTTTGTTTGCATATACTACAAACGATCAATCTTCTTACCTCTGGCCACGACCAGATTTTATTTCCTAAGCTTCTAAACTCCATTGCCAAATGTGTTTTCGTATCCCATATCATCAAGCTGACCAGTACAAATCAAATTGCTACGAATATCTGGAACATATCGAACATTATTTAATAATAGCTTGCAACCGCTACTAGTTTCCATTGTTGCATCACTTCGACCAACAATTTCATATCTTGCTTCATTTTCCATCTTAACAAAACCGAACTCACCACTTGTGTAAGTGGTCAAAAAAGTTCTATCGGCTGTTACATGAGATGCTCCAGAATCAATCATTCATGTGCCTTGGCATGCAAGTTTGTTTTTATGAGTAAAATGATTTGCACAATCAAGTTTCATGGAGGTTGAATTTAATAATAAATTATTGACTTTAATTTTGTTTCTTAATTCCATATACACCAACAAATTATATAAGTGATAATTATTGTGATATAAATGGTTTATTTGTTGATTAGAACCAACAACCAAATAAGTGCTTAATAGATATATGATCACTGATAAAGATACCAAACAGACCTGTAAAGTATTTCTACACTTCTAAGGTGGTTTGACAATGCACAAAAAAGTGATTAATGGATTCAGTATTGCCGAAAAACTGACATTTTGAAGCAATACTAAATATTTTATTTTGAAGGACACTATCAACATGATAAGGCCTTCCAGAATCATCCAAGTAACTTTATGTTGAACTTAGAAACTCACTCAGATGTAAACTTTTGTTCTCTAAATATAAATTTTATAGACGTAGTAGAGAGCATGATTTTTCGGCAAAAACTAATTAAAGATTGCATGTACCATGAACTAAGCCATCAGCCAAACAGTTAAATAGAACGAGAGAATCAATTTTAAAATCCAACAAATTTAAGGCCAGATTCTTGCAATAAATCAGTTAATCAAAAAGGGATAGAAGCTTAGTTATAATAGAGCTTTGCTTTCCATAGAGCCTATCAATGCAAGAGACTAAGGAACCAGTGGATTATCTAATTAATATACCTCTAATGGACTCACCATATAAGGCATATGCACCATTACTGTTCATTTTAAGTATATTTTAAAGGGAGGAATCTATTTAACAGCCTGAACAAACATCTTTCTCTTTTGATCATTGAAACAACACATAGACAATGCAATATTATGATCACTAGTTCATATTTTATGAGTAAAATGATTTGCACAATCAAGTTTCATGGAGGTTGAATTTAATTTTAAATTATTGACTTTAATTTTGTTTCTTAATTCCATATACACCAACAAATAATATTAGTGATAATTGTCGTGATATGAATGGTTTTATTTGTTGATTAGAACCAACAACTAAATAAGTGCTTAATAAATATATGATCACTAGTAAAGATACTAAACAGACCTGTAAAGTATTTCTATACTTCTAAGGGTGTTTGGCAATGCACAAAAAAATGATTAATGGATTCAATATTGCTGCAAAAATGACATTTTGAAGCAGTACTAAATATTTTATTTTGAAGGACACTATCAACAAGATAAGACCTTCTAGAATCATCCAAATAACTTTATGTTGAACTTTGTAGTTTAGTACTCCATCTGTCTCATAATATGTGTCTTTCTAGAAGAGATTTTTTGTCTCATAATATGTGTCGTTCTCGTTTTCCAATGCAACATTATTACATGTACTCCACTTTCAACCAATAAAATAGTTAACTTTCTGCATAAGTTATTAACTCCACCAATCAAATTTATTTTCTTTTATTCTTTCAAAGTCATTATTACTTTTCTTAATATTGGTGAAGAAACCTTAAACGACTAATATTATGAGACGGATGGAGTATATAAAATGAAATTGATTCTTTTTTGTATATGCACCGGGTCATAAAAATGGTCGCATCATCACCTTTTTCATAGTTATCCAAATTGATGGGATGATAGACGGACATAGTGCGGCACAAATTTACCATTAAAATTTGGATTATCATGAGATTTTTTAAAAATATTTCTTAAATGGAACTTTTTCCGTCAATGATTCGAAAAAAATGTTAACATTAATTATATATATATATATATATATATATATATATATATATATATATATATATATATATATAAAAGTACGATTGAATTACAGTTTATTAAACAATCAACTTTAAGTTGACTTTCTAGTTTAGTATATAAAATAAAACTGATACTTTTTTATATAGGGTTTGGCTAACCGGTGCCCATGGGCACCCGTTAGCAAGCATTAAATAACCCACTTTTTGTTAGTTTCAATACAGAGAATAATAGTCAGGATTTATATTTTTTTTATAGACGTAACTACCCTCCTCTAGATTAATAAAAGCTAAAATATAATTGACGCGAACATACTGCACAATCATCTATCAA
The DNA here is from genome assembly GCA_036936605.1 of Limnanthes douglasii subsp. nivea. Taxonomy (NCBI): domain Eukaryota; kingdom Viridiplantae; phylum Streptophyta; class Magnoliopsida; order Brassicales; family Limnanthaceae; genus Limnanthes; species Limnanthes douglasii. Next base: position 4,349,798 of record JAUPFV010000003.1, on the reverse strand, counting down.
ATTCAAAAATAACAGTTATTTTAAAAGTAACGCTTTCCAAATTAAAAATATAAGTGATTTTAGAATTATTGTTTTAAATAAAAAAAATTGATTTGATTATAAAAATAACAAATTTGATTTTATTTATATTATCTTTTAAAAAATTTATATGACAAATTTGATTAAATTTTCACGTATATTTTAAAATATTTTTATAATATTAACTTTAATTTTATTCTATATTTTAAAAAAAATAATATATAAGATTTCTAAATATGTTTTAAAAATATTTTTTATGACACAAATTTGATTTTATTTTCCTCAATTTTTTCAAAAATATATTTTAAATAACAAATTGATATTATTTCCATATATAGTTTAAAGTATCTTTTAAATATTTAATTTGATTTTGTTATATTTAAATTTTTAAAATATCTTTCAAAAAATATATAATAAGATTTATTATTATTTTAATAAAAAAAGTCTTTTTTATAAATTATAATTCGATAAAAATTAAATTCTAATATAAAAATGTACAGTATAATATAAAAAGTTTATATTTTAAAAGAGATATATAAAACAATTTTTTTTAAATTCAGTATAATAATTTTAAATCGTTTATATATATAGTCTTTTTTAAAATGGTAGTTTTTAAATTACTTTTATCTTTACAGTTTAAATAACTTTAAAATTTTAACATTACTTCTTTCAAATAACATACTTTATTAGTTATATTTACTACTAAGGGTATTTGTGTCTATATAAAAAAAATATAAATCTCGGTCATTAATTCTTCTAAAAAATACCTTAAATTAAACAAAAAATGGGTTATTTAATGCTCGGTGCCCATGGGCACCGGTTAGCCAAACCCTTTTATATATGCGCAATGAGTATTGTGTTTGTCTTATACCAACTTGGTCTTTGGTGTGCAATGAGTATTGTGTCTGTCTTAAAACAATACCGAGTCAATGATCTAGATTTATATCATACGGCTAATTTTTTATGTATAAATTGTTTATAGAGTTTTTTGCGGCGGAATTTTTAAAATCAATTCCTGTTTATTAATGTGTTTGCTTATTTAAATTGTTTTTTAGGGATAATAACTTTCAAAATTAGACTTTTTATCTAATATTATAAATATAGTCTAATTTTCCTAATATTTTATATTTCATTTCCTTTATATACTAGTTTTTTAAGTTAGGACAAAAGTAATGGACGGATATATCTAATTATAAAATATTTGTAAAATCTTTATATTCGTTTATGGTAAAATAAAAATATTTTTTATTATATATAGTTTATGCATAAATATTAGAAAATAAAAGTAAAGTGCAATATTATCGGGTTTTACATAAGTAGAGAATAAAAATGAGATGCAAATCTTTTTGGTTTTCAAAGTACAATTGTTATCAAATAACTATATTAAATAACTTTGCCTTTTTCTTTTATAATTGTTGTTAAAGATTATAGTAATATTAAAATAATACTTATACGTTTTATTGAAAAATATAATAATTTATATTTGGTGTATTATAAATTTTAATATTCATTGCTGAATGACTTATTTGTTCTATGTAGCAGTAATTATGTTGTTTTCCAATGGTCATCCATGTTCCGGGATTACACGGGGGCAATATCCTTTTCTTGAGTTTGAGTAACGGATAACCATTAGTGAAGGCTCTTTGTAACAGTCGATCCATTCTCGGGATTTATGAAGTTTTTGTTTAATTAATTTTTATTAAAATTTTAGTTTTTTATCAAAGAATTGTATCAAATTAATGTTTTATTAATTTTTTAATATAATATTATTCGATAATCGAGTGAGGAGAGGATTTGGCGAAACGATAGAACAAAATAATCCTGACTTAACTTTACAAAAGTCATTTTAAAACTATATTTTTATATATTTAAGATTAAAATATTAAAAAAAATTATGATATAGGAGATATATCTGTTAATTTTTCGAGAGGAGGTCTGTTTAGAATTATCATAATTTCAAGTGGAGCAGTTAGCATTGAAAAAAAAATGAAATTTTGATTTATTATTTTTAATGGATTATATTAATCTATTCAAAAAACCACATTTTCCCATACGCTAAAGCACCATTTTTACTTCCGAAAAATATGAAACACCTCGTGAAAGAATTTATTTCCAGCCGTCTCAATGGACTCGAGACCCGGAGAGCCTCTATTATCTAGGATGATCCACGTTTCATTTAGGCTTAAAGTCTTTTTCCTATGTTGTAGCATTTGGCATCGTCCTAGGAATTTTGAATTCTTTTATCAATAACTTAATTCAAAATCAATAACCAAATTCATTCTTCTAGTAACATAGGTGAGCGAAGAATCACCTAAATTTAAAATCGAACCTCCTAAATTTAAAACCCAATTTTCCAGAATGTTCATTTGAGATAATTTTATGATTCTAATTTGTGTGTATTATTAAGGCTTCCATTCTATAAACACGATTTTTAGTATTGATCAATGATTTTTTGATTTTATTGTGCATGTAGGATTGTTTCATGGTGCATGTAAGATTCAGTAAATCTTGTGGTATTTTTGTGGTTCTCTAATGATGGAGATTTAAGATGTATTTGGATTAGGTAGATGTTTGAGAGTAGGTGAAACTGTTTTTTTTAAAGTGATGAAGCTTATGTTTTTGTAATGAATAAAGGTTTAATATTGATGGAGAAGATGGAGAAGACAAAAGTGATCAGGATTGGATGAAGTGGAAAAAAAATAAAGAGTAAAACTCCCATATAATATATTGGTCTAACAATTTTTTTTTTTAAAATAACATTTTAAGTCTTTTAAATTTATATTAAGTTGCAATTTGTTGTTAAACTAGGTTAAAATAAGATCCAATCTGTAAAAACAAGACATTTTAATTGTCTAAATTTTTTGTACTTTACAAAAATTTAAATAATTAGATTCTGATCTAACCGGAGCCTCGTTCTAGCAAAACTTTGTTTTAGTCTAGAAATTTGTTTTTAGTCAAGTTTTTATTTTATTGGATTATGGCTCTTTCACAATTAAAAGCATAAAAAAATACAAAAAATGTTTTAAACAAATATTAAAAACATGATATTCTACTAAAAATTGTTAGAATTATAAAAAAATGAAAATATAACGAAAAAAACAAAAATATCACAGTGGGTTGCCCCTTAAAATACTTTTATTGAATGATGATAGAACTTGTCTCATGAAATCGATACCTCAAACGTCGAACGACTCCACCTCATGAATATCTTTTTATATTATTTTTGTTTCCAAAGATGTTGCCAATGCGCTGACATTTATCACAATGTGTAACAACAAATGCGCATCTTTCAATAATATGGGTGAGCAAAAGAATCTATACTACAAAACTTTGGATATTTTTTTATTTACTTGAAATCACCTCCAAGTTGAAGATCAATCAATAATCCCTTTTAGTTATTTGTCGAAAGTATCTCATAGATTTATGACAAAACCATGCTTTATGACAAAAGGTCCCTTACAATTCCTGGATTTTTAGATGGTTTAAATATAAAAGATCTTTAGAGGAATACCATTTTAAAGAGTGATTCAGATGGTATAGACCAAGAATGAGGTAACGACATCGACTGAGAGATTCAAGTAAGATGAAATGATACCCACGGTTCAAATCTACGAGATTTGTGAGTGGTTATAGAGGTAAAATATTGGTTGTGCGAGAAAGAAGTTTATATCAGTAAAACCTACCTTTAGAAGAATAAGAAAGACATATTTCAATGGTCTCAAATGATTATTAATATACTAATGTTTTAGTGGCTTCAACTACTATGGATACTGATAAGTAGGTTTTGGACTCTGAAACTTAATTCCACGTGACTTCTATCTAACCTTGATTTAAATACCTGTAATTCTTTGATGGTAGTAAGGTCGTACTAGACAATAAAGAGCCATGTGTTGTGAATGAAATGAGGAATGTTCATATCAAATTGTCTACATGACTTAAGATAGTGATAATAGATATGAGGTATGTCTTGTAAGTTAAGTGTACCCTTTTTTCTATTGGAATTTAGACGAAAGAAGGTTCAACTGTAGGGATGGAGATTGAAGATTTATGATTCATAAATATTCACTAGTTTTTATGAAAGCATATAAGACTAATGGTGTTTTAGTTCTTGAATGGTGTGTAGTGTTTCGGAGGTTTATCTACTGTCTAAAAGTGATTTTACCAAACTAAAACATTTGATGTTAGAGCGTTTGAGTGAGCAAAAACTAAATGATTTTAGAAGAAAATAGTTGATGGATAATGATAAAATTCAAAAGGAAAGCTTCTGTGGGAATCGTATGTTTGTAAAAGTAAGAGTTTTAATTTCATGCCCAACAACTATACAACTTGTGATGTGCTTGAATATGTTTATTCTGACCTTTAGAGACCTGCAAAGGATCCTAAATTGGGAGGTGCCAAGGTTTTGGGTGCATGAACCAAATTTCACTTAAATACACGAATCTCAAACACAATTATGGCCGAAGATTAAGTAATACATAACATTTTTGGTAATGCAGCTTATTCATTATTCGATCTTTTTGTCGTTTGACTTATTTGATAAGGCTATAGTTTAGACATTTGTTCCATTATCTCATATCATCTTTTAATATTTTTAAGTCTAAATTTTGGCCACCATCAATCTGATTTATTTTTTCATACAGAAATCGGGCCAACCGATAAAGAAATACTGACTTAGGTGACATGATAACTTTCGTGAATGAATTTCAGAAACAACGGTGACTTGAGATAAGAGTGATAGATATTGTATAAAAAATTTACAACTATCATGTGAAATTTGTGGTTGATTGGCGCATAAATTACTGAGATTTGTTTTCTAAAATATGAGACTTGCAAACATTGATGCTCGCAATTTATTCTTCTTAAATATGTATAAACGTTAGTTCTGCCGAATTAAAAGAGTCAAGATCAACTCGTGTATCGTGCCTTAAACGTTGTATGTCTTTTAACAAACGTTTTTGGCAAATAGGCACATTTGATGTAATTATTGTTTTAATAAAAACTCATTATCCTTAGTAGTGAAGTTTAATACTAACGCATTTTTATACAACTAAGACTAATAAAGTATGCATTGATCATGAAGAATAGCGTGTCATGATGTTTTTGTTAGAAAAAGATGTTGCATAATAATAATAAGTGAATGTGAAAGTGAAGATATAACATACATAAAAACATACGCAATCATGATATTTAAGGTTTCGCCAAAAACTACAATTTTTAACGATTTTTTAGTTTATATAGACTCCAAGCAAGGGTCCGAATGTTTTCTGACATGTTTGGAAAAATATATCATAAATATATATCATATACAAAATCTTATATTATTTTGTGTACTGCTACAAAGAAATAGAATTCAAACATATACAAGACGCACATGAGCGCCTATATTCATAGCAAAACCTATTCAATATGTTCATGTGTTGTAGCTCGTACAAACATCACAATACATGACAATATTTTACATAGAAAAATACTTCCATGTATCATGCTTAAATGTGCACAATATTTATGATGAGAAAAATTCCTCATCAAATGTTAATCCAAAGTAATGAACTATAATCAGAAAAGAATAATAACTCAAAAATAATTTATTTTTCTCTGTTTTCAGTGCGTAATCCCCAAATGGAGATTCAAGTCTCTTGTTTATAAAATTTAAAATTTATTCTCCTTCAATCATCATATTACATGTATTATAACAGATTAAAAACTTATCTTGATAACCTATGAAATAATGACACATATCTTTTAGTTGTATCTGCTTGAACAAATTTGCTCGCTCTTTTACTTTACTTTTTATCTTCCGGATGACCTTCGGATAAAGTATTTTTGGATGTCCCTTGTCTACCTTCTTCCACTTATCCCTTGTCCAACTACTTCTTTTGACCTTCATCTATGATCTCATTGACGACCCTCGTTTAATCTATTTTATACACCCCTCGGCTAAAGTCTTTTGGATAACCCTCGTTGATTTGATTTGTTTATTCCTTGTTCACTTTCTTCTATTTGCCCTTCATCAATAATATCCTTGACAACCCTCTTATAACTATTTTATACGTCTTTCGGCTAAAGCCCTCTGGACGACCCTCATCTACTTACTTATGTTTGTTCATGCATCTTATCCATTTATTAGTCCTTAATATGAATTTACCTCGTCATTATAAAGAAAATATACTAAATAAAAAATATATCATAATCAGGACTCACCCTAATCCTTAGAAAACATATTTATTAACCTTTATAAATTTAAACCATTGATCCTTAATTTATTATATATATATATATATATCATTTTAAACTAACACCTTTTGTTACGTTTAGTTTAGTGATTCATTAACTTTTCAGACTTATTTCACCACATAGACCTACTTTAATCACAAAATCTTGTGACTTCTAATACATTTTTTATGAAATCATTTCTACTTCTGCTAATATAATCATTTATTATTTTTATTATTCATATTATATGTACTTTAAAAACCTTAGCTTTGACCATTGATTCGTTATCTGATCATTCGGCTGACATTTTCCTTTGTTTCTTATATTTAAATTGAAATTTCTCTTTATTGAAACTTTATCTTCTTATTTCAACTCAAATTTTCTCAAAGGGAGCATGATATTCAATCGGCTAGGTTGAAATGTGAGGTGCGATAAATGTCAGCGCATTGGCAACATCTTAAAAAGTAAAATGATATATAAGAAAAGTCATGAGGTTGATTAATTTGACGTTTGAGGTATCGATTTTATGGTATAATTTCCATCATCGTTTAATAAAAAATATTTTATTGGACAACCGAGTATAAGTAATTTTTTGTTGTTTTTTATTATATTTTGTTTTTTTATAATACTAAAAGTATTTGGTAAAAATTCATGTTTTTTAATATTTATTTAAATCTCTTTTTTATGATGATAAAATAAAAACATGACTATCAAAAAGAACAACAAAAGACTAAACAAAAATGAGACCTCATTTTAAACAAACCCAACAACAAATTACAACTTAAGATAAGTTTAAGGACTTTAGAGTTTTTTTTGTTCAAGATTCCCTCTTTAAAACTTAATAGTTGGAGCCATTTAAACATTAGTATAATAATAATCATGCGTGATCGCTGAAGTATCTCTAAGTTCAAACATGTGATGATTATCTTCCTTATTCTTCTCAGAGTTGATATGGAAATGAGTTCTTAGGTGTTAATTAGTAAAATAATGTAAATTCAGGGACTTGATTATAATTAATGTAAGTTTTGTCTTTAATTAATAGACTATGTAAGTTTTAAGGAGCTAATGTGATTTTATAATTTGTAAGGACTAAATAGCAATTAATCTGATTTTGTAACAGATTCAGTTATTTTACTAAGTCTTGGATCCTTTATATAAAGCACCAGACAAATTTAATAAAGGGGTGATAAACTTTTTCTTTGGACAAAACACTCTCTAGAAATTCTTTTCCTTATCAAACTATCAAAAGCAAAACACATAATCCTATCAAATTGGCGACTTCACCGGGGACTTATCTTAAGATCCAGTAGCTTGTTCAATTGGCGAGAGTCTTTTTATTTTCTTGAAATTTGAAAGATGAATATTGAAGATAATCAACCAACTTTGGATAGTGTTAGAGGCGATGTGCAAAGAAATAGAATTGGTGGGAGTGGAACTGACGGATCGTCTCCTGCTCGAATTCAGGTTAATGTTGAAACAAGGATAAACCAACTTCTTACTAAAATCAATGATTTGAGTGAAAAATATGAGCGAAGGGAACAAGAAATAATTGCTTCTAATCTCAGATCTGAGATTAGGTAAGAGTTGGAAAAAACCGAGGCTGAAGGACAATCTGATCAATCTTCTAGTGACAACCATGTTAAATCTGAGCATAAGAAAGCTCGTTTTGTATCTCCTAAAGAGAAACGTTCGCCTCAAAATGATAGGAAAAAAGTAATGATTTCCAGTGATGAAGAAGTAGAAAGTTCAGCTTCGGGATTTAAGAGGATAAAAAATTCTTCGAGGGGGGAATCAGAGAGAGATTATTCGAGGAGATATAAAAAAGAAAGCAAATCCAAATATGCTTCTCGATCTACATGGAATGAAAGAAATCCTTCAAATCAGTATGCTGAAACCGATAGAAATTTGTATGTCACAATGGGAACATATGATCAATTTCCTCAAGGAGTTGATTGGAGGAATTTCCCTTTAGTAGATGAGATCCGCTCTATAACACTTCCGAAGCGGTTTGACATTTCAAAGGTTGAAAAGTTTGATGGGATTCAAGATCCCGATGACCATATCAAACAGTTCAAAAATTATATGATGAATTTCGAGGATGCTTGTGTGTCGAGATTTTTCTCAAACTTTCAAAGGAACAGCTCTAAAGTGGTATAACAGGATTCCGAGGGGGTTTATTTCAAATTTTAGGGATTTTTACACTGCTTTTCGAAGACAGTTCGTCGGGAGTAAGGAAATGAGAGCTAACGGTGATACAATTATTCAATGTAGACATGCACCTGGGGAAAAGTTAAAAGACTATACGAAGAGGTTTGTGCTGACTAAAGTTGGTCTAGATAATTGTGAGGAAAGTGTGGCAATGGCAGCTTTTCTCTAAGGGTTATTGCCAGGTGACTTGGCTAATGAAACTACGAAGAGAAGGGCTTTAACTTTTGGAGCCTTAATGGCTCAAGTTGAAGATCAGATTAAGGTTGAGGAATCAATTAGAGTTTGAGGAACACCAGCTAACACTTTGAACAATTCGGGGCAAGTGGTTAGCAATTAGGGTCAGCCTTCGAATGGTAATGGTCATAGTGGTCAACCATCAAAACAAAGGAATAATAATTTGCCTCCTCAGAATAGCGGGTATTCGAATTATAACACCTATAGCAGGCCTAGGCCCAATCAGTGGATCAAACCAGAGTATTATACAGATTTAACAGAAAGTGTGTCTGTTATTTGGGACAAGAACAAAAATTTTGTGAATTTCAGAAAACCAGCTCCAATTAGTAAGCCAATGGGGGAAAGGAATAGAAAATTTTGTAGATATCATGATGATGTTGGGCATGATACGAATGATTGCATTGCTTTAAAAAAGGAAATTCAACCTTTTATTGAGAATGGTGAACTTTTAGCTTATGTGAAATCGCAATGAAATGCGTCGAAAAATAGTGGAGCTTTAACTTCGAAGGCTGTTCAACCAGCTGAAAATTTGATGATTGTGGATTTGCCAGTAGATGAATTCGATGTGTCTTCCGAGTATGTTGAAAAAGATCCGAACATGTTGCTTCTAATGACAGTCGAAGAGCCTATGAGGAAAGGGCATGTTTGGGATTTGTGCAAGTTTTTTGATTCATTAGCTATTTTTGGAGGAGATTCAATGACTGGTAATTCAGACAGTTCGAGGAAGAGACACGTGGTCAATTTGACAACTCAAATTGAAGGAAGAATGTCAACGCATTTATATGGAAAGAAGAATATACCTTTTATACTATTCGATGAAGATGATTTGAGGGGGACTGCAGGACCCCACGAGGATGCAGTAGTAATTGGAGTAGAAGTGGCAGGTGTTGAAATTTGACGAGTATTGATTGATACTAGAAGTTCAGCTAATGTCTTTTTTAAATCTACTTATGAAAGACTCGTAAATCCACCTCGGATTATTCAATCGGATCAGACAATTATTGCTTTTACAGGCGTAACTGCTCGGGTTGTTGGAGAATTCGAAGGTGAAGTGAGTTTGGGGAAACGACCATTTAAGAAAAAGGTGCAAGTACTTTTTGTAGTGGTAGACTGCCCTTCCAGTTATAACGCTATTTTGGGAAGATCATGGTTATCAAGAATGTATGGAGTTGTTTCAACGGTTCACCAATGTTTTAAGTATGTGGTTGGAGATAGAGTTGGAGTGGTTCGAAGTGATTAAAAGATTGCTAGGAAATGTTATGCCATTGTGCTTCGGGTCAAAAGATCCGGTAGTGGTGATTTAATGTGAGAATAGAAATTAAAGGAGGTACCCTCGGATGTTGAAGAAAGGGTTGACGATCCGAGGGATACCTCAGGGTCTTTAACGGTGAACGAAGACATAGAGGAGTTTGCTTTTCCAGGAGGAAGGGTGCTTCGAATTGGAATGTTATTGACCCATTTGCTACGTCAACAGATGCTTGATTTTTTATGTCGAAATTTAGATATTTTTGCTTGGAAGACTGAAGATGTGGTGGGAGTACCTATTGAAGTAATTAAACATAGTTTGGCGATAAATCCGAAGGTCAAACCAGTGATTCAAAAAAGGAGAGCTTTTTCTTTAGAAAAAGCAGAGGAGATTATTGCCGAAGTGGATCGGTTAACTAAAGTTGGGCATATAAGGGAATCACAGTATCCTTTGTGGACGGCAAATCCATTGGTAGTTAAAAAGAAGAATGGAAAATGGAGAATGTGTGTAGATTTCACAGATTTAAATAGAGCTTACCCTAAAGATCCATTTCCTGTTCCTCGAATAGATCAATTGGTAGATTCTACTTCGGGCAATAAAATTCTAACTTTCATGGATGCTTTTGCAGGGTATAATCAAATTCAAATGGATCCAAAAGATCAAGAGTGCACGACTTTCATAACTGATAGGGGTTTGCATTGTTATAGAGTGATGCCTTTTGGGTTGAAGAATGCCGGAGCTACTTATCAAAGATTGATGAATAAAGCTTTTTCTATGCAGATCGGAAAAATATGGAAGTATATATAGACGATATGGTGGTTAAAAGTTCAAGTGATGAAGTGCATCTTGATGATCTAGAGGAAGCCTTTTTGAATTTAAGGGCAATTAGATTGAAATTAAACCCTGAGAATTGTACGTTTGGAGTTCGATCAGGGAAATTTCTGGGTTAATTAATTAGTGAAAAAGGAATACAAGCCGACCCAAAAAAGTTGAAGGCTTTGATTACGATGAATTCGCCTCGAACAGTGAAAGAGGTCCAAGTTTTAACAAGGAGGTTAGCAGCACTGAATCGTTTTATTTCGAGGTTTTCTGACAAATGTTTTCCTTTCTTTCAAGTATTGCGAGGACCTAGTAAATTTGAGTAGACATCGGAATGCGAGGCAACATTTACACACATTAAAAATATTTTGTCATCGCCAGAAATTTTAACGAAGCCTCGAAGTGGAGAAATATTGTTCTTATACATTGCAGCTTCGGATTTTGCACTCAGTGTAGTGTTAATAAGTGAATTTACGGGAATTTTGAGATCGGTTTATTACGTTAGTAAAAGTTTGGTGGCGGCGGAAAAGAGATATATGAAATTGGAGAAAATGGCTCTAGCATTGGCAATAGCTGCAAGAAAAATGCGCCTTTATTTTCAAGCTCACACAATAGAGGTTCGAACTTCATTTCCCTTAAAAAATGTTTTGCAGCGTCCTGATATATCTGGAAGAATGACCAAGTGGTCAGTGGAATTGGAGGATTATGACATCTTATTTGCTCCTCGAACGGCGATCAAGGCACAAACTTTAGCTGATTTTTTCATTGAGTTTCATTCAAGTCGATTGCACGAAGCGGAAAGTGAAAAAGATATCGTTAAGGAGTTGAAATTGGTAATTCGAACTGATGGTGGATCTAGTACCTTGGGGTGCAGTGCTGGGATTCAGTTGATAACTCCAACAGGGGAGGCAATGGTTTAATCAATTAAATTTGGTTCTCATGCTTCAAATAACGAGGCTGAATACGAGGCTGCTTTGGCAGGTTTAAGATTGGCAGAATATTACGGAGCAACTTCGATACGTTTAGAAACAGATTCTCAATTATTAGCAAATCAGGTATCTGGGTTTTCAGAAGCCAAAAAGGATCGTCTGGTTTTATACCTTAGGGAGCTTCAAAATTTGATGCTGATTTTTGATAATGTGATTGTTGAATACATCGGACGTTGAAGTAACATGGTGGCTGATTCCTTGGCAAATATTGCTTACAAGTAAGAATACCCTTGGATTCTACTTCAAGAAAATCCTTCAATTTGTATTCAACCAAGTCAGTGCGGGGTCTTGGAAGAATTTGTGGCCACTAATTAAAATCGATGTGATCGGCGTTCGAAAATTCTTAATTTTTCACTCAAGGAGTTCTACCAAATGATTCTCAATTGGCTAAAAGGTTAAGGGGTAAAGCCTTCAGATATATAGTATTGGATGGAATTTTATACAAAAAGGCATTAAGTATGCCATTATTGCGGTGTGTAGATAAACAAGAATCACAAGAAATATTATCAGAATTGCATGATGGTGAAGGATCAGCCCATTGTGGATTTAAAGCCTTATCTCGAAGAGTTTTGCTTGTAGGGTTTTATTGGCCTACAATTATGAGTGATGCTAATAACTTAGTTCGAAGCTGTGATACTTGTCAAAAGTTTGCTAATACTATTCACAAACCAGCAAGGCCACGTATGTCTATATCAGAGGCGGTACCATTTGATAGGTGGGGAATTGACTTAGTAGGACCTTTGCCAATGGCTTCTGGGGGACGGCAGATGATAATTGTGGCAGTGGACTATTTTACAAAGTGGGCAGAGGCAGAACCGCTATCAGGTACTAAAGCAAAAGATGTGTTCAAAATTATTGTGAATAATATTTGTTGTCGTTTTGGCGTTCCTCGAAAAATTACAACAGACAATGGCCCTCAGTTTAATAATGAGGAGATGGCTGCATTTTGTAATGCTAAAGGGATTCAACAATGTTTTTCGACGCCTTTTTATCCTTAAGCTAATGGACAAGTAGAAGTGACAAATAGAACGATTTGAGATGGCTTGAAGAAGAATCTATCAGGGGTAGCAGGAAAATGGCCAAATTATTTGCAAGAGGTGCTTTGGGCTTATCGAACAACTTCAAGGGAGGCAACAAAGGAGACTCCTTTTCCTTGGCTTATGGAATGGATGCGGTTAGTCCTATTGAATATACAATGACATCTTTTAGAATATCCCAGTATTCCTAAGTCGTCAATGATGAGATTCGAAGAGTGGAATTGGATTTAATTGAGGAGAAAAAGGTTCGAGCTCATTTGAATGTAATGCATTATCAGACTCTTATGAGAAGCAGATATGATTCGAAGGTAAAAAGAAAAGAATTCAAAGAAGGTGATAAAGTGTTGCGAAACGTTTTCTTGCACACAAAAGAAAGGAGCCTAAAAAAATTGGCTCCAAATTGGGAAGGGTCTTACAAAGTTGTTGAGATAATGAAGCCAGGTTCTTATCGTCTTTGTGATTTCGAAGGAAGAATATTACAACATTCATGGAATATTCAGCATTTGAGGCTATATTGTGAATAGGTGTTTTTTTGTATTTTGAGATTTGATTTTTGGCGCACTCTTTCCTACCATGTTGGCCCAAGAAGGTTTTAACGAGATGCCATGTATAAATTCAATATTTTCAATGAATGTTTGTTTTTTGGCCAATGGTTATTTACATATGTGAAAATACTATCTTAGCTAGTCTTCAAAGGCTGATCACCTTTGAGATGAATTAAGAGTAGAATGTTACGAAATGTTAATAACATTTTTCAAAGAAGCAACTATGTTCAATAATTTTCCTATATTTTTATTTTGAGTATACGTTTTTCGAAGTCAATGTTGAATTATGGAACTGAAAGTTAATGATTCGAAGGGCTTGTGATAGTTGAAAAAATACATGATAGTAACACAACAGAACAAACATAACACATGACATTGCAATATTTAAAAATACTTAGTAATTTAAGAAAATGAAGGGAGTTTTACACTTCAGAAACAAAAAGTAAATTAACAACAACAAAAAAACAAAGACAACGGAGTTTTGCATTTGATAATTAGTCAGATGATTCTTCCTCAGATGACTCTTCTTCCGATGAGGTAGTTTCAGGGATAGGAGCGAACGCTTCGGATGGCCGACTTGCTTCAGGAATGCGATCCCAAAAACAGCAAAAATCCATTTTTGGGTAAGTAGCATGAATCTCTCTAAGGAGGAGGATGGTTGCATCTTCTTTCCCGGCGTTAATAACACCAAGCATATCCTTTGAAATCTCTGCTTCGGCAGCAGTCACAGCAGTTTTCTTTTCAACTTCGAATTCCTTCCTTAATACTTCATTGGCAGCAGCTACAGCAGCAGTTTTTTCCATTTCAAGGTTGCTTTTTGATTCAGCCACTTCCTTGGTCAATTTTGCATTTTTTGATTCTTCGAGGGTAAGGGAACTTTGAAGACCTTTTGAAATAGATTTCTCATCTTCTAGCTCCTTTGAATGCTTACTTTGAAGCTTTGCTATCTCATCCTCAATATATTTGGTTAGTAACTCAGTGTTGACTATATGAGTGATTCGAAGGTGATCTTTCATGACAATGGCTCAATGAATAAGCTCCGATCTTGCCATTTCATACATCTAAAACTGGTTGAGCATCTTCCTTTGGAATTTTTCTCTCAAAGTTTTTTCAGCTTCGTAGGCTCATTTGAAGTAAACCAATGGTCCCTTGTCTTTAGATCAAACTTCAAGTTTAGTGATACAAGTTTATGTTGAGTTATTGATGGACAATTAGTGATACAAGTTTATGTTGAGTATGGTGCCACGTGGCAACTTTATATTAATCAACTGATCCAGATGACTAACTTTATCCAAACTCGATAGTCCAGGGACTACAAACAAAGTTTTAAAAGTTCATGGACTATCTGTCATTAAAATTGATAGGCCATGGGTGAATTACTGATCAAAGCCTCTTTATTATCTCTTCAATTAATTCCCAATTTTTCTTGTAAAGCGTCTTCTTTTTTCTAAGATCATATGCTACCTTCAACATGGAATAAAATGATGTAATTTTTGCTTTTTCTATATGTTCTGGTCTTATTTTGTCTCTTTCATCTGTTTTATCAATGTAAAGAGACATACCTTTAAAAAAACAAGTTTTTAGAGTCATTTTGTAAAAGCAATCAAATGAGAAAATCAGGCCATGTGAAATCAGTGGAAGAATGATAAGTGATAGATATGAAACCTATAAAAATGTGAAACCATTATAAAAGTGATAGATACGAGACCTTTGAATATGTTAAACCATGGGATAAATTGATAGATGCACAACTTATGGTAATGTGTAACTTAGACAAATTGATAGATGTGAAACCTATACAAAAGTGTAATAATGGAAAAAATAATAACTGTGAAAACTATGCATCAGCATCATCAGTATCATCAGCATTATTATTATTACTATTATTTAAATATTGATTTTAAATCGATTAATGTTGATATTTTTAAATAAAGTTTAAAATTTATAAAATTGATTATTTGAAAGATGTTATGAACGTGTTTTCATTCGGATTGACGAGATTTGGTTTTATTATTTATGTTTTTTTATAACGTATATTGTGGATACCATGAGTTTTGTATTTTTGTAATCTTTTATTACGATTTATTATCTATTATTCTTTCATTTTTGCAATTTAGTTTTCAATTATAATGAATTACCATTTATTTTTATTCGGACGAGACAAAACTATAAACAAATCATCAAATTGACACCGTATGTAAAAACATAAATTCTTGCAAAGCAAATTTTTGAAAAAAAATGCGTAAACTATAACATTATTCCAAATCCATATACATCTTATCACTGATAACAACCCAATTTTGATAACAGAAGATTGTATCTTCCCTAACATCAATGTGCAACAACTAGAAAATTTGAGACCCAACTTTAGTAACAAAAAACTATATCTTCCCTATTATCAATGTGCAACAACTAGACAACTTCAGACATTCCCATTTAAAAAATCTCATGACAATCTGAACTATGACGACATACTTACATCTAAACCAATAAGGAATATATTATTTCATTTACCATCCTATCGACTTGGATAACTATAAAGAGGGTGGCGATGCCACCATCTCCACAATTTGGCACCACTATCCGCATTCACCTTCACCATGATCTAACAATATACCATATTATATTTTTGTCAAAAATTTAAAAGGACAAAAATTTTATGAGTGACCTGACTGTGAATCGATCTACAGGTCTAGGAAATGGATTTAATTAAGGGCTATTAGTGGAGGATATAATGAAGAAGAATTACAAATCTCTGATAATCTATTAGCTCATATCGAAGTGTAAATCAAAGTTGGTAAGACAATGTGTATGCGGATTTTGGGGGTTTTGAATACCTATATTTCTTACCACCCTACAACTAATATCAATGAACGACTAAGTATCACTTGAATTCAAACCCTGAAGCCTCCGATTGCACCTCTAACTTATTCTAGACAATAAAATTCGGTCAACAAAGGAAGTGGATATACGTGCTAATAAAAAATATGGAGCAAGGTAAGGATGGATGTTTTTTTATGTAAAAAAACATTAAAGTAAACTAAATAAATTTCATACAGATAGGTGGGTCATACATCGAGGGAATACATGAGTCACTAAAAAAGAATCGACGAGAACAAAAATTCAATGATTCTATATCGTGGGAAAGCAGAATATAAAATAACATAAAAACATAAGAGATAGAACAAAGCAACTTAAAAAAGGGATATGCCGCATATCCAAGAAAACCGTCAGCAGTATCACACAATAAACAAGGCCAATAAGGAGAGAGGATAGATCAACAAAAGATAAGCAAGCACACAAGCTGATAAATTATATGGAAATTACACAGGCCATCTAATCTTGGTGCCATGGAATCTGAACCGTGTATCCGAGAAAATACGGTAAGAAATTCTATAGGCAGTGACAGGAGGGAAACCAAAAATTATTTCATTTCTCTCCTCCCATAAATGGTAAATGACCGTGCCAAAGCAAGAACCAAATATGAAAGTTTCAAGAATAAAACTAATTTGATGACTCGCAAACCCAAGATTCCCAATAGCTAGCGTTAGTTGGGAACCCCAACTTGGAACTTGCATAGTTCCAAAGACTCTAAACGAAACCACAGTAATAGAGGATATGCAATAGTTTCATAGTTCGAGTCGCATAAGATACAATCTGGTAGGGTATTTATACCCTAACTTATAAGCTTGTCTCGAGTAGAAATCTTGCCAAAGATTGCAAGCTAAAGAATAAAAGAGTGACGAGGAATATTAAACTTATTACATACTAACCTCACCCACCCCAAAATTGGAGTGAACGTACGAATGACATTATAGGTATCTTTGATAGTGATGTTAGTATTTCCAGACTTCACGGTCTAATAGCAAAAATCATTCAAGATGAAATTTAGTGTAGGTAGAGAGTAAATAAGTGATAGCAGAGACCTTGAGATTTATCCCAAGTCTAGAATCATGGATGATGTTTTTTCATCATGTTTTACCAGTGGGGTAGAGATGAGCCAATGATCTAAGTCCCATAATATTTTTTCACAATGAGGTATCCAATCCATTTTTGATGGCCACCGTGTATAAATTACCATCCAAAAGATGAAAGCGTTATATTTTCTTTCAAGTCCAATAGGGGGATGAACCAAGATCTAAGTCCCATAAATTATTATTTTTATTATTTTTAGATTTGATCCAATCGCACCAGATAGAGTATTTGTTATTACAGGCCAAAGATGTTTTAGGACGACTGCCTGATTCCAGGTTTTTTAGATCTAAAATATCATGATCGTCCTCCATCGTGGGAGTGGTAACATTAGACAAAGCCACCTTAGCCTCATGAATCTTCAAAATTTGGAGAACCCTAAAGAGAAGGATAAAGATAGACGACCAGTATAATTGTCTTACGAATAAAAGAGGTGCTTATAAGTCCAAAAGTTAATTTTCGAGGTAATTTTGTGTAGAATATGACGATAATTCATGTGGATGAGGCGTCAGTGAGAATGTGAACATCCAAATATTTTACAATAAAGGTACCTTCCCTATACTCTAAAATAGAGATGAGATTATTACAAGAGAGATAGATTGACTCCCAAGAGGAAATTCTGACTTTTTGCGGGGCTGACTTATATGCATGAGAGAAAAAAGAAATCATCAATTCCCTCTTTAATAAGATAGAGGGAATTAACGTCACGGTGACAAAAAAAATAATTAGATTGATACATATTTAAATGAAAATTTTAGTGTCATGTTTTATAAAGCTAAGGACTTGGTCAGTTTCTGAAAGCCTGAAAATATGTTCACTTTTAAAGATTGTCGTAATCTTGATATATTCTGCACGTATTAGAATGATACATGACAAATCTCGTAGATTTTAACCGAGAGTATCCTCTTATCTTTCTTGAATCTCTCGTTTGAGGCATTTATCTCACCCTCGGTCTTATATCCTCTGAGTCACTCTTTAAAATGATCTGCCTTTATAGATCTTTTACGTTTAAAGCATCTAAACTTCAAGAATTGGCAGTGAACTTTTTGGCACATATCAAGTTTTTGTCAACAAAGTGCTCAAATACTTTCGACAAAGAACTAAAAACGATTATTGATTTGGAGGCCATTTCGGATAAATAATAACAACATCAAAACTTTTAAAGATTCTTTTGATCAGCCATATTATCCAAATATACACATATATTTGTTACACATTACTATAAATGTCAGCGAATTGACAACATCTTTGAAACGAAATAATATAAAAATTAACCATTTGACGTTTGAAGTATCGATTTGATGGAACAATTTCCATCATACCATAACAAGTATTTTATGTTGCAAGCCCGTGCAATTTTTTGCTTTTTTATTTTTTTCGTTTTTATAATCCCAACAATTTTTTATTGAAAAAAAATCATGTATTTGAATTTTTTAAACTTTTTTTTTTCGTATTTTATGATAAACCTTGTGATATTATTGGTAAAGGTACTGTGAAGATTAAGTTGAATGAGCCTGTCTGGGAACTGAAAGATGTCAGGCATATCCCCGATATGAGAAAGAACTTAATCTCAGTAGGGCAGTTGGCTAGCGAAGGTTACAATACGATCTTCTATGGTGACAATTGAAAATTTCAAAAGGAGCAATGACGGTTGCTCGCGGAAAGAAGAGTGGTAATCTTTATAAGACAGCAGAGACGAGCTGTACAATTGCAATAGCTGCTGGAAATGAAAATGAAAATGTGTGGCACCAGAGGCTTGGCCACATGAGTGAGAAGGGTATGAAAATTATGTACTCGAAGGAGAAACTTTTAGGTCTTAAGTCAATTAATATAGAGATGTGCGAAAATTGCATACTTGGAAAACATAAAAGAGTCAGTTTTCAAACAAGTGGCAGAACCCCAAAGAAAGAAAGACTCGATCTTGTTCACTCTAACGTTTGGAGGCCAACAATTGTTTCATTAATATGAGGGAAACACTATTTCGTGACCTTTATCGATGATCATTCTCAAAGGTATGGTTTTATTTACTAAAGCATAAATCTGAAGTGTTTGATGTTTTCAGGAGATGGAAATCTATGGTTGAGAATGAGACAGGTGTGAAGATTGAAAAGCTGAAAACTGATTATGGTGGTGAATATAAGGACAAAAAATTCAAGATGTTTTGCTATGAGCACGGGATCAAGATGGAGAGAACCGTGCCAAGTACGCCTCAGTACAATGGTATTGCCAAACATATGAACAGAACGTTGATAGAAAGAGCCAAAAGAATTCGTATACAGCCTGGTTTACCAAAGCAGTTCTGAGCAGAAGCCGTCAACACATCATCTTACATGGTTAACCGAGGTCCATTGGTTCCTTTAGAACATAGAACCCGAGGGGGTATGGAGTGGTAATGATATAAAATTATCACATCTAAGAGTTTTTAGATGTACAGTATATGTTCATATAAGTGATCAAGGCAGGAACAAACTTGATCCTAAATCGAAGAAATCTTTCTTGATCGGATATGGTGAAGATGAGTTCGGTTATCGTGTTTAGGATGAAGAAAACAAGAAGATGATACGAAGCAGATATGCGATCTTCAATGAAACAGTGATGTAGAAGGACAAACATAAAAACGAAGCAAATGAATCAAAGCCGTACGGATCAGTATTTGCAGATATTGAAGAAGTCCTTATTAGTCAAGAAATAGAGCTGATCGAATTAAATCCTCAACAAGAAGAATCAGTTGGACAGACCGATCGGCATCAGTCCGACACCCTACGGCCGACTGAGGCAGTTCTTGTTTTGAGAAGATCTTATCAACCCCATGTTCTCAACAGGAGATACTTGAACTATCAATTACTAACCGATGGAGGAGAGCCTGAAAGCTATGATGAAGCTTTTCGGACCAGTGATGCTAGCAAGTGGGAGCTTGCCATGAAAAATGAGATAGAGTCTTTAATCTCAAATGATATATGGGAACTAAATGAGTTACCAATGGGTAAAAAGACACTTCATAACAAATGGGTGTATCAGGTGAAAGATGAGCATGATGGCTCTAAGAGATACAAAGCTCGACTAGTCGTCAAAGGGTTCCAACAAAAATAAGGAATTGATTACACTATTAGATCATTGTTGAGTATTGTTGCCATTGAAGACCTTTATCTTGAACAGTTAGACGTGAAGACTGAATTTCTTCACGGGGACTTGGATGAGGAGATATACATGCATCAACCAGAAGGATTCTTAGAAGAAGGGAAAAAACCTGGTATGCAGACTCAAGAAAAGTCTATCTGATCTAAAGCAAGCCATTAAAAGGAAAGAGAAAACCATTAATTATGTTAGCCCAATAAAAATTATTATTGCTTTTATTAATATCCGTGCATAATCCTTAAACGACTTATATTAAGGAACGGAGGGAGTACTATCTTGAATTGTGTGAACCACAATTAAAGTGGAATATTGACAAATTTTTAAAACGACCTATATAACGGGAGAGAGGGAGTAACAAATATTTTTTACTTTTGCATAATAATATTGAAAATATCATTCAATTAAATATTATTTAAAAAATAAAAAACTGTTATATTTAGCAAATATTAGGACATTTTTTAACAATTTTTGTAACTAATTTAAATAAATTCAATTTAATATAAAATTTATTTAGATTATAATATAGGTTCATTTTGATAAACATGTAGCCGATATATTCTTTTGTAATAAATTTGTTGGTATTAAATAAAATTTTATTTTTAAAACTAATATATAGAATAATTTGTAAAAGTTAAATAATAACACAAATATATAAGTAAAGATGTGTTTGATTTTTACAAATTTTTAATTACTCTAAAAATAAAAAATAAATTTTTTTTTATGGTAATAGATTATTAAATATTTTTTATTAATTATATCTTTCATATATGAAGTTTTTATATCTATTTCTAGGGTTAAGCTAAATTTGTCCATATGTCATCTAATCACATTCAAAATATTTTAATATCTTCTTCACTACCTTCAATTTGTTCTTCAACTTACTTTCAACTTATTTTTAAAAAACTCATTAAAACACAAAAAACTCACTACATTACAACAAAATTTCTAAAAAATATACAAACAAATTGAAATAGATATGAATTATACTATCATGTTTCATATTTAGATTAGTATAACAGATTTGTGGGTATAAAATAGTATTTTTTTTAAACACACTAGTTTTAATAAAAAATATTTGTTATATGCTTTTGTGGGTGTAATTTTAACGGTTTTATTATATATATAAAATAGTATTTTATTTAAACACACTAGTTTTAATTAAAAATATCTGTTATGTGCGTTAACCATTTTTTTTGGATTTTAGGTACATTTTATCTACATTTTACTTTGGATCAAACTCCGCCATCTACGAAAACTTAACATTATTTTTTACCCCCCAAGGGGTGGCCGAGTTGGTGGTGTAAGGCATACTTATGACAAAGGTCATTAGTTCGAGTCCTTCAACAAACCCTTTTTTGGTTTGAGTCTCACACCTTGTGTGGTTTACCTTCCGTCGTTGGTTTGCAAACTATTGCGTCAGACTGAACCTTTACCTTCGGGTTCCTTTTGAAAAAAAAAGACACCTATATTAGTAGTCGATTCTTAAAACGTCAATTTTAAAACCTGTAATAGAAAAAGAAACAGAATAGTCGAAAGACTAATGACTACTATAATATAATTAAAAATATATAAACTACCTATATGATACTTAATTAATTGGGTATAATTATTAAATTTGGATGACTAAAAAGCTTCAGATCAAAAGTGCTTACAAAATATGTACCTTGCATTTAATAGATTTCTTATTACTATTTATTTATTAAAAAAACAGGCTTATAAAAGATGTTTTCTACAAATACGCTCCGTACCTCGGTTTGAAGGAAGTTCAATTGATTATCCATGTTAAGGCTCTTACAAAAATACCAAGGTATTTAATGAATTTTACTTTTACTTTTTGTAATTTTTGTAATTTTTGTTTTTTAAAATACTGATATTTATTGTTTTTTAAGGTATATTTGTGGCCCGGGTCTCTTAATAGCGGAAGAAAAGCATGCCAAACTATTCGAGAAATCTCCGCTTTGCTTGGTTATCGATATATAATATTTAAGGTCTGTATTTATCTATTCTTTTCAATGTTGGTTAATTACATAATTTATTAACAGAATGGGTTTGTTTTCAGGTTGTTGGCTCAAAAAATCCTTATAAAATCGTTAAAGCCATGGTGGAAGCTTTGAACGAATATTGAATTTTATTAAATGAGTTTTATTTATTTTCATAATGGTGTCGTATCATTTGATAGATGGAACTATTAAACAACTTTTTAACATTTGGTTTGTTAAATTAATCCTTTTATGTAGTACTTCGAATTTTTATGTTGAATGTCTTCAAATGGTAGCCCAGTAATCCTTTTATATTTTCATAAAGACACCTTTGTGACCTAAAGTTACGAGTTTGATGGGTCAATTAGGTATATTATCATCTATTTATTTATTTCATTCATTTTTATTTTGGTAACTCTTCTATTAACTATAGATAAATTTATGGATTTAGATAATTTAAATCTTTTTATTTTTTTAAATAAAAAATCAAATATAAAAGGTATATAAGATATATTGCGAACAATATTGTTTGAAATATTTAGAAAATTATTTGATTTAGAGAGGGTTTAGATTGCATCTCATGTGATTTTCTTGGATTTTTCATCTAATATTTCATCACGATTTAATTATATTTTTTATTTGTTTTAAATTATTTTGACTTTTTTTTAATAAAGTTATATAAAAAACTTCCTTTTAATTACTTAAGCCAAAGATATTTTTAGTAAAAAATTACTTTTTCTCTCTTTGTAAAAATATAAACACATTTTATTTTTTTCTCTCTTTGTAAAAATATAAACACATCAAATGAAAGAGTAAGAACAAAGTTGATTTTGATCGATGAGAAAATACTAAAAAATAAGGCTTAAATATTGAATGTCATAGGTCAGTAATATCCTTATAATATAGGATACTTAGGAGGCCCTAAACAAAAGTAATACATGATCTAAACTTAGGAGGCCCTAAACAAAAGTAAAATACAGTTTAAAGTTAGTGTCAACCCGCTGATCCCAAAAACAAAAGAAGCGGCCCAGAGAACAACCTCCACCGATGAAAGTAACTATATTATGGACTCTTCTTCTTTTCAACCAAATCAAACGAGAACAACTCATCTCTTTGCCTACCCCTTAAAAACCATAAAAGAATAATCTCAACTTCTCATCACTTTTCCTACTGCCTAATATCAAACCGCTGTTTCCCTCGGACCATTTGTGTGTCGAGCAATCAGAGAACTTTAACGTCGCCAACCAGAGTATACAAAATCCCAAACAGTTACCTAGAGTGTCGAGTACTTGTTTCGTCCAAAAGGATCTATCGTCAAGATCAACGAGCTTCCATACGGTAAGGAAATGAGTATTAAAATAAAATGCAGCAAGACATTCGCCAATGAGATGAGATTGTATTTTTAGGATATTTAGAGAGAGAAAGCTTAAGGGAGAATATTTTTTTGATTTTTTTGTCACAAAGTTGTCTCATAAATGAAGGGTAGAATTGACATTTCACATGGAAGGAAACAATTTATGATTTTTGGGTCTCAATATAGCTAAATGGGTCCCAATATAGCCTAGCCCAAAAATAATCATTTATTATTTACGCAACTTCACGGAGAAATTGTGGCGTTTTTTTACCAGTTCCATAAAACTAATTCCCTAAATATAAGGTTGAGACTTCTAAATTTTATACTTTATTTTTTATTTTTTTTCGGAGGGAACCCGCAGCCGCTACTCAGAGTGCAATGAGTGCGCACAGGGTAAACCCTCAGTCTGACGCGATAGCCTGCAAACCAACGCCAGAAGGTAAACCACACAAGGTGACAGGCTCAGCCGAGAAAGCGTATGTAGAGGGACTCGAACTCATGACCTTTTGGTCATAAGAATGCCATACTCAACCAACTCGGCTACCCTTGGGGGCAAATTTTATACTTTATGTTTTATGAACGTACGACTCTATTCATATATTTTTATTATATAATTATAAATAATAATATTAAATTTAAACACCAATTTATTTTGATTTAAAAGTAATTATAAACATTGTTTAAATCAAATACTAAATATAAGATATTTTTATTATATAATTATAAATAATAACATA
This sequence comes from Limnanthes douglasii subsp. nivea, assembly GCA_036936605.1. NCBI lineage: Eukaryota > Viridiplantae > Streptophyta > Magnoliopsida > Brassicales > Limnanthaceae > Limnanthes > Limnanthes douglasii. Next base: position 4,325,312 of record JAUPFV010000003.1, on the reverse strand, counting down.
AATTTTGGACACGAATTTATTTTGATTTAAAACTAATTATAAACATTACTTAAATCTAATATTAAGTATAATACATAGGTTTTAGTATTTATTTAATTTTAGATTAAACTTAATATTACAACATAATTTTATTTGAACAAAAACAATTATACCTCATAAATTATAAATTTATTTTACAACTCGATTTAAAAAAAATATAACTCATTTTGAATAATAAAATATATATATATATGATCACTTGATATAATTATTTTATTGATATTATAATAATAAATGTCTAGAGACATTATAAAATTTGTCACAAAGAACTATTTTAGTGACAAACATTTTCTGGCTAATATCACATCCCATTTTTGTGACGAATTACAGTATTGTTCCAGTAAATACAAATTTTACGCCACAACAAGTTTGACATATATGTTGCGGCAATTCGTTTAGTTTGTCACTATATAAAACATTTTGCTATAAAATGACTCAAATATTTCTCACAACAAATATGTATACCATTAGAGAGACCTTTAAAAAATCATTTAAGGGGGAATTGTTTAGTCAATTAAATGAATTTTATAAAAAATTTCTTAACCCTGATTGGTTCCCCCTTAAACTCTAAGTAAAAAAACAAAAAAACATATACTTCGATTTTTAAAACCAAATTATATCTAATTAGGAAATTAAATTACAAGTAATTTGACTACGATTACTTTTTTTAGGAACTTGTTTGGCAACCAAAGTCATATTAACGCAAGTATCACCGTATTTACTCAACAAATATCACATGTTACACATAGGGATGGCAATGGGTCGGGATGGGTGCGGGTATAGCTAAACCCGTAACCCATCCGTCTATATTTTTCCAAACCCATACCCTAACCCGTACCGTAGTAATATTTGTTTTCCACACCCAAACCCGCCGGGTTCGGGTACCCATCCGCGGATACCCATTGAAGTTTTAAAAATTCAAATTTAATATTTACATCAATTTTTTTTTTAAATATACTGTATGTTAATAAGCAAATATATCTATTCATAATTTATATATAGTTTTGGTATATGTTAGTAATTATTTTTCTTTTAATTTGATTAAAAATATTTTAGATCTTCTAGAATTTGATATTAATTCCAACAAATAAAGAAAACATGTTTAAATTTATCAAATTTAAATATGTTAGTAAATCTTTTTTAATAATTAATATATGGTTTTGGTATATGTTAATAAATATTTTTTAATTTAATTAATAATATTATTATTGGACAGAAAAATAAAATAAAATTCAAAAGAGATATTGAAAAATCAAATTCAATATTTAAATGTAGAATGATATTTGTCAAAATATACAATAATAATTATAATTAACAAATATTTTGTTTAAAGGTAGAATGATATTTTGTTTAATTAACAAATTTAAGATGATATTTTTCAAAATATACCAATTGTTCTAAGTTTTGTAGAGATAAAAAACAAAATATTTGAAAAAAATAAATTAAATGTTTAAATTTAGAATAATATTTTTCAAAATATATATATATATTAATAAATAATAAATTGTTTTTCGCATTACATAATACAAATACTAATATCAGTAATTTTATTTCAAAGTTTGTTAAATGTTATTAGATAGTTTAATTTTTTATATAATATTAATTTAGCGGGTACCAATCGGGTATTACCCAATGGGTCTGGTTCGGGTTGGGTACCCGTGGGAAATTTCTTAAACCCATAACCCATCCCAAACCCGGCGGGTAGTAAATTTTCAAACCCACGACCCATCCGCGGATTTTTTTTTAAACCCATAACCCATCCCATCGGGTCGGCTCGGGTCGGGTACCCGCGGGTTTGGGAAAAATTGCCATCCCTAGTTACACAACTTCCTTTTTTTTATACTCCCTCTGTTACACTATATTAGTCGTTTAAGGTATTTTCACAAAAAAAACATTGTAGTATGCCTCTGGACAAACAAAAGCTCTTAAACTCTTTGTTGTCGAACTGAGGTCCATTATCCGTTGTGATTTGTATTGGGACCTCAAAGCGACAGCAAATATTTGAAACAATGAATTTGATAACATCTAGGGTTCTGCCTCCACCCATTTAGAAAAATAATCCACTACTACAATTATAGTCTGTCTACCTCCAGTTGCAATTGGTAGGGGCCCAACTAGTTCAATGCCCCACATATCAAATGGAACTACTTCTGAAATACTCTCCAAGAACACCCCAGGCTTGTGGATTATATTTGCATAGCGCTGACACGTATCACACCGTTTTACCAAGTCTTTCGCATCAGAAGAAATAGTCGGCCAATAATAACCAGCTAAAAGCACCCGTCGAATTAACGTCTTATACCCACAGTGGGCCGATCCTTCTCCATCGTGCAGCTCTGATATGACAAATTGTGACTCATCCTTGCCTAGACACCTTAGTAACGGTCGACTCAAATAATTCTTATATAAAACGCCTCCCAACATGATATAACCATGAGACTTAAACCTGATCCTCCTAGCCTCATATATTCGAGTTGGTAAACTGTCTTTTTCTAAGAAGTCAACAATTTCTGACCTCCAATTGTTTATGATCACATTGCTTACCTCTTAAATGTTCATTAAATGCTATGCATCGATCATGGCCGAACTGTGCTCTTGAATCAAGACCCATGGGTAACCCTCCATTCACGAAGCCGCAGCCAAAGAATCTGGGACAACATTTGCCTCTCTTCGTACCTGTTCGTACTGAACCCCATCGAACTCAGCCACCAAATATTTTAATTCTCTCAGGTACTGTATCGGCTTATCTTTTCTGGCCTCAGACTCGCCCAAAGCTTGGTTTATCACCAGCTGCAAATCACTGATTAGTTTAACCTTTTTGGCACCACATATTTGGGCTAATCGCAAACCCGCCAATGCTGCTTCATATTCCGCCTCATTATTGGTTTCCTTGAAGCCGAATCAAATAGCTTGGAACATGGCTATCCCTTCTGGAGAAATTAATTAGACCCCGGCACCGCTTCCAGAGTTATTCGACCCCCATCCGTTCGAACCAACCATTCCGTGCGATCAGAATGGTCAATGGTCTCCATGTCGTCTCTTTCTGAGTTGAATTCAACCAAGAAATCAGCCAAAACCTGAGCCTTTATTGTCGTCTGAGGCTCGAATGTTATGTCAAAATCCCCAGTTCAACTGACCATTTGGTCATTCTCCCAGATATATCGGGCTTTGTAATAAACCTTTCAAGGGAAAAGTCGTTCGAACGACAATAGGATGTGCCTGAAAGTAAGGTCTCATTTTGCAGGCAGCCGTTACCAAAGCCAAAGCTACATTTTCCAATTTAAGGTGTCGTTTCTCATCATCCAATAAACTTTTACTGACATAGTAAATGGGTTTCAAAAAATTAACCTCTTCCCGGAGTAAAACGGCACTAACTGCATAATCTGATACCGCCACGTAAACAATTAATCTTTCCCCCACTAATGGTTTAGACAGTATACTAGGAGACGTCAAATACGCTTGAATTTGGCGGAAAGCTGTTGAGCACTCCTCGCTCCACTCGAACGTTTTCGCATTCCGCAATATTTTAAAGAAAGGTGTGCACTTGTCCGACGACCGAGAAATGAACCTATTCAATGCTGCCAATCTCCCTGTCAAGATCTGACCTTCCTTGATATTCCGAGGTGGGGTCATGGTTGTTAAAGCTTTTATTTGTTCCAGGTCAGCTTTTATACCCTTTTCACTTATCATATAACCAAGAAAATTACCCGATCGTACCCCAAAATGTACTTTTCCGGATTCAATTTCAAGTTGACTTTATTCAAATTGTTAAAAGTTTCCTCCAAGTCCGCAAAATGATCTTCATCCCGCAAACTCTTAACAAGCATATCATCAATGTAGGCTTCAACATTCCTACCAATTCGCCCCTCAAAAGTTTTATTGAACAAACGCTGATAAGTTGCCCCTGCATTCTTCAGGCCAAATGACATAACCTTATAGCAATACAATCCTCTCTCGGTGATAAACGATGTGCTCTCCTTGTCTTTTGCATCTAAACGGATTTGATTATACCCTGAATAAGCATTCATGAAAGACAATAATCGGTTTCCTAAAGTCGAGTCCACTAACTCATCAATTCGAGGCACCAGAAAAGGATCCTTAGGGCAAGCTCTATTCAGGTCCGTGAAATCCACACACATCCTCCACTTTCCATTCTTTTTTCTGACCAAAACCGGATTCGAGGCCCATACAGGATACTGTGACTCTAGAATGTGGCCTATTCTTAATAACCTTTCCACCTCTGAAAGAATAGCTGCAGACTTCTCCTGAGAAACTGGTCTCCTTTTCTGAACAATGGGTCGAACATCAAGCCGTACTGCAATTTTATGACATATTATCTCTGATGGTACTCCCTTCACATCCTGCGCACACCAAGCAAACATGTCGAGCTTATGAGACAAAAATACAATCAATCTTTCTCTGAACTCAAAAGAAAGTTTACTCCGATCCTCAAAAAACCATCCCCAAATTTATGCTCCTCGGAATCCTCTTCTGGGACCAGAAATCCGGGGGTCTCCCTTGGATCGTCACATGGAATGATTTCCGAGGAAAGCCCCTTTAATTGATATGCCTTGTCAGATACATCTCCCCGAGTTCCCTTCAAGGATAAAGCTATCTGGTAATATTCCTGGGCCATCTTCTGGATACTCCTGATTGTCCCGATATTATTCCCTACCACGTATTTCAAACACTGGTGTACCGTCGAGGTCACACCATGCATTCGGGATAGCCAAAAGCGATCCAAAATCGCATTATACGAAGTTGGTGCGTCAACCACAATGAATAGTACTTCCACTTACTTTTTAAACGGCCCACGACCTAACTTGACCACACACTGAAATTCTCCAACAACCATTGTTGTGGCACCAGTAAACCCCACTATGGTTCTGTCGGACCATCGTATCACATGTGGGTCAGAAATTGTCTTGTATGTGCTTATAAACAAAATGTTTGCGGAACTTCTCGTGTCAACCAATATCTTCTGAACTTGAACTCTGGCTATACCTGCGGCGATAACCACCGCATCCTCGTGCGGCCCCGCGACATTTTGCATATCATCATCATCAAAACATATGATGGGAGTAGGTAAGTGATGCATTTGTGCTGACACCGCTGCTTCAATTTGAGTGGTCAAATTGACCATATGCCTTTTCTGTGAACTATTAGCATTCCATGTGATGCTATATCCTCCAAAGATAGCCAGTGACTCAAAGTAAGCACAAAGATCGTTTACTTTCCTCCTCCGAATAATCTCCTCCACCATGTTCACGTTGTTCCTCCCCTCATTGGGATCCTGATACTCTTGCTCAATATCAAAAACATCCACCTCCTCGGAAATCACCATGGCTGTGTTAGCAATTCTTGGAACGGGCTTTACCACAACATTTTTATGGGAGTGTTTTTTCACAAACTCTAACAACACTCTGTTTTCGATCAAAGCTTGCACTTCTTTTTTCAAAGCAATACAGTCCTTAGTATCGTGCCCAATATCCTCGTGATACTTACAATACTTGCTAATATTTCTGCTCTCCCTCGGAGTTTGGATACGAAAAGGTTTCTTGAACTGCACCGTTGATCTTGCCTTATCAAATATTTTGGCCATATTTTCCGTTAACTCCACAAAATAATCCGGTCGAACCAATTTGTTCGAAATTGGCCTTGCCCCTTGGTTATAATTTTGCTGATTGCCATAGTGCTGTAGATTTGTTTTCTGCCTCGGCGGATACTGACCTGTACTTTTGGTTTCAACAATGGTTCGGGGCCCTTGGTTCTCAGATCTCTAAAACTGGTTCTGATCCAATTAATCGTCCGATCCTTTCTTGGATGCCTGAGTCTTCTCCACTAGAATTCTCTTCCCAACTTGGTCCAACAATGCCCCAAAGGTCATGGCCTGACTCTCCGCCACCGTATCCTTTAGGTGTCCAGGTAGTAGGCCCATCTTGAAAGCTGCAAGTGCCACTGAGTCCTTACAATACTCCATGTCCGTTTTTGTTTTGACGAATCGATTGGTGTAATTCTTCAAGTTTTCCTTAACGTTTTGCCTACAATAGATTATTGTGTCTCCATTGGCTCGAAACTTTTTTCTCCCCACAAAATGTTGTCTAAATATATTCCAAAACATGTCGAAATTCTTTATCGAGCCCAGCGGGAGCTGATTATACCATTTAGAAGCTACCCCCTTGAAAGTCTGAGAAAACGCTCTGCACAACAACTTGTCATCGTCATCGAAATTAATCATGAAGTTCTTGAATTGTTCGATATGGTTATCAGGGTCTTGCGTCCCATCGAACTTCTCTAACTTCGAGATATCGACATGTCCGATAAGCGTTAGTTATCAAGTTTTCATTGCTCGGAAAATATAGTCCCTCCTCGGACGGCAGAGTGTATTGATGCTGTCACTCCGAATTTCGTGGGTCAACGTTTTGGTTCCTAGCCAGAAAGTTCATTTGGCCATAACCCCGTTCATTGACTCGAGTATGATAACTATTCTCCCTCTGAGATTTCCTCTCCGAGCTCCTTCCACTCCGGTTTTCTACATGTCTTCGACCATGTCTTTTCTTTTTGTGATTTTTCCTAGGAGATGATTCCGACGAACTGTAGCGGGAATAATCGCTCGAGTAAAAAACATCCAGATAGCGTTTTTCCTTCCTCCTTGAAGATCGTCGTTCATGTCCTCTATATCTATCGTCCCTGGTTTTAGGACGGAAATCAGCCTCGCGCTCCTCTTTTCCACTTTCTGGTTCCCTTCCCACCTTTGTATCTATCGTCGTTCTATCATTTAGGCAAGTCAACAAGCTTCCATGTTTGATTCCTTATTTTCTACTTTCTTCTGTCATTTAGGAAATTCAACAAGCTTCCATGTTTGATTCTTATGTAGAGATTTAATCTCTTCTCATATATCACCAATTCATCGGTTTGCTTCCGAAGCTCCTAGGTTTTTGCATCTCAAATTTTTCTACAACTGAGAGCATATGCAACTAGATTCACATACATTTTTGGTTATCTAATCTCTCTTCTTTCTCTGTCCAATGCTATGATATAAGCTTGTTGTTCTAGTTCAGGCACATCATCGTCACTATCATTTGATGTTGGCGTGTCACCTCTTAATCTGGATCCAACTACAAAACTACCATGGCTAACAAAACTCTAATCATATATAAAAGATATATTGAGAACAATATAGTTTAAAAGATTTAGAAAATTAATTGATTTAGAAAAGGGTCTAGATTACATCTAGAATGATTTTTTTTGGATTTTTTACTTTAAAATTTCATCACGATTTGGGTAGATTTCTTATTGGTTTTAGATTTTTTGGCTTCTTTTTAAAATAAATATATATATAACTTCCTTTTAATTACTTAAACTGAAGATAATTTTCAAAAGAAAATAAAATCTAAAAAATAAAAAATATAAACGCATTAAATGAAAGAGTAAGAACAAAGTTAATTTTGATTGATAAATAAAATCTAAAAAATAAAAAGAATTACCATAAAAAAACAAACCAAAAGAGTGTGATATCTTATGTTTCATGTCTAGTGTTGTAAGTACGATAACAAAAAATAATATAATTAGAATTGCGTAAGAAAATAACCTCACGAATCAAATATCTATCATAATACAACAAAAAAAACAATAGACATGAGAGCGAGAGAAGCATAATAACGATTATGATCCAAAGAGTAATACAATGAAATTTGTCAAGACATTTAAATACGACGTTCACATTTTCCACTCTCTTTTTCTTTATCCCATGATTCAATATAAAATAGTTCCCAGAAAAGTTCTTGTTGGCTGAAAATAATATGAAAAAACACTCAATTAAACAAATAAACAACTTTTATGAAGATGGAAAATGAAAAAACATTACAAGCCATTATTTCAACTCACGCTATAAGAGAAATAATTTTACTAACACTCAAGAGAGTTATCTTGTCATTTTATCTTCACTCTAATTTTCTCTCTTAGGTTTTTTGTTGATATTAGGTAGTGAGTCTAATGGTAAGGGACTACACTATTTATAAGAAGCTAAACTTCCAAAAAATCCAACAAGCTAGAGTTGGTTACCATTTCATAAGTGGCCTCTACCTCTGCCTCTGTCATGTTGATTTATATTGTCCCCTTGACTTGCATGCATGTCTTTCAGTTCTACTTTGAAGAGTTGCTCAGTGATCTCTTGCTTCGTTTTATAATTTTCTTCATAGCCTTGTAATGATCCTTGGAATTCTTCAATCATTATTTACTCCAAGTCTTTAGTTTCTTCATTTGTCACGAAGATGTATTCAAATTTGGCATACAATGAATGGATTATTTTCTCTGAGACTCTCACATCTTCTAACTTCTCATCATTTATTATTAATTTATTAGAAATAATTACTACTCTTGATAAATATTACAAGATAGACTCGGATGCTTTCATGTGTAATGATTTTAATTCACCTCTTAACGCTTGGAGACGTACCTTTTTCACATTTTCGACTCCTTCGTAGGAAATTTATAATTTATCACATACTTGCTTGGTGGAAAATGCGCTTGAAATTTTTGCGAAGCCTTTATCATCTAATGCTTCAAAAATTCTTAGAAAGTTTCTTGTTTTTTAGCATGCTTCGTGCCATATCAAGGATTATTCTATTCTTCATTTCTCCCGCATCATTTTATGGAAGAGATCTAGGAACTGTTAAGTGAAAATGAATTCCATGTGCTTCAGAAAACTCTTGAAATTCATTGGATGTGAACTCCCTTCCTCAATCAGATATCATGGCTTTAATCTTATTTCCACTCTCATTTTCTACAACTGCTTTGAACTTCTTAAATATTCCAAAGACTTCGGATTTATGTTTCAAAAAATATACAAACATTTTCTTGAAAAAATATTTAATAAAGAGAATAAAGTAGTTACTTTGAACTAGAGAGCTCGGTTTGATTGGACTACACACATCAGTATGAATAATCTCGAGAGGTTTATTGGCTCTTGATTCCGACTCATTTGGAAAGCTTATTCGGAATTGCTTCTCAATAACATTCTTTGTGTAGTTGGTCATGATGATTGATAACACGGTAATCCTCTCATCATTTCTTTCTTGGACAATATATCTACACTTTTAAAGAATAAATGTCCAAATCGACCATGCCACATAGCCAATGAATCTTTGTAACAAGCCTTAACACATTTTACAACATTATTTTGAATATTCGAATGAAATAATCTATTCTTTGACATCTGAACTTTAGTAATTAAACCTCTTTTGTCATCTCTCATAAAAACTATATAATTTTACATGTGAATATCATATCCATTTTCTAAAAGTTTTTTCCAAGCTCAAGATGTTATTTTTTATGCTAGATACGTAATAGTTAAAATTCTTGGTGACTACCATCTTTTACACGAATAATGTTATATTTTCCTTACACCGATCTTTTGGTATCATCTCTAAAATAGACGTTTCCACTCACTGTTTCGTTAAGCTCTACGAACATGCTTATTTACCCACACATATGATTTCTTGCACCAATGTTAAGATACTAACTATTCTGTTGACTTTCATTAGTGTTTTTATATGTTAGTAGAAACATATATATTCCTCCGTTTTATCCTCCACATAGTTGGCCCTCTCATCAACTCTATTTGTGGGACCTTTGCATTGTGAAGCATAATATCCAAACCTTTGACATTTATTGCATTGGATTTGAGATTTATCATACCTATAGTTCAGATTTCTTCTTCCACGACCTCGTATTGAGCTTTCTAGTTTTTATTTTGTAGTTGGAATTATTGTTGTTGTGATTCCAACCACGTCCAAAACCATGTTTACCACTTCATCTGTGGCCTCTACCTCTGCCTCAGTCATGTTGGTTTCTATCGTGTCATTGTCTTGCATGGATGTCCTTGAGTTCTACTTTGAAGAGTTGCTCAGTGATCTCTTGCTTCTTCTTGTAGTTTTCTTCATAGCCTTGTAATGATCATTGGAATTATTCAATCATTATTTACACTAAATCTTTAGTTTCTTCAATTGTCACTATGATGTGTTCAAATTCTGATCCAACAAACATAGTATTTTCTCTGTTACTCGCACATCTTCTAACTTCTCACCATTTCTTTTTATTTGATTATAAATAATTGCTACTCTTGAGAAATATTCTAAAATAGACTCGGATGGTTTCATGTGTAATTATTTAAATTCACCTCTTAAAGTTTGCAAACGTATTGTTTTTACATTTTCGACTCCTTCTTAGGAAATTTATAATTTATCACATGCTTGTTTGGCGGAAAATGCGCTTAAAATCTTTTCATCACATTTTGATTAGATTTGTTATTAATTTTAGATTTTTTTGGCCTTTTTTAAAAAATAATTATATAAAAACTTCCTTTTAATTACTCGTATTGAAGATATTTTTCATAAAAAAATTATTTTTTCTCTCTTTGTCAAATAAAAAATACATTAAATAAAAAAGTAAGAACAAAGTTGATTTTGAATGATAAATAAAATCTAAAAAACCAAAAGAGTTACCACAAAAAAAAAACCAAAAGAGTGTGCAATATCTTATGTTGCATATCTAGGGTTGTAAATAAATCAACAAATGTTTGATAACCAAGAAATATATTATTAAAATTTAGTAAAAAAAATAACCTCATGAATCGAATATCTATCATAAAAAACAAAAAAACAATAGACATGAGAGTGAGAGAAGAATAAAACAAGTCTGATCCAAAGAGAAACTACAATGGAATTTGTCAAGCCATTTAAAGAATACATTCCCAATTTTCACTCTCTCTTTCTTTATCCAATTATTCAATATAAAATAGTTCCTGAAAATTTTCTTATTTACTTAAATTAGTATGAAACAACACTCACTTAAACAATCAAGCAAATTTTATGAAGATGGAAAATGAAAAAATATTACAAGTCACTCTTTCAACTCACACTACAAGAGAAATATTTTTTATAACACTCAAGAGAGATATCTTATCCTTCTGTTTACACTCTAATTTTCTCTCTTAATCTTTTGTTGATATTTGGTAGTGGGTATAAGGTTAAGTGACTCCATTATTTTAAGAAGCTAAGCTTCCAAAAAAGCAAACCAGGTAGAGCTTCTAATATTTTGAAGTCTTTGCTTTTCAATGGTTTGGTGAAAATATTAGTAGCTTGATCTTGTGTGTTCGTGTATTCAACTTGCACATCCTTTCTTGAAATACACTCATTTATTTAGTGGTAGTGAACATCGAAATGATTGCTAATGAAATATTTGATTCTTGGTTAAGGCGATGGCTGGCTTATTATCAACATACACCTTAGTTGGCTTATTTTATGTTAAGTCTATATGCTTCAATAGATTTTTAAGCCAATGTAGTATGATCTGAGCCCCATGTTTTTCATCTCGAATTCATTTATCATCACTTCTATAAATTTATTAAACATGGTTAGGTTGCTTCTGGTGGAGATCAAATCATCCATGTAGAGACACACAATCAATTTTTCTTCATATTTTATCTTAGTATACATAGTGTACTCATATGAACATTTTTAGAAACCATTCTCTAGGAAGTACTTGTCGATTCTATTGTTCCATGTACTTGGTTCTTGTTTTAGCCGATAAAGGGCATTCTTTATCTTCAACCTCTTGTCTTCGTGACCTTTGACTTCATAGCCTAACAGTTGTTGAATGTAAGCTTCTTCTTCAAGAACATTATTTAGAAATGTTGACTTTACATCCATTTGTTGTATGTTCAACTTGTTTTGAGCTACCAAAGAAAATATAAGTCTAATAGTTTCTAATCCAACAACTGGGATGAATACCTTATCATAGTCACTTACAACCTTTTGACTGTAGCCTTTTGCTACAAGTCTGGATTTGTATTTTTCAATCTCCCCCTTAGTATTTCTATTTGTTTTGTATAACCATCTCACACATATTGTCTTGTACCCTTTGGGAAGTGAGGTGAGTTCACATGTGTCATTCTTCTCGATAACTCTAACTTTTTTATCCATCGTGTCTCTCTATTTATTCTCTTGTGTAGCTTCTTGAATTGTCACTGGTTCACAATCAATAAAGAGACAAAATAGTGTAAGGTTATCCATTGGTTCAGTTACCTCATAAAGGTCAATAAGTCTTATTGTATCTTCCATAAAAATCTGACTTTGACTACCATTTGACGACGATGAAGATGGTGAGTCATAATATTTAGTTGATGTTTGTGAAGCATGTGGGGTTGCAACCTCTTTTGATTGCTCATTCGGTTTCTGCTCATTTTCTTCAATTTGGGGAAAAAATATGAACTCATTTGTATGAGACCCAAACTCTCATTCGCCTTTTTCATTAACTGTCACATCTCGGATGGGAAATTCCGAGCTTCCTTCCCCTTCATACTTCTTGTGACATCTCTCCCAAAACACTTAGTGTTGGAGATCGGTTGGACTAGTAGATCGCATATGCCACTAATTCTTCCCAAAAGTCCTTAGGAAGTTTCTTGCTTTGGAGCATGCTTCGTGCCATATCAAGGATTGTTCCATTCTTCCTTTCTCCCACACCGTTTTGTGGAAGAGATATGGGAACTGTTAAGCGACAATAAATTTCATGTGCTTTATAAAACTCTTGGAATTCATTGGATGTGAACTCTCATCCTCAGTGAGATCTCATGGATTTAATCTTATTTCCGCTCTTATTTTTACAACTGCTTTGAACTTCTTAAATATTCCAAAGAGTTCAGATTTATGTTTCAAGATATATACCCAATAGTTTCTTAAAAAATCATCAATAAAGAGAATGAAGTAGTTACTTTGAACCAGAGAGCTCGGCTTGCTTGGACCACACATCAGTATGAATAGGCTCGAGAGGTTTCTTAGCTCTTAATTCTGACTCATTTGGAAAGCTTATTCATAATTCTGTTAGGATGATTGATAATATGGTAATCCTCTCACTATTTCTTTCTTGGACAATAAATCTAAACTTGTAAAATTCAAAATGGAGCATGCCATAGCCATAATTAATCTTTGTAACAAGCTATAAGATAATTTGTAATATCATTTTGAATATTCGAAGGAAATAATCTATTCTTTGACATCTAAACTTTAGTAATTAAATCTCATATTTCATCTCTTATAAACAGTATATAAGTTTTCATGTGAATATCATATCCATTTTTAGAGGGTTTTCTATGCTCAATATGTTGTTTTTCATGCTAGGTACGTAATAGACATTTGATATTCTTGGTACCTTTCAATGACCTTTTGGTATTACCTCTAAAAGAGATATTGACACTCACTGCCTCGTTAAATGCTCTACCAACATGCTTCATTTCCTACACATATGATTTCTTGTACCAGTGTCAAGATACCAACTATTATGTTGACCTTCATTAGGGTTTTTGTATGTTAGTAGCAACATATCATTTTCCCCCGTCTTCTCCTCCATATAGTTGGCATTCTCATCAACTCTATTGTTGGTACCTTTGCATCGTGAAGTATAGTGTCCAAACCTTTGACATTTATAACATTGGATTTGAGATTTATCATACCTTTAGTTCAGATTTCTTATTCCACGACCTCGTGTTTTGAGTTTTTTTTTTGTAGTAGTTGGAATTATTATTGTTGTGATTCCAAGCACATCCACGAACATGTTTACCAGTTCATCTGTGGCTTGTACCTCTGCCTCAACCATGTTGGTTTCTATCGTCCCTTTGACTTGCATGCATGCCCTTGAGTTCTACTTTGAAAAGTTGCTCATAGATCTCTTGATTCTTTTATGTGAATATTTTTTGTGAATATCTTATGTTGTAGTTGTTGCAAATCTTGTTTAAAGAATGCAGCACAGTATTATATAGCTCTCAAAGGGGCGTTAGTTTTTCTTGTCATGACCGTATATATATAAATTCGTGACTCGATGCATAAAATAGCATATTTCATGGTTTTATATGCTTTGTTTATGAAACAGTTCACGAACTTGAGATTTTCAGTCAAGGCTAAATATGGCCTCTTACGTGGCCTTGTACACGTCTATGTCAGGATTTCTTTATGAACCAGTTCACTAGCTTGAAATTGTATGTCTAGCCTCACTACGGCCCCTTGCATGGCCTTATAGGCTTGCTTTATTATTATATGGTCGCTAATTTGATTTTTTATGTCTAAGCTCAGTATGACATCTTGCATGGCCTTATAGGTTTGTTTATTAATCATATTCGTTTATTTGACCTTTTAAGTTTATGATCAGCATAGCCTTTTGCATGGTTTTGTAAGCTTGGTTTATTAACTTGTTCACATATTTTCCTTTATAATTTTTAGTCTCAATATGTCCCATTGTACGACCTTATAGGCTTGGTTGATTAACCATATTCGCTAATATGAAATTTTAAGTCTAGACTCGGTATAGCCTATTGCGCGGCCTTATAGGTTTGGTTTATTAACCATGTTCACTTATATGATATTTTAAGTTTACGCTCATGGCCTCTTCCGTGGCCTTATAGGCTTGGTTTATTAACCATGTTTGCTTATTTGACACTTTAAGTATAAGCTCAGTATGGCCTCTTGCATGGCCTTATAGGCTTGGTTTATTAACCATGTTCGCTTATATATCAGTGTAGACGACCCTTTTTATTGTAGCTAGCGTTGTTATTTACTTGAAGTTTATTTGACTTATAACACTTTCGTAGCACGATGATGGATATTACTTGGCGTATAGCCTTTTCAATTATAGATAGAATTTGGCGTATATTATGAAGATGACGTAAAGGATGGTTTTGCAACTTTTTCGTAATTTATTGAAGTTCAAGTTATAAAACGAAGCAATTGACGATGACTTAAAATTATTTTTTAAATCTCCATTGAAGAAGCTATTATAAGTATTCACGTACAAACAGTTGTTACGATTTTGTTATTGAGGTCTCTCGTTTGTAGTCGTGGCTTGTTTGGAGATTTGATTTTATAACTGAAGTCTCAATATTTACTCTCACATTATGTAAATCAATTTAAATGTGGTGTTCCTTTTTATAGGTCCATGTTGTTTTTTCTCACACTGTGTTGCATGTGTATGTATACATACCGTTAATTCTATTAGTGTTCAAGCTACCAGTGAAGACACATACCGAAAACTCAAGAATTATTTCATATTTGAGAATTTTTCGATTGTATTTTTATGGTCATATTGATCATGTTAATCATATTAAGTTGGATGCCAAATTCAAGAATTTTTTAATTATCTATGAAGATGAGTTGTTTGGTTACACGTTTGAGGATATCGAGAAAAATCAACCGCATTTACTTATGTTTGTAGAGATACAATGATAAGAAATCTTATTCAATCATCTTTGTAATCACACTATATCATGTTAAGTCATGTTTATGGACATGTAATCATTCAAAGAATTTATATGATGTTAAATTCCACAAGTGGGAGTCAACGATGAATGATGAGATAGACATATGCTAAATAATAAGTCGTGATAGTTGGTTAAGGTTTGAAAAGAAAGTAATACACCTCATAATATGTATGGACACTTAGTGAAAATGAATCTAATACAGTAAATCGTACATAACATGAATTGTTATGAAGGTATGTGAGAAAGAACATGACATTGAATATTCTAAGTTATTTTCTCTGATAATGAAACTTACAGAAATTACGTAGTGTTAAGTATGGTAGTAGTAGAGGGCTAACAGTCTGAAAACTTAGATTAAAAACTACATTTCTTAATGATGAACTAAGGAGAATTTATATATGCATCATTTAGAGGATTTAATGTTATATGAAAAAGAGAACATTGTTTAGAAGTTAATGAAAGTGTTTGTATAATTTAAAACAACCTAGTCGACAATGGTAGTTGTTGTTTACAATTTCATGTTCTATTTAGGATGCACAATATGTCATGGGATAATTTTTGCTATGCTAGACAATATAATGAATCATACATTATTTTAATTTCATATATTAATGATATGTTGATAGAGGGTTCTAGTTTAGAAAAGATTAACAACTTTAAAATACTTTTTTCCATGAAACTTGGAGTCGGTGAGTCAGAACTTAAGCATGTATAACGTTAAATATACTATTAAAGGTATTATATATATATATATATATATATATATATATATATATATATATGATTTGGGCATAGTATGTAAAGAAATTACTTAGCAAATTTGGGATAAATTGGGCTAACTCGTGGATACTCTTGTATGGAGTTATTTGAGATTGAGTCGACTCACCAACGACAAGTTATAAATTAATTTTTTAATTTTTTACTTTTATCTTAGTAATCCATTAATATTGAAGCGATCTAGACCGATTAATATTATAAACCAAACCCAAAACTGATATTTTAACTCGACTCATAGCTTAGCCCGAAACTGAATAAAACCTTAACACTTTTTTTTCTTTTTCATTTTATGGTTTCTCAATAGCTTCCTAGAATCGATTTTCCCTAAAACCATAAAGTTTAAATTCGATTTACACCTAATCATGTTTATCCAACGTTCACGTTACATAAATTGTTTTGTCTTTTCCGTTCGTATCTTCTTAAATTCGTTCATATTTTATCATCAATCCAACCACAAAATCCCCTTTTTCTTACCAAATCAAACCAATTTTTATTTTCTCTAACTAAAAACTATTTACTTCATTAACTCAAGAACTTTTATTAAATCGATTGGTTGTGGTTTATGTGATTGCCGATTTGCCAATATTACTCACGGTGCTTGGATATACTAAAATCGGGATAGAAGATTCAATGATTGCAACAACTATAGGGTAAGTTTTGATATGGAAAGAGAGTTTTAAGGATTAAATTATAAATAATGTAATTTTAAAGGGTTAATTGCGAGTAATGTAATTGTTGTCCTTAACTTGTGACTTGTGCAAGTTTCAGAGGATGTTTGTAACTTCATATAATTTATAAGGACTAAACAGCAATTAAAGCACCTATTGTAACAAACTCAGTGTTTTGGCTCCTTTATATAAAGGACCAGACTGCTTTAATAAAAGGTGATTGATTTTTCTTAGACAAAAGATCACTCTTGAGCATGTTAATTAAATAAATCATAAAAGAAAAATTATACCTTATCAAGTTTAATTTAGATTTGACATATTTTGAAACATAAGTTAATGTCAATAGTTATTTTCATGTTTCATTTAACATAATTATTTGGGAGAATATGTTCTATTACCTTAAAAATGAAGAGCAATTAGCTTTTTAATTCACCAAAGGACTTTCATAATTCAATTTTCACAGACGATTGATATAATGAAATATAATTTTTTTGTTTAATGTGAGATTTATGTTTTGATATTATGATTATGGTTTATAATTGTTGATCTTTTCATTAGACAAAATAATATTAAAACGAAGAATATAAGAATATCATCCCAAATGAGTGATCCGATTTACGCACGATATGTTATTTTTAACAAAAGACATAACAATACATTTAATATCGTTGGAAGAGCATTGAAACAGGTTAGAAATTGTAGAAACAAAGCTAACCAAGATAAATGACATAAAAATAAATATTGGATAAAGTTGTACATAATGTCATGAAAACCAACTACGAAAAAACATATAGAACATATTTACAAGAAATAGTTTAAAATAGTCTATCTAGTAACATCTTCCATTTTGAAACCTTTAGATAAAAAAAACAACATGGTCATCCACTTGTCAAACGTACATTATTTGTTACAACATCCACTAGACGAGATAAATTGCATTTCAAACATGTGCTAGGTTCAAAACAAGTAAGTGCATCTTCACTACTTAACACTTTCAAAACTTCGTCGGTCAAAGTGTGAAAAGGGAGCAGAATAATACGATTTTTGATGACATTATAGATAACCTTGAAGTTTATATAGAAATATTTAATGGTAGATTTGAGTATTTATAGGTCACTGATAGTTAATACTCTGAAGATACTGGAGGTATTAAATATTGATGATAATTCGGGAGTCGTGGGTCGTGATTGAATTAAAGTTTAACCACATAACTTATTTTGTAGCACCATCGGTGTTGACGAATACGGGTTTTAAATAGGGAAATTGAGTTTGGTTTCGTCAATAACAATAATTTTCTTTATGACACTTGAAATCTTTTTTGTTAAAATTATGTGTCATTGCATCCTCATTTATTTTTATATCTTTAAATAGTTTTCTATCGTGAATGACGCACCATGCGCATGGGTAAATCCTTTTATATCGTATTGTGTAGCCCAAAAATAGAAGCTTATAATTTATCGATTATAACTCGATGCAAAAGATATCAAGATATTAAAATTTGTAAGTCTCGTATTATCAATCACAAAGTGACCGATTTAGATATATTCATTTGATATCACATGAAACCGTTGTTGTAACTATTTGTGATTGTAATGTATCTGCGCCAAAGTAAGTGTTTGTCTATTTTATTCGTTTAATTTTATCATGCTAATAATTTCAAAACAATACTAAAGCAATAAAAATATACATAAAATAAAAAAGGCTTCAGAAGTAAATACATTACACATAAAACTAAAAGACATTAGAAGCCAAAAATAGATATATTTTTAAAAGGTAAACATGATAAGCAAAACAAATTAATTTATATAATTTGGAGGTTCGGACTTTGTAACTTTTCTTAAATGAAAAGAAAATCTTTATATATATATATATATATATATATATATATATAGATCCTAAATTAAAATAAAATTATCATTAATATAATTTATTTATTTTAATATTTTAGGGTAGTCCATGGCATACTTGGCTACCATCTAAATCCACCCCTAAAGTAGTTTCGTATTCCACTCACTATTTGATGCTCAAAAACCAAAGCATATAGCTTACTACATTACAATCCCACCCGGAGAAACCAACTGGACCCAGCTTTACATCCCAAAGCGCAAAAACCTTTGTATGTTCCGTCTGTCCACTTCACCACTGATTTTAATTTCATATATCTTTTATTATATTTTAATTTTTTAATATCTTTTAAAAATAATATATTTAGATATATTAAAATTTATTGTTAAATATTATTTTTATAGGTAATAAATAGTATAATAAGATTTATTATAAATACCTTTAAGTGCTAGAATTAGTAGTTTTTGCGACCAAATATATTTGTCTTAAAAACTAATATTTTCTCTCAACATATTTCTTGTGACACTAATATTGTGGCAAAACATTTGTTGCAACAGAAATTTAGTTTTGACGTCTCGATTTAAAGCGGTGAAATATATTTTTCGTATCCTAAAGCGACCAACAAAATTGTCACAAAAGATAGTTTGTCGCTATTGAGCTGGCTATTGAGAAAAAATAATTTATCGCACTAACATGTTTTTTGTGACGAAGACATTTTTAGCAACTATTTTTTTTTGCGAAAATTAATTTTGTCGCAATAGAAAATTGATATTGTGGCAACATTATTTTTCGCAACTGATTTTTTTTTACAAAGCAATTTTTTCGCACTTGTTTTTATTTTTTTTTTGCAACAATTAATTTTGTCTATATTCTGACAAAATTATTTTTGGCAATTAATATTTTATTTATCACGACTACTTTTTTGGAAATAAAAAGTGTTATATATTTTATAATTAAAAAATTTATTTTATTTTTATCTAACTTTAAAAATAAATTTTATATAACAATTTTTTTTTCTTTTCATCTAACTTTTAAAAACATTTGTATAACAAATTTGTTTTTATTTTCATGTATAGTTTAAAATATATTTTAGATATCAAATTTGATTTATTTATATTTTATGTTTTGAAACATCTTTAAAAATAATATATTTAGATTTTTTATCTATTTAAAAAAATATATTTTATTTTATTTTCACGTAGTTTTCAATTTTTCAAAAATATCATTTATATAACAAAGTTGAATTTATTTTTATGTATCTTTTAAAATATCTTTTAAATATTAAATTTGATTTTTTCATATATTTTTTTAATATAATATATTAATATTTATGATAAAGTACCATTTAAGACCCAATACCCAAAGTAACTTCCACTTAAAACCTATACTTTTTATATATCTCCCAGAAAGGTCAGTTTTTGTGAAATATTTACTATCTAAGACTCATTAACATCCTAAATACCCCTACTATATAATATAAAAGTCATACTTCACATTTTTCCAATTGTTTGTGAAATATTTACTATCTAAGACTCATTAACACCCTAAATACCCCTACTATATAATATAAAAGTCATACTTCACATTTTTCCAATTGTTTTTTTCTCTCTCTACTGTTCTTCATTTTTTTTCCTACTCAATAATCTTGTTTTATTTTGTTTTCTTATGTTTTTTTGTCGTGTTTTTAGTTGATTTCGAAGTTTGATTTTGGATATTTGTTTATGAAATTTGTTTAGTTGATTTTGAAGTTTGATTTTGGATATTTGTTTAAATAAGTCGATTTGTATGTGGTAAGTTGAATTTTGATTTCGTAATACTAGAGGTACTCGAGATATGTTTTTGTTTCTGATAATGTAGTTTATTTGTTGTATTTCAGTTAGTTTTTTTTCCATTTTATTTGGGTAAGTAGAGTACTTATAGATAAAGTAATACGAAAAAGTTTTTTAAAAAAATCAATAGCAAATCGGATATCCTATTTGGCAAATCGAAAAACTAAAAAAAGTATCAATCCAACTTTTTTAGTTTAACTAGTTTATTAGATATTTAATTCTTCATTTAAATTTTGTAAGTAATAAGTTTGTTATTAGATATATAGAATATATATTTTAAATTATAGAAAATATTTAGATATTCTCAAATATTATATATTTTTAAAATTTTATTGGATTTCTCAATTAATATATTTACAGGTATTAAAAATTCAATTAAAAATTCAATTAAATTAACATAAAATAGAAACATAATATTTGAAGAACTATATATTTGAGTCAGGGATTAGGGGACTAGATATGTAGAAATAAATTTGTGATTTAAGAGATTTAGGAACTAGATATTTATATGAGATGATTTAAGAGATAAGTGAAGATTAGGTTAGTGGGTAGAGTATTTGTAGATAAAATAATCGATAAATTAAATAAAACAAATATCAATGCTAAATAAATCCTATTTGTGAAATCGGATTGAAAAAAAACTAAAAAAAGTTAATCTAATTTTTATATTTTAAATAGTTTGTTAGATATTTAATTTTTTATTTAAATCTTGTAAGTAATAAATTTATTATTAGATATTAAGAATATATATTTTAAATTGATAGAAGATATTTATATATTTTCAAATATTATATAATATTTTTTAAATTTTATTGGATTTCTAATATTAATCTAGATATTTGTGCAAGAGATTTAGGAACACGTAGAAATAGATTTGTGATTTGAAAGATCTGGGAACTATATATTTAAGATATGAGTGAAGATTATGTTATAGTATGTAGGATATTTATAGAAACACACAAACACACTTAAATCTAAGAAAACCTAACTCAAATATAACAAAAACCTAACTGAAATACAACAATTACGCTATATTAGTAACGATATGTTAGATGAATACAAAATATCAAAGTAATACTAGATGAATACAAAAAATCATAGAAGAAAAAAACAGATATTGAGTACCATAATATTTCGAAATAAAAAATTGAGTTACAACAAACACAAATTGACTTATCTAAACATATATCCAAAATCATTGGAAATCAAGTAAAAATATAATACAAATTGACTTATCTAAACATATATCCAAAATCATTGGAAATCAAGTAAAAATATAATAAAAATGAAACAAAAAAAAAACAAGAATTCGAGTATGGTTCTATTCCGTACTAAGAATTTAGTGTACTAATATACATGAAACTATTAATCTTCGGTGGATAAAGAGTATAACTTTTATATCTTTAATAGTACTTAACCCTAAATTGGATATTTTAATATATTGATTAAAGTTTTAAAAAATAAAAGAATAAAAATTATTCACATTTGAATGATTAAATATTATTAATTAATATTAAAATTATTAATATTATTAGAGTCAAACAAAATTTCATTACATAATGCTAAAATTCCTCAAAGGACTTTGACTTAATCCAAGCTTACTTAATAAAAGTAAGGGAATTGCTAAAAAAAATAGCCAAACTACTCCGTGAAGTTGTATTTTCATTTTTTTAAATATTTATAAAAGGGCAACGCTAAACTTTTGGTTATAATGAGACCCCGTTATAATGAGACCTTCTTCAGCTATAATGAGACCCAAAATTTTACTAAAATACCCTTAATATATAAACATTTTTCAGCCGACTATCTCTCTTCTCTTCTCTCTTCTCTCTTTTCCTTTTTTTTCTCTCTTCTCTCTTCTCTCTTTTCCATTTTTTTTCTTTTTATCTGCAGCTTGCATCACAGCAACCAAAATCAAAAAATTATTTCTCTTCTCCAATTAATCTCTCTTTCTAGAGAACTCATTTCCTAATCAAAATCAACAATAGCACCCCAAGCATAAAAGAAGCCGACTGAGAAGAAGGTCACCGAGAAATATCCCTTGGCCGCCATAGCAGTTGAGAAGAAACCAAAGGCCAGAAAGAAGTTACCAAAAAAAGCTGGCGCCGGAGCTGATAAAAAGAAGAAACGATCAAAGAAAAACGCCGAGACCTACAAGATCTGCATCTTCAAGATCTTGAGGCAGGTTCATCCCGATATCGGTATTTCCAACAAAGATATGGGAATCATGAACAATTTCATCAACGATATCTTCTAGAAATTAGATGGCGAGTCTGCGAAGCTTGCGAGGTACAACAAAAAACCGACTATCACTTCAAGGGAAATCCAGACTGCGGTAAGATTCGTGTTGTCTGGTGAATTGGCTAAACATGTTGTATCTGAAGGAACGAAGGCTGTTAGAAAGTTTACAAGTTCTTAGGTTATGGAATTTGAGGATTTAGGGTTTCTGGTTGTAAATTTAATTCAAACTTATTAATCGATGTGTTGTTTTCTTTCTTGTGGTTTTGTTATCCGATTGATGTTCCTGATTTTGCTATTAATCAAAGATCTTGATTTCAAGTATTGATTTCTTTGATTTTTTTTTATAAAAAATTGCAGCTTGCGTTTTATCTTGTCATCAAGATGATCAAGTTTCGAACAAGATAGATTGGCTGGAAAATATTTCACAGTTACTAGTTTATTTCTTAATAAAAAATTATACAAATTACTAGGTCCAGAGATTACTTCATTGTAATATGGGCAAGGCTATATCTAGACCCCATTTGGCTATAATGAGACCTTAAATCAAACTTTTTATTTTACTTTATGTAAAATGACCATTTTACCCATCATATAAAACCAAGTTTTCGACAAAAATCTAAACAACTTTCTTCATCTTCTCCAACCAAACTTCTCTCTAAAACTAATCTAATACTCAAAGAATCAATTACATTAAAATTTAACTATTCTCTTCTTCTTCTTTAACAAAACTTATCTTTACTTTTTTTAATTATATTTTAATATCGCCTTGTGGAACGACTTTTCATTAGCGTAAAAAGAATGATTCTTCATCTTCTCCAACCAAGCTTCTCTCTAAAACTAATCTAATACCCAAAAAATCAATTACATTAAAATCTAACTATTTTCTTCTTCTTCTTTAACAAAACTTATCTTTACTTTTTATAATTATATTTTAATATCACCTTGTGGAACGACTTTTCATTAGCGTAAAAAGAATGAATCGCACTAGTCGAAGAACCAATTTTTTTTTACAAAATTATATTACAAAGGCAAGGCTAAATAGAGACCCCATTTGGCTATAATGAGACCCTTTTATAATGAGACCTCATTTGGCTATAATGAGACCCAAAAAATGACCATCTCACCCCTGATATAAAAACCTCTCAAAATCGGCCGAAAAAATTCAACCTTTCTCAAATCCGAACTCAGAAATACGTCAAGGTATAAATTCTATACGTATTGATGTAATTTTTATGCATTTTTGTTAAGTATTTTTAGTGATATTTAGAGTTCCATGTGTTTTTAGAAAAATCGAATTTTTATCTAAATGTTGTTGTTTTTATTAAAAAAAAGGTAGAGCTGTGTTAGTCTACTGATAATTGATCCCCAAAAAATTCCGGAAATCGGAGAAAAGCTGGAAAGATAGTAGTAGACCAACCAAAGAGTAGTTGTTTGGATGATGAGAAAGTAGAGAAAGAAAAAGTTTCAACTTTGTTTGAATCAAAGGAGAAGGGTTTCAAATTACATGAATTCAAGAAAAATCCAGTTCCAGTTCATTTCGAAAACAAAAACAACAATAACCACTAAATTTGAACAGAAGTTAAGGTATTTGATTTTGCTGTTAATTTTTAAAGCAAAGGGTTGCAGGCGGTAGGGTTTTATCTTGATGTTCAGATTTATCAGGAATATGAAGACAATGAATGTTGTATGCAGATGTTAAGGAGAAGTGACTTGTAAATTTTACAAAAAAAATGTTGTATGAAGATATTGTATGAAGATGTTAAGGGCCACTCGAAATCAGCTGTTGCTCGGTTTAAAAAAAGCATGTGATTCTGAGATGCCCACTCGGAATCACATGCTCAATGCAAAAAAAAATTCAGAACAGTGATTTATCCCAAGGCGAACCCAAGTTGAAACAGCAGACACAAATAGAAACCCTTATCTTTTCATGCATTGAAACCCTAATCGAAACCCTAATCGAATCTAACAGCAAAATCTAACAACAATCGAAACAAAATCTAACAATAATCGAAACCCTAATCGAATCTAACAAATAAATCTAACAACAATCGAAACCCTAATCGAATCTAACAAAGAAATCTAACAACAATCGAAACCCTAATCGAATCTAACAAAGAAATCAAACTTCAAACCCTAATCGAAAAATAAAAAAGCAAAGAAAATGAAGAAATCATACCTTCTCCAAGGCTTCTCTCTTCGAATCTATTTTGTAAGGTACTGGTTTTGTGAAGAATGGGTTTTCTTCTCCAAGGCTTCTCTCTCTATTCGATTATGTTATTAGATACTATTTTGTGAAGAATGGGTTTTCTTCTCCAAGGTTTCTCTCTTTCTTCGAATCTGTTTTGTAAGGTACTGGTTTTGTGAAGAATGGGTTTTGTTGTACTTAATGGGTAATGGTATGATAGGGTAATGGTTTTGTGAAGAAAAAATGGGTTAAAGAGTAAATGTGTAACTTCTTTTATGGAGGAAATAACAACGGTTTTTTCATGGCGAAATAGCTTTGGCCATATTTAAATGAATTTTAACTTAGTAAGAATTAAATATAGGAGCTCAATTATCTTTATGCCTTTCGCTTTAAATTTAAAATATCACCTAAAAATATAAAATACCCTCGAATTAAATTTTATCCTTATCAAAATTGATTGCAAAAATCATCAACAATAAGAAAATAAACACACCCGTTGATAATGTTAGCCCATACCTATAAATCATTAAACCATTATGATTGATATGTTTTTATATATCATTAGTAATAAAAAGAAAAGGAAAAAATATAATTTTATTAAATTTTATTTTAAATAATAATGCGTAGTTTTATATAGTTTTTTTTATTTATTTAAATATACCATTTAATGGGTGATTAATTATTACTTTTTGTTTCTAAGCTAAAAATCAATTAATTTACCAATTATACTAGTTTAGCAACATTATTATTTCATAGAAGTTATGATCCATCCATGTTGCAATCTTGAAGACTTATGATCCTATTTTTAGTTTTATTTATCATGGAATCTTGAGTTATGATATTTTGGTTTTATCTTTCATTGTATCATATTTTAGAAAGTCTTAATTTTTATCTACCTTTTTAATTATTTAATTGTTTGTTGGGTTATATATATTAAAGAAAGTCGATTAAAATAAGGAGATTATAATCGAAAAACATTTCTCATATAACTAATTAACCAAGCAAAGAGAGTAGTTTTTTCTCCTTATTTTCTTCTTTTTATTTGATACAAGCTTTCAACATAAACTAAATAATTTAACTGTCCCATTCTTATTTCTGTCTTTAAAGATGAATCCAGAATCATATCTTCGTTGGTCTTTGGATCATGCAGTAACAGGTGAGGGTTCTTCCTCAACATAAATATCTGATCATTTTTCCAAAATCTCCCAGAGTTACCTCGAGTATCAAGTACTTGTTTGTGGCGGATCTAGGAATTCAAGTAAGGGGGGCTAAAACTCGTTGAATTATCGTCGAATTTTATCTCTAACATTACTATCAGAATTTTCAATAAATTCGCGTAGTCCCGGATCACTCACTATATATTCATTCAAATGAAATTCTACACTATCATCATTAGGTATCATATTATTATTACTCCAGCTACTTGAAGAACCAACACTATTCTTTGGTTTTTTTTCTAATAACGCTTCATTATAAGTCTATAAATAAAAATATCTTATTGTGATATGATATTATTACATATAAATATATATTTAACAATAAATCTTAATGTATCTTAATATATTATTTTTAAAAGACATATAAAATAAAATAAAATATAACAAAATCAAATTTAATATCTTAAAAAAAATATTTTAAAATTTACATAAAAGTAAAAAAAATTTGTTACAAAAAATATATAAAATTGGTTATATAAAAGATATTTTTATTAATATATTATTTTTAAAAGATATTTAAAAAAATAAAATATAGAAAAATCATAAAAGTAAATAAAATTTGTTACAAAAAATATATAAAATTGGTTATATAAAAGATATTTTTATTAATATATTATTTTTAAAAGATATTTAAAAAAATAAAATATAGCAAAATCATTTAATATATAAAAGATATTTCAAAAGATACATGAAAATAAAATGTATAAAATATATTTTTGACAAATGGATGGAAATAAATTCAATTTTAATATAAAAAAATATTTTTTAAATACATATAAATAAAATCAAAATTTTATATAAAATTAAAATCAAATTTGTATTAAAAATAATTTATAATATAAATATATAATTTTATTTTTAAAAAACTAACAAATATTTCCATATATATTGTCTTTAAACAGATTAAAAAAATAAAAACGAATCTTAATATATTGGTAATTAAAATTTATTATAAAAAATATAAACAAATAAAATGAAAATGATTATTTAAAATATACTTTAGAAAACAATTAAAAAAATATGATTTGAGTAAATAAAACTTTGATATCTAAAACTAAGTAAATGTATTTTCACTTTCCTAAGTGACCACAAATCAGATAGTAAAAAAATATTGATTATCAAGTGTTTTAAGATCAAAATAATAATAAAATTTAAAAAAACAAAAAAAAATATACCTACCTTGAAAAAATGATTTAGTGAAACTCCTTCGGATTGTGTTCTTTCTTTTCCCCTTTTCTTTAATTTCTTTGATTTAAATATCGTCATTATCTTTTTCTAAATCAAAGTAAGAGATAAAACATAATTAATTAGAAAGATTAAATGAATAAAAAATCAAAACAAATTATCGCAAAAAAAATTGAGAATACTTACAAAATCAATCGAGTTCTAATATTCTAGAGATTGAGATACTCGAGACTGCATCCAACCATTTATAAATATCAACTTAAAATTTTCTTTTAAAATATTCAAGATTTCGTAAATTAAAATTTTTATTTAAGACTTTTAATCTAAAAAGTTTCTTAAAAATAGTCAACATACTTATTTTTAAATTAAATTTTTTCTACCATTACTTTAAATTTAAAAAATTCCTAAAAAACAATTATTATCTTAAATTTTTAGTTTAATATATTTAAATAATTATTACCTTAAAAAAATTATAATATATATTTTAGGTAAGGGGCGTCAATTTTTTACTTTAATATTATTTAAATAATTATTGCCTTAAAAAATTACAAAATATATATTTTAGGTAAACGGGCGTAGAATTTGTATTTTAATATTATTTGAATAATTATTACCTTAAAAAAATTATAAAAGATATATTTTAGGTAAGGGGGCCCTACGCCCCCGAGCCCAACGTAGATCCGCTAGTTGTTTCGTCCAAGAAAATCTACTGTCAAGATCAACGATCTTCCATACCGTAAGGAAATGAGTATTAAAATAAAATGCAGCAAGACATTCGCCAAAGCGTAATACAATAATCATCTCCAAAATCCAAACTTATCATCTCCAAAATCCAAACTTGTCGTCTTACGAGTTTCAGACGCTATAAAACGTTGTTTCATTTGTCATATCAAATGACACTATAAAACGTTGCCCACTATTATTATATTCTAACCAGTGGCAAACTCCATTGATGAATATAAATAAATTCAACTTAACTCCATTGATGAATATAAATAAATTCAACTCATAAGTAACGTATGCTTCAATAGGAATATGAAGCTCTCTCCATTTGTTTTGATTCATTGAATACATTTCTATGATATTAAATATATCTACTCTATTTGCCTTGTGTACATATCTTACCACTTTAAAATCATTTGCTTTATATTAAATTCTTCAATGGATTCCAAAGAGCTGCATCGTCATTATCCCTTAAACAAATTATCCCTTTTCTAATATTCTCTTTCTGGATCGATCAATGATCGATGTGGAATTACATTCTTCAATCTTTGTAAAAAAATCAAAACTGGAATTGGAAAAAATTGATTGTCCATAAAGAAGAATGATTGAATTACTAAAATTCTCACAGTCCAATGCTCTTTCTTATGAAAATGACTTCGGATGAAATCTGAGTTTTGAAAAAGAGCGAACCATGATTTTGAAAGAGTCTTAAATCGAATAAGCGATGAGTTTTGAAAAAGAGCGAACCATGATTTTGAAAGAGTCTTAAATCGAATAAGCGATTTTATAAGAAGCTTTAGCTAGATTTCAAATATCAAGTCTTTTGGAAAATGAGACATCTTCATCTTCTTATGCATTTGATTCTCCCTTTTAAATTATACGATAATAATAATTAATTATGAATTCTTTACAACTTTACAACTTATTCCAATATTTCAAATTCACATTTCTTATTTGCAAACATATTTTAAATTTATAAATATTTTTTTATTTGTACGAGATATTTAAAACCTATTTCTATCTCTAGATCAAGTTATAAAAACGACAAATAGACATGTAAATTGAACTCAATTACTAATTAACCAAAATGACATATTTTTTAAAGGTTTCTTGCCATAAAATATCTAATTTAAACTATTATTCAAAATCGAATCAAATTAAATTGTTTCAAAATATGAAACTAAATCCGAAAAGGTAAAAGTATATATACCTACTGCAAGAGACTAGCCGCCCAAATCCGAAAACGAATGTGAAAATTGGCCTTATTGTCTAGCTTTTATTCAAAATCGAATCAAATTAACAAAAACAAATAGACATGTAAATTTAACTCAATTACTAATTAACCAAAATAATATATTTTTTAAAAGGTTCTTTCCATAAAATATCTAATTTAAACTATTATTCAAAATCGAATCAAATTAAATATGTATTTATATAAGCTGAATCTAAAAAAAATATGAGTTTTATTTTTATTTTTTAATGAGAATATATTTTTAATTGAATAAAAAATTGAAATATATATGTATAATTTAAGCACAAATTAGTGGAATTAAATATGACCACGATTTTTAAATATACTTATAATAATTGAATGTAATCTAAATTGTTCATTAAATATATATTAAATTTGAATAATATATTATAATAAAATGTATCATTTGAATGTCTAAAAATTCATCAACGTCAATTCCGAATAGCTTTTTTTAATCACCTCTCCCCTCTCCCCTCTCTCCTCTCTCCTCTCAAACAAACTAACGGTAATTTTGTTTATCCTTGGTAGTTTGTGAAAACCTGGATCAATGGATAAAGATCCATTTGATTGATGGTTTCAACAAGTAGTTTCTCCTTTTTTTTCTCATGTCTGCTATAAGATGGCCTTATAAGATGGCCTTCTTGCTGGGTAGAACCTCTATAAATCAGCCTATCTCCACCAAGTCTTTTATCATATCAAATATTTTCCCTTGTTACAGCTTCCCAGGTTTCAGTTGGCTCAAGCATGGTTGCTTACTCATGCTTTAGTTATTATCGCTTAAACAAATTATGTCCATACACTCACCTTAGCCTTTTCTAGTAAAAAAAACTGGGATTCTAATATTCTCTTTCTGGATCGATGTTGAATTACATTCTTCAATCTTTGTAAAAAAAATCAAAACTGGAATTGGAAGAAATTGATTGTCCATAAAGAAGAATGATTGAATTACTATAATTCTCACAGTCCAATGCTTTTTGCTTATGAAAATGACTTCGGATGATATCTGAGTTTTGAAAAAGAGAGAACCATGATTTTGAAACAGTCTTCAAACGAATAAGTGATCTTATAGGAAGCAGGAAGCTTTAACTGGATTTCAAAGATCAACATCTTCATATTCTTATGCATTTGATTATTCCCTTAAAATTATACGATAATAATTAATTATGAATTCTTCCAGAAATTAAAACAAAAACAAACAAATAGACATGTACACAGTCCAATGTTTTTTTCTTATGAAAATGACTTCGGATGAAATCTTAGTTTTGAAAAAAGAACCATGACTTTGAAAGGGTCTTCAAACGAATAAGCGATCTTATAGGAAGCTTTAGCTGGATTTCAAAGATAAACATCTTCATCTTATTATGCAATTGATTATTCCCTTAAAATTATACGATAATAATAATTAATAGTCAGGCTATAAATAAGACACATTTTGATAGATTTTAAACCGCAGGATCTTATACCCATTTGATATATCTCTCACTTAATTTTGGACAAATTTACCCTTTTCAGAAAACCTATGTATAAAAGGGTTTGATAAATCTCTCACCATTTTTTTTCTTCTCTTTCTCTCTCTCTAGAAATCTCTCAAACACTCAAATCGACCCATTTCAAAATCTCGATTTTTCAACAATCTAAAGTCATTAAACCATAAAGGTAAGTAATACAAACCTCATGCTATAAAAAAAAATTAGATTTCGGTGGGTATAAACTGCTGAAATTAGGTTTTTAGGTTTCGATTTCAAAAATTTGATTTTTGCATGATTTTAGGTGTTGTTTTGTTAGATTAGTGTTGTATCACGATTCACCTCACGCACCCGAGGCGGCACCTCGCGCATCCCACGAGTTTTTATCGGTGATGCCGCATGTCCCGGCTCTCTTTCCCGATTACATCCAACACGAGGTGTTCAGCGCCTATCACGGAGATGTAAGTATTATACCTTTATATTGATTTTTTATCACTTTCTTACGTGTTTGATACATATGTTTATAATTATTGTTTTATCACTTTCTTACTTGTTTGATACATATTACATGATATGGTCACCCTGCGAGGCTTCACTATGTACGACAGTCTCCGCAGATGGGACTTGACGAAGCATAGCATGGTACGGGCAAGAGTGATGGAGACTATTTTTGGCCCGCTCGTCGATGCATTCTCCCGCTGGCATACCAACCTCCATTTGGTCAAGGCATTCTTAGAGCGATGGCATGAGAAGACTTCTTCATTCCATTTCTCGTTCGGGGAGATGACAGTGACCTTGGTCGATGTTTATTTATAATCATCACTGGATAACCGGTTGTAGGTAGGTATATTGATGCTTTACCTTTTGACTCGGAGGTTGAGCGGATTAGTACTTATGATGGCATGCTAGGTGTATGACCAGCTGAGTTGAGTCAAAATCTTAGGAATGCTAGTAGTGTGAACCTTGGGTGGCTGCGCACTACATTTACCGGTGCTAGGTATAGTGATAGTAGGATCACATGTAATAGGGTAGATCATGCCACCCGTGCCTACATACTGTATTTGTTAGGTACCACCATCTGTGCCAACAAAACCGGCAACAGCATTCCTTTAGATTACCTCCAGTCCGTGAACCAATACCAGGGTATGCATAGTTCAACTAGGGTCAGTTGGTTTTAGCACAGTTGTACCACTCCCTTAGTCAGGGATCTATGCATGGTACGGGAGGCATTTGCGGGTTTATAAGGATGCTCGAGTCGTGGACATTTTCCCATTTCGTTCAGCTACGGGCTCCACTGTTTTGCGATTACGACATATCTATGCCCCATATGTGCCGACATGCGCCGCAGAAGATTGGCGTTTCTCATGATGTGCGCATGCAGATGAGACATGCACTTTCGACGTGCACAGAGGCAGATGTAAGTCATATTTGTTCATTTTAATTCTAAGTATTTTTACTCATATAAATGGCTAACTTGTTCATTTGTTTATTTACAGGTCATGTTCCTTCCCTTCATACACTTACAGGACCATTATCCGTTCCAGCCGGTTACTTGGATCGAGTTGACGCTTAAGGCGTTCGACGTGGTTGTGTCGTACTATCCTGATCGTTTCACTCGACAGATGGGGTTCGTAGAGCTGATTCCTAAGGATATATGCCATCCTACATCGAGAAAAGTAGGGAAGAAGATGGTCTGCAAATACGTTTGGGACGCGCACTTGTGGAGGGATTGGGAGTATCATGTGTACACTCCTGATGGCACGTTGTACCGTGGTAGTGGAGAGAGTGTTGACCCGATGTACTACATTTGGGTGAAGAGGAGGATGTGGTACATCGTTAGTAGCTCTGCACCAGCTAGAGGTCTTCGGTTGAAGCCGCACGGTGCTGCTGACTTTGCAGGATACGAGCAGATTGCTCGGTTTGCTCCATCGATACCAACGCTGGAGCACGACGATCTTGTAGAGACCGCCCTCCATATGTGCAGGATCGCTGAGAGGTATAGACGTCACTGATTATTACTCGTAGCATACTTTTGTCAGACTTTTCGACCATAACACTATATTTTGTAACCGGTTTATTTTATGACTGCTTTTAGTTATTGTATTTTAATTTATTGCAAACTTGGTTTCAATTTATCAATTTAGAATGGAATTCCAAAGTAATCCGAAAAGACTCAAATCTACTTTCATATATCACTTAGCCCTAACCACCACCACCCATAAATCAAATCAAAAATACATTATTATATTAACAGATAAACATCCAAAAAAACGATAAAAAGAAAGCACTGGTCTTTTTGTTCGATCATAAGAAACATACGAATGGCGGTGTTCAACTTGGTGAAGTTGTTGTGTTTAGACATGAAGGCAACATGGTATTTTATATATTCAACTAATTATTTTAATTACGTGGTTTTATTGAAGCAAATCGAACAGAGTGGTTTCACGTAAGTTTTGTATCTGTGTTAATATATATATTCAAGTAATTATTTTAGTTACGTTGTTTTATTGAAGCAAAACTAAAGAAATTGGTGAGAAAGAAGAAGGAAAGTTCTTCGATAGTTGAATGCTCAAGCTGTGTAGTAAGAGTTAGAGCTTCTACGGTTGAAAAACATTATATGATAAGTTTTACCTTTATTTTTTATACCATTTTTTCGATAATATATCATTTTATTATTACTCACAGCATACGTTTAGTATAAAATATAAGGTCAACATAAACTTGAACTAAAATTCAAACACACACTTAAACACAAACCGAAACACATACTCAAACACAAACTGAAATACACACTCATACTTAAACCGAAACACAAACTCATACTCAAACTGAAGCACACGCTCATACTTAAAATGAAACACACACTCATACTCAAACTGAAGCACACAATCATACTTATCTATCGGGCCAGTTCCATTTCATCAACCTCATTTCTTCTTTCGCATCCTGGTAGTCACGCATTTCCTCTAGCTAGATGTCAATAATTTCAGCGCGGACCAAATCCAGTTGGTCCTCTGTTATAGAATCCGCGACTCGACAGTTGAACCGGTTACACGCAACACGATGTTCCAATTCGGTGAGGCCAGAAACTGGATGTCGACTGAATGTTACTAGGACTGACAACCTAGCTTTCACTTCATCAACCCATCTAGACATTATAGGCGGTTGAACACCATCCATTCTATACAGGAAGTACATCTGGCATACCAATGCCTCGCAGTACCTTTTACCCCCCTCTGGAATGTCCATGTTACCAGCTTCAACTGATGCCCTCATCGGATATTGATCTTCCAACTCAGTCCATGGATACATTTTTCTGCTTAATTTATAAACTAATTTACACTTTAATGTGAATACAACATCTATTTATAGACAGTTTCGTTGCAGATAAAGTAATCGGAAACTACGAATGAAAACGTGACACGTGTAAAGTAAGAAATCAAACACCCCCGCTCGTTCTTAAAAATCAAACACTCCCGCTCGTTCTCAAAAGTAAAAAACTCACGCTCGATCTCAAAAATCAAACACTCCCACTCGTTCTCAAAAACAAATTCCCGCTTGTTCTCAAAAATAAAAAATTCCCGCTCGTTCTCAAAATCAAAAATTTCCGCTCGTTCTAAAAAATTAAAAATTCACCCTCGTTCTAAAATATCAAAAATTCATGCTCGTTCTAAAAAATCAAAAATGCCCACTCGTTCTCAAAAATAAAAAATTCTCGCTCATTCTAAAAAATTAAAAATTCTCGCTCGTTCTCAAAAATCAAAAATTCATGCTCGTTCTCGTAAATCTAAATCTCCCGCTCGTTACATTAAACAATCCCGCCCTAAAAACCCTATATAAAGGGACTCCAAAACCTTTAACATTAATAAACACTACTCAAACATAAACACTTTTACAAATGGAGTTTACTCCACATGAAGACTACCATTTGCTTGAGGCGGTGAAGATAGCCCGCCGAGAAATGGGGGAAGATACTAGCGATGCTTTTTTTTATCGAGTATTTTGTAAGATGTACTAATGCTACAGTCGTTTACAAACTGGAGGTCTCCTCGTGCGCAACCGTGAAAAAATCAAACAGAGGTACCTTTTTTTATAAACCGCTCCAGTGTTTGTTGTTTTTGCCATATAAAATTAAGAAAGAAGCGGCCGCCGTCTAGAACTAGATGGTGGTAGACTACATCACTAGGGATATGGTAGCGTATCTTCATGATAGGATTACAGAAAGGGAGGAGGGGGTTGATTCTTACGACAACTTGGGATATGACTTCGATGATTGAGCATTTTAGTTGTTGGTAGTACCTGTTTAATTATTTTCTTATGTTTGTTTAAGTTAAGGTGTTAACTTGTAGTTTTCGGCTTTATGTATTTCCTTCAAGTGTACTGTCCAACTCTAAATTTACAATTTCCCATTTCCAATGCTATTTTACTCCAACAAAATGTATAAACCGCGTTGTTTTGGCCATAATTTATTAGGGTTTGCGTCGCATGCGATAGGGTTCAAAGGAAGTCGCATTTTAGGCGTGCGATAAAAGCCCTCTGTCTGGAAAATAGAGCCAAATATTTTGCCATGCTTTGCATGCGATAGGGGCCAAAGGAAGTCGCAGTTAGGGCGTGCGATAAAAGCCCTCTGTCTGAAAAACAGAGCCAAACTTTTGACCATGCGTCGCATGCGACAGGGGACAAAGGCATTCGCAATTAGGGCGTGCGATATAACCCCTCTGTCTGAAAATCAGGGCCAAAATGTTGGCCCTGCGTCGCATGCGACAGGGGACAAAGGCATTCGCAATTAGGGTGTGCGATATAACCCCTCTTTCTGGAAATCAGGGCTAAAATTTTGGCCTTTTGTCGCATGCGACTGGCCCAAAACTCCGTCTTATGCGACGGGTGTTATATTTTATCATTTTGACTCGTTTAAATAAAATAACTACTACCAAAGTCTGCTAGTTCAACTAAAAAATGACATCATAAAAAATAACATCAACTATAATACATCAAACGTTAGTAGGGATTTTCCTACTATATTACATCAAAATTACTTCAAAATTACATCAAAATTACATCAACTATATTGCATCAAACGTTAGGCAGAATAGTTTAAAACAAAATAACTTAAAATGTTGTACAAATGCATTTCAAACGTCGTCTTTAGTCAACTCCGTTACATGTATTTTTTTGTTCGAGTTGATTTTCCTAGCGGGCATTATTTGTGTAAATTTGTTGAACCGACGGTAGTAGGGATGCGGCCATTGATTCGCTTCTTCGGTTGCGTAAGCGGCCCAACAAGGGTATAGTGGAGGCAACGGTCCATCGGATGGAGTAGCAATCTACAAGAGAAAAGAATAAAAAATGCATTAGTAATGATAAAGTAAGAATTTGGATTGGAAACGAAATATACTTACATTAACAAAGTGACATCCATGTACGAAAGCTATCCCAACTTCTATGATCGTTGAATTGTTGACTGGTGGCTTTCCACGGATTAGTAGATACGTTAACGAGGTTGTTTGTGATACATGGTACACAATGCATTGATACCTTGTCGTGATGATTAGTCCAATGTCCGGAAATGTCATCCAATAGTGGCTACTAGGGTTGGGCTTGAAGTAATCTAGCCTATGTACCAAATCGTCAAAAACCTTCGGCGAACCATTTACATCCAACCAACATGTACGGTTGTCCCATAACTCCTTTAACAACTCGCGTCTAACATCCTCCCATCTATCTTTGTTGTTTTATATTGAATGCACTACGGAACGATATCCGCATTGTCCGTCCGGAAGAACGTCAACTAACTTTAAAATGTAAGTGTGTAGAAACGCCTGGATGCAATCCGGATATATTGTTAACTTCTCATACTTAACAATTTTCTTAGGCCTTTTAACTTTCTTTTTTGCTAATGTAGGTTTGGGTGGTACAATGGGAACCACGTTGGATGCGGTCGTGCTCCCTAACGTGTTAGCGGGTGTACTACCTACCGAGTTAGCCAGAGTACTAACACTAGCGGTTTGTTCAATGGGATATACCCATGAACTAAGGTTCCGTTTAGTCGATTTATCAACGCCTCCCTTTGGTCTACCCTTAGCTCTAACCGCTTCTTTAGGATCTTGAATATGACTTGTCTTGGGACTTAATATTTAAATTACCCTTTTGATAATGTGGTCTTGTTGGTCGGGTCAGAAACTACGAATGAAGTGGTTAATTAAGGAAAGTTTTTTTTGCAATTATTCTTCACGAGAGCTAGGATCCCTATGAACAATATTTAATCTTTTCCAAAAGACATCCACGTCTTCTAAAGCGATGCACCTACCGTCTCTAGCTATAAATGCAATTTCACATGCACAAGGTAAACCATGCGTTTTCCTCAGGAAACAACATCCACATGCTACCCGATCTACTCCTATATTTCTAGCACGTACAATAACAAGCATCAATATCTTTAGACCCGCATGTGACACATGACCTTTAAGATTTTGGGTCAAAACACCATCAAAACCGGGAATTGTTCTAAACTTACTTCGCTCGAATGATTCGGCGATACCCGCATGCTGCTTCGTTAATAAGTTGTGAACGTTTTCCCGAAATAGCTCAAAGTTGCATTGATTCGTCCCAAGGTATTTTTTTAGGGACGAGTGAGTACCCTCCGCCCTACATAGTACAATTAAAAAATTATGAACTTCTTTGATAATAGATAAAATAGCTAAAAAAATAGGATAAAAAGACTAACCTATTTGTAGTTGTTTGACCATAATGCTTAATCGTGTTCGTTCGGTACACAAGGAACTTGTCACCATATTTCGTTATCCACGAGTCCATAAAGTACGCAAAAAACTCCGGTTTAGATGCAAACATCTCCTTCAGCGTATCTAGAGTCTTTTGGTAACTCTCAATCGTGTTCGCCCCCGCAACGTAGCCGTAAAAGTCAACAAATTGTTTCGCTGCAGCATCATCGTGTAATATCTTCCGGACCGCCCCAAGAATGTTCTTACTAATGTGCCACGTGCATAACAAGTGGTGCATGTCCGCATGAGAGCTAACTCTAGATCGATAACAATAACTGATGGAAATGCGCACACGTTATCCATCATCAAACCACGAAGAGTTTCCAAATCCCATACGTAGTTTCCAATCTTCTCTTCACTCATAAATACGTACGCAACGGTAAATGTAATGGAAGTCGACGTTAAACCGACAATCTTTAATAACGGCATCTTATACCTAGTCGTCTTGTACGTACAATCTATGAATAGCACGTTCGGGAATGTACGTAATAAGTCTACGCTAGTAGGATGTGCAAATAAAAATTCAGTGATCACCTTTGAATCATCTTTCAAACGCTCCCACATCGAGTATCCATTCTCCTTCAACTTCGTCAACAAATATTGCATTTGCGTTTGTCCCCCGTGCTCAACATCTTGATGTTTTTTGCGGCAATTGTAGATTGCACTGTTTTTTACGGCAATTGTAGATTGCACCGTATCGCTTTCTTAAAGTTTCTGGTTTCGCTTTTGATACGAAAACACTGTATCGCTCGCAAGCGTACTCTAACCTAAGAGTCCTTCCCATTTCCCGCTATCGTAGAGCTTTGTAATTGTAACAAACTTGATCTTCTTCGATTCAATGTCCACAAAAGCATCAAATTCGTCTTTAATAATTAACCTATCTGTATTGAATATTCTACTGTAGTCGGCATCCATAAATGGAGGCTGGGCAGGTTCTTCCTACAAAATATGTAATTGAAAACTATAAGTTTATATAATAGTTTGGTCGCACGAGACATGTCTCCAGTGCTGTCGCACAAGACACGTCTTCAGTGCTGTTGCATGAGACACGCTTCTATCTTTGTCTCATGCGACGACTACGGTTACCAAGTCGCACGTTCGTGCGATGACGAAGCTGTTTGTTGCACGAACTCCGTGCGACATGACCAAAAACCAAAAAACAGGGTTTAGCTTCTTACCTCCATGCGGTAAGCTTCCTCCTCGTCTAGTAAGTCTTCTAGAGAGACGCCCATCTCATCATTGTCCATAGATACTCCGATTCAAGATTTTTCGAAGTGGATTTGATGGGCTTGGGTAAAAATGCTAACTTTTTCGGTTTAATGGGTTTAAAGTAGTAGATGTTCGTATAAAGCTTGTATATTTAGGGTAATAACGGATAGATTTCAGAGTTTCGACTGATTTTAAGAGTAAATTACATGGATGTAAAAATCTAAAGGGAGAAAGGGAAATTTTAGAATTTCAACTTTCAGTTTGAAAAAAGAAGAGGGTAGAGTGAGAGATCTATCAAAATGTATATTTTTTCTAGCCTGGCCCAATAATTAATTATGAATTCTTCGAGAAATTAAAACAAAAACAAACAAATAGACATGTAAATTGAAACTCAATTAATAACTAAACCAAAATAAAATATATTGTTTAAGGTTTATTACCATAAAATATCTAATTAAAACTATTATTCAAAATGGAATCAAATTAAATTATTTTAAAATATGAAACTAAATTTGAAAAGGTAAAAGTATACCTACTGCATGAGACTATATATCGGAGAAAGCCGCCTAAATCTGAATCCGATAATTGGCCTTGTTGTCTAGCTTTGGGGTTTCTGAGTCCGTATTAGTAAGCTACCATCTATATATATTTATATAAGGTGAGTCTCAGAAAATATATGAGTTTTATTTTTAAGACTTTATGAAAATATATTTTTAATTGAATAAAAAATTGAAAAATATATGTATAATTTAAGCACAAATTAGTGGAATTAAATATGACCAAGATTTTTAAATATATTTATAATAATTGAATGTAATTTAAATTGTCCATTAAATATGTATTAAATTTGAATAATATATTATAATTAAATGTATCATTTGAATGTAAAAAAGTCACTGTAAATATGTGACTATAATTTAATTAACTGTTAGAATACAAAATGTAATTATATATATATATATTAAGTTTGAATAAATTATAATTGATTGTGTGGATAGTATATTTGTTGGTAATTAAATTAAATAAAATGTCTTTATAATTTAAAATTGTTTGTAAATACTGTTTTTTAGTTATAAAAATGGATAAATAATAGATGTTGATAGATATAAATAAAAGTTTACTATGATAAAAATAATGTTACAAATAATATATTTTTAAAAGATAATAATTGTAATTAAATATAAAAATATATTTATAATTAATATTTGAAGTTTGAGGTTTTGATCCATATTTGTGATCAAAACCGGTTGGTCGATAGACCCAAAATTTACATATAAAAACTTAAAAGAACAATATTTAAATGAATTTTAACTTACTCTAAGAATTAATATAGCAACTCAATTATCTCTATATAGTAAGAGCCCACCCAATCAAAATTTTAACAAGTTTAATTTGTATAATATAAATTTTGCAATCAAAACTTGCATATAGACTTTGATATTTTTTAAACCATTATATTATTTTGTTGGTTTTTTAACTAGGATAATATATTCTCTAAATTTATACATGAAAATAGAATTATAATATAAAGTATATCCTACAATTTGTTACATGAGACATAGAGTATTCCACTAGGGCTAAGACATTTATAGCATGTGTGAACGTCACTATACCCCAGAAAAATACATTTAATACAATGGAATTCAAATTTATTAGTCTGGTAAGGTATTAGATACGGAAAACAAGCATACCCAAAGGTCCTTATGAATAGATAATTAGATTTGCGACCAAACAATTTCTCAAAATGCGACAGATCTTGTAGCACAATGGTAGGTAATCTATTGATTAGATAAACAGTTGTTTGAAAGCCTTATGCCATAACCTTTAGGGTAGATTGGATTGAGCTGAAAAAGTCAGGAAAGTCTCAACCACATGTTTGTGCTTTATTTTTGTGGTTCTATTTTGAGCAAAAGTGTAAGAACATGATGTCGTGAGATGTATACCTGATTCTTTAGTTAATACAAAGGGCCTAGACTCATTCCCCAATCAGACTAAAACCTTTTTATTTTTCTATCAAATTGATTTTCAACTAATGTTTTTCATTCTCTAAACACAGTTAGAGAGTCACTTTTGTTTTTTAAAAGGTACAGCCAAGTGTACTTTGCGTGATCATCTAAAAACAAGATATAATATTTTTCCCCATAGATCTGAGTGAATTAGATCTGAAATATTAGTTGAGTGAGATGAAGAGTTAAGATAGAGCACTAAATGTGATTTTCCCAACTGGCAGTCATCACATAATATTATTTATTAACCTTCAAAATAGGAAGATTACAATGCTTTAGAACAATGGATAAGACTTTACTAAAAAGATGACCGAGTGACACAATCTAAACTACTAGACAATATATGAACATTAGGAACACTAGGTCTATAGCTAAGAAATTTAAGTTTAGGCATATTAGAAATAGATGGTTCATCTAGTTTATACAGTCTATTCTCAATTCTCACTATAAGTAAGGTCTTTCATGTTACCTTGTCCTTCACAAAACACCCATAAACATGAAACTCAAGAAAAATATCATTATTTAGGGTTAGTTGATTAACGTATAAAAGTTTTTTTATTGATCTGTGGTACGTGTAAAACATTATTTATGTTGATCTGTTTATTTGTTTTAGTTGGTAATTGATTTTCCTAACTGTTATATACTCAGTTTATTACCATTCCCTATTGTTATAGACTTGTTACATGTATAGTATATTTTCTGAGTCATCATTCCTGGTGAGTTAGTGAGATGGTGGCTAGTAACTCCAAGGTCCCGTGAAGCCATAAGAACATTCTGATCTTGGTCACTCATATGTTGGTAATTATGGACTTGTCCCATTACATTATGGTCGTCTCTGAAATAGTAGTAGACACCACTGTGACCATATTTACTATAAATATGGCAAGTTGGTTTGTTATTTTTAAACCTACCTCATCTACCTCTAAAATTACCTCTAAACCTGTAGTTATTAGGATAGTTGTTAAAGTTTTTTCCTCTGAATCCTCTGCCTCATCTTTTGTTCTAATTGTTTTTCATATTATTATAGTTACTAGTATTAGATGATCCTGGATCTGACTTATTTACTGAGTTCAGATTCAAATTAGCCATAGATACATGTAACTTGATAAGTTGATCAAGTTTACTCTCAAACGTTAAGAAGCTTGAAGATCCAAAAATTTATTTACCTCTTTGTTAGCTAAATGAACAACTATGAGTGTGTATACAGTATCCAAACCAGCCAAGACCTGAGAGACCAAATCATCCAGAGTAATAGGGGATCCAGCCAGAATTAGATTATCTACAACATGTTTTATTTTTCCTAAGTATTCTTCCATTGTGGAAGTGTCCTTCCTGGTTCTCTAAAATTCTAATTTAAAAAAGGTAACTCTAGATTTTGTTCGAGAACCTGATAACTAGAGTGAGGCATCCCACAGTCTTTCGGAGGTTTCTTCCACCATTAGTTGGGATACTACTTCAGGGG
The DNA here is from genome assembly GCA_036936605.1 of Limnanthes douglasii subsp. nivea. Classification (NCBI taxonomy): domain Eukaryota; kingdom Viridiplantae; phylum Streptophyta; class Magnoliopsida; order Brassicales; family Limnanthaceae; genus Limnanthes; species Limnanthes douglasii. The sequence goes on along the minus strand of JAUPFV010000003.1, from coordinate 4,283,122 downwards.
TCATTATATTCAATATTTCATTAATGAATCCATCTGGTTCACTGATCAGCTTGGGAGGATATGGTTGTTTACCAATGATGAAACCTCCAAGCTTATTCCCTTTTATGATAGGTAAAATTATAGTTTTTTAAAGTAAAAATTATTCGATCTAACCTCAACATGTTAAAGGTATTGATGTGAATGATTTACAAGTTTTGTTAGTCATGAGACTAGCAGCTAAAGAGTACCCAAAACCTGTAAATTATGAGCTAAAGAATTGAAAGTCTACATTTTCCATTGAAGCAAGCTTGATCTAGTACTTTTCTTGTAGGGATTTTTCTCTCCAAGAAACCTAAAGATCTCCAAGAAAGATCTTGCTTTTCTTCTACCTTCTGAAGCCTCAAATCTACTGATTTATTAATCTTCATCAGCAATATGGACTCAAATGTGGCTTCCTAGGCATATATCGTTAAGAAGAATCAAACAACAATGAAAACTTGAATTCAGTCCAAAAACTGCAGTGGTAAAAGCAGATCATATAGCAATTCAATACAACAAAGATGTTCTAGAGCAACTGAAAAACAAATCCAAGCATTCTTTTATTGGAAAATTCACACACGTATTGCCAAAAAGAAATCTTCTTTTGTAGTTTCTTGAGTCCTTCAAATTCCAATCAGCATATAGACACAAGGTTTGTGACTCGAGACACATTATAATAGAACTTTACTCAAAGCAAGATCTTTGTAAACTATGGCACAAATTTGTGTGGACTATAGGAAGTACGGTGATGAGACTTCTTAAATGGACAGGAAATTTCAGCAAACAAAGTCAAATAGCCCCTGTTTGGATTAAACTTCACCTTCCAGAATACTTACATGATAAAAATGTAGTCAAGTCCATTTCTTCGATGATTGAAGATCCTTTGGTTGTAAAAGTTCCAACTGAAAATAGGCTATTTCATTCTTGCACTGCTCTGGTTCAAATTGATGTTACTAAAAAGCTTCAAAGTGATGTGTAGATTGGTTTCGGAAATAATTATGGTCACTAGGCTAAAATTTCATACTTAAACGTTCTTCAATACTGTATACACTGCCATCACTTGGGTCACTGTAAAGATAAATGAAAAAATGTTCAGAAAGATATTACAGACGATTTAGCAAAAGATTTGGATGCTACTAAAACGATAATCACCAAGAAAGTGACAATCTACAAGAATGTGAAATCAAAGATTTTCAATGAAGCTATAACAGATCAAGAAAAGGTTCAATATCAGTATGAAGTTATAACAGATAAAATGAGCAAGATCATAAGGAAATTACAACAGGAATCAAGACCCCATGACAACGAGAAATTATAGAGGCAATTCAGGCTCTGGCATTTAGTGTTAATGCCGCTAATACAGAATACAAAAATCTGGATTCAGATTCTTCTCCAAAAGCATACAATATTGGAAGTATCCAAAACTCTCGAAGATTAAACATTAGTAAAGAAAAATGGACATCTCAATCTCCTGGACTTTATTGAGAAGATTAAGATTTTAATAGTAAAAACTCTACTAAAAGAATATATTGTGCACCAACGGAAAAAAGGATATCAGTCCAGCACATAGAAATGAAGAAGGAACTGGAAATCATTCTGATCACAGAGTAATTACAGAAAGAACTCCAGAAGAACCAAAAAATAAAGAAAGAGATGAAGAAGAAGGAAGCTTAAAAAAATTGACAAAAAACTAAAGACTACAAAAAGAAAGAAAAGAACGAGAAAAATCATCAAAACTATAGAACAACTTGGATGAAATGAGGTCTTGGATGAACAATTCCTACCATTTGTGGAAAGAAACTGGAATCAAGAGATGGATGGTGATCCTTTATTCAGATTCTGGAACAAGCTTAAGCACCTCAAAAAAGTTCTCACGCATTGGATCAAAACTTATATTGGAATATATTTAATAAAGTTCATGATTTTGAAGAAGAATTTATGGCCATGGAAATAGAACACCAGAATCTGCAAACCAATGAATCCAAGCACAATCTGGCGAAAGCTAATGCTCTGCTTATCGAGGCTTAAAAGATGGAAGAAACTTTCTAGAGACAGCAGTGCTACTCAGAAGCTTACTTTAGCTGGAGTCTGGGAAAAGATTCCTCAATGGAGCTGCTTGGATGAAGATCTTGAAGCTCAATGAAGCTATTCAATGGAACTCCTCAGTCTGAATGTAGATTCGTCAATGGATTTGTTGGGCTAATTTAATGTTCGTCAATGGAGTTGCTGAAAGGAGAAAATCTTAATCAAGTTGTGAGCTGATAGTAGTTGAAAGGTCTTAAAAAATCAAAGATAAAACTTTGTTGCTTTAAAAAAAAGATAGTAAAGGGGTTTGCCTCTAGTCTGTTTAAAGAGAAGAGGAGTTATTCAATAGGACATTTCAATTTTTGTGATATCAATTTAGGGTTTAGGATAGTAAAGTGTTTGCCTTTAGTCTTTTGTAATAATTGTAATTGAATCCTTCTAATTTTGACCAATTCTCTAATTGGTCTTTCTAAAAAAGAAAAAAAAGGAAATAAAGCTTGCTCAATTACCAAATCAAGAAATAAGAAGATATACTAATTATTTGAATGCAAATTTATTTATTTTCTTATTCTCTGTTTGTTACACTGTTGCACCTGTATTTATATACAAAGTTAGAGGTAGTGGAGAGTTTGTTACTTTTTTTACAATATTTACAACTATTTAATTATTTTATAACCAAAATCATATCTTAAGTTATATTTAAAAAATATTGAGATATTGTATATGATTATAAAATTATTATTACATTTTGGTTAGTATTAATTTGTTTTGGTTATTAATATTTTAAGTGTTGTAATTATTATATAATCCAAAATTTTAAATATTACTTATGTTATTATTATATTTTGAATATTATTGTTATTTTTTGGGATCCAATATTAGTACTGTTGATATTATGTTACAAACCAAAACTATATCTTATCATGTTAAAATATTACGAATTTTATGGTTATAATTTATAATATTACATTTTGATTACTATTGTGAGTTGGTTTTAAATATTACAAGTGTTTGTTATTATTTTTTAAACCAAAATCAGATCTTATAAGTATTTCATAATACAATTGTTGTTATTATAATAAAAGGTAAGTTTTTTTTGGTTAATTTAGCCGTTCACAGTTTATACTCTTGCGGGCCATGAGTTGTACAAATGTTTTCAAATTAAAATACAAAATAGTAAAAAACTATTACAAACATCATTCATCTTCAGCTTCATCTTCTTCGTAAGTAAACATAGGTATTGCATAAATCTCTTTAACAACCCTGCAAAAAATAGGAAACTCTTCAGTTTTGGTACCCCACCATCTTATGATATCTTCAATACCCTGGTCAGGAAAATTCGTAACATCAAACCTAGTGCTCAAATATCTAGACAGCTCATTATCAGATTGAGGGGTTTCCGTAAATTCATTGTTTCGTAACATTGCAATTTGAACATAGTTGGAAGAAAATCTCCCTATACCCCTATTGTTACTACTCCTTACATTTGTAGTTGTATTTGATCTATATCTTTCAGCATACTTATCATAGATATTATGCATACAGTCATATATGCTGACAATATACCCTTCAGGGTCAATTGGTTCCATCGGTGGTCTAGTTGTAGAAAACTGTACAGATCGATAAAACCATCTAACTAGCCATTCAAATTTATCTTTTTGTGAAAAAGGATCTAAAATGCAAGCAATTGAATAAGTCACAGGGATTGGATGAAAATAATTTGTGAACTTGAATTCCATTTCGGGCACCACGTCTACGCATACAAAATTTATTCTAAATTCATTTATATGCATGGCAAGATTAGTAATCGTGAAAAGGGCCAAAATGAGCATTAGGTTTATTTTGTGAAGAAAAAGTTTGAGTGTTATCTTTAAAAAGTTATAAAAATCTTAACATGTGTGCACAATATTTCCAATGATCTTTTTCAATTGGTGTTTCACGATAAGATGCATTATAAAACGCCATAACCTCCTCTTTAAAAACATGCGCACGTGCAAGCATTGCATAAGTAGAATTTAATCTAGTTTCGACATCTAATATAAGTTTCTTATATTATTTCCCATTTGAAATAACAAGTGTTTTAAAAGCTCTTTTTTAGCAGCGGAGGTCGTGCAAAATAGGATCCCATTTTTAATAGGGGCAATATAATCACCCATAACCTTAAGTATTCCCTCTTTCGTAATTAATTGAAGTACGTGGCATAAACATTTAGTGTGAAACAATCTAGGAAAAATGGGATTGCAATCTTGTGTAAGCAATTTTATAGCACTAATATTAGAAGATGCATTATCCAACGAAATAGACATAATCTTATTTCTAATGCCATATATATTCATGCATTCAACCATACTCTCCCTAATTAATTGTGCGTTATGCTTCCCAATAGATTCAAACCATATAATTTTCCTTTGGAGTACCCATTCGGGATCCATCCAATGAAGGGTAACACATACCATATCAAAATCAGTAAAAGTAGCTATGTCACTATTAATCGAAACATTCCATGGAAAAGTTAGCATAGTTTGAATAATGCTTTCTTTTCCTTTTTAAAAAAATATTTAAAGGCTAGCGATCGCAAAGAGCTACGCGGAATGCGTTTTGCCTGTGGGTTTACCCCAGCTTGCATCCAATTTTTGTATCTCCAAGAATCCCCAAAACTGAATGGTTGTAAACTACCGACTTCATAAATCATTGTTTCTTCCCTATACGTGTCGTGGTTAAACTCAAAAGGAAGACCTGCTTGAGGGTTCATGCAAACATTATTGGGGTTAGGTTTTGTAGGATCATATATTGAATGTTTCAGTAAATGTTTTAACATAGTGCTAGTGCCCATATTTCTATTTTCACTTACGTGAAGATAACATCTATTGCACACTTTACAAATACTAGATAAACCATCTTCTCATGGAGTAAAGTGTTTCCAAATCCAAGATGTTTTCTTACGAGATCTCGATCCACCACTAGTACTTCCACCACCACCCACTTTCATGGGAGGAGAGTGTGTCAACGTGAGGGGAGTTTGTAGGAAAATCATCTACGGTATTAAGATCCACATTAGCGGGTGGGTGAGCATGAGTATTTCCACGTTTTGAAGCCATTTTGAAACTACAACGTTTTTTTTTAAATATGCAATAAAATACTAATCGAAACTAATTAATATTGCAAATAATAAAAACTAAATTTAGACTAATAACAACTAACAACAACTAATAACAACTAAGAACAACTAATAACAACCAATAAAATTAGAATTAAAAGAACTAATTTAAATAACTAAAACAAGTAAATAACTTGATAAATTATACGAAGCTCTTAATTGAGTTATCATAATGTTCTCCCAACGTTATTTAAGTGTTTTTTATCAAATAGAAACAATTTGCGGAAAAATAAAATCAAACAATTCCGAAAGTAGAACTACAATATGTAAAATAAGTAATTTGAGTTTTCTAGAATATATAGAACCAGTGGAGAGATTTAGAAGGAAGTAGAGATGTTTTTGTGAGTTTGTGAGTATTGAGTTAGGGTCTCCTCTATTTATAGGGGAGACCCATAAAAAAATCGAAAAATCTGAAGAAAAAAAATGTTCGGACCATCCGAAGATTGATCCGGATGGTCTGGATATTCGATCCGGGGCATCCCGACGGCGAATTCGGGCCATCCAGACGAAGCTCCGGATGCCCCGGACCGCCACGACTAGTTAATTTAACTAGTTGTTTGGCTTTGGACCGTGCGGACCATCTGCACGTCTGACCGGATGGTCCGTACGGTGACGTCATCCATAACGTCATCCAACGGCTACTTGAAAAAAAAAACCCTATAAATACTACCCATTCCTCCTTCAATTTTTCACATCACTACCAATCTCTCTCTAGTTACCTCCACTTCTCTCTCTAAATTATTTTTATAATTTTCAAACACTATTTTACATTTCAGGTTACGGAGAATGTCTAGCAAGCCCAGATTAGTGGATGAGCTGAATCATCATCCTCGAGACGAAGGGGAGATGCCGAAAGAGATTCGGGGTATAAAGAGATGGAGGTAACGGAGAGCGCGACTTACGAACATCACGGAGAATGGGAGGTTCGCGTCCGTGATCCGCTAGCACGACGAGGTGTAACCAAATTTTGGGCAGGTATGTATTTGGACTATGATGAACTGATCGAAGTAGAGGGTATGCAAAAAAAATTCAAACTTATTGAACCTACTAATGGCCTAGGTTGGACGATACTAGTTATATTCAATTGTGATTGGTATATCGAATTAATACGCAAGTTTTATGCCACCGCACATTTAATTGAGAATGATTTAAATGGTAGAGGTTTAGGAATGAGTTGTTTGATTGATGGTGAACCCAATAGTTTTTTTTAAACTTATTTCGAAGAACTTTTTTTCGTTCCAACCTGTGATATATATACCGGTAATAAATTACCTTTCATCACTTATCCTCGTTCGGGCTGGCCTGCTGATTGGCATATATCCTACGACGAAGCAGTAGAGCTTCTTATTTGTTCTGGTTCGGAGGCTCCAAAAAATAGCGGTAGATTTCGAGCCATGTGAAGTAATTTCGATGCTAATGGGAAATTAGCTTTGAAATTGGTAAATAGTATATTTCTTCCCCCTAGTAACAATGATTCGTAGCTTTCATATATTCAGATATTTTTAACTGCTTTTATCGTGCGAAATGAGGGAATAATTAATTTACCTAGCTTGATGATTCGAAATATGGCTACGAGGTGTGGTACGGATAAACTACCTTATGGGATGATAGTGAGTTATTTACTTCTTTCGAAAGGAGTTGATGTGAGTATGTACACTCCGATGAAGGTTACGCCAACTAGTGTTATAGGTAGAAACTCTTTGAAATTGTAGGAGATATACTCTTGGGATGGAGAGTTGATGTCAAAATTAGAGACATGGAATAACCATAGGCCCGAGTTGAATCAGATATGGGCTGCGAACGGTCTTACAAAACCGCCAAATCCACCTACTCAACATCAATTTCAGCCGCCTTTTGATCCATAATGCTATTGGTGGTTCTTCTGGAGTACCGCGACAAGAAAGACGAACCGACCACGAATTTGTTGAGCATTCGCATGAGCAGCAGATGGATTATATACACTTTGCGCATACTCAAAAAACGGACTGGCATGAAAACTTTACATACTGGCAAACTGAATTTCAGAAGTGGCACGGGGGGGGGGGGGGGGTAAATGACCAGCTTAGCCAGATACAGCAGTGGCAGGTAGGGGTGAATGATCAACTTGGTCACCTCCAGCAGTAGCATGGTCAATACGAGTAATGACATGGTCAACAAGATCAATGGAATGAGCGATTTACAAACACTCAAGTCCATCAGTCGGAGTATATGCGACAAATGATGGAGAACATGCATTTGTAAGGTCCACCGCCTAACAACAACAACGATGAAGCTTCTTAGTTTTTTTACATTTGATTGTCTTAAGCATTGTCGTTGTAATGTTTTTCTTTTTTATTTGATTGAACAACTATGTTACTTGTTTGGTTTTTATTTTTAATCAATTGTTTGTTTTCCTAAAAATAAAAACATTTAAATGGAACGATGAAGCTTCTTAGTTTTTTTACATTTGATTGTCTTAAGCATTGTCGTTGTAATGTTTTTATTTTTCATTTGATTGAACAACTATGTTACTAGTTTGTTTTTTTATTTTTAATGAATTATTTGTTTTCCTAAAAATAAAAACATTTAAATGGAGATGCGGGGATCTAACCCGTGCCTCTCGCATGCAAAGCGAGCGCCCTACCATTTGAGCTAAATCCCCATTCTGTCCTAACTCTCCCACCAATAATATAAACGGAAGATGATTACTTTTTCAGTTTCAAGCACAGGGTTTCACAGTGCGTGCTAGTTCTGTTTTCCCGCCATGGATTCTTTGGAAATCGACGAAAGTAAGAAGATGCTCGAGAGAAAGCAAGCTTCTTATCAATCACTGGTTAGATCTATACCCTTACAAATCCATACAAAAGACCATTCTTTCTTTTTGCTTCTTGTATATGTTTGTTTTCACACTTGTATCAATGGATGGTTTGGTTTTGGAGACAGGACGAGAAGTTTATGGTCCAAAAGGAGATATGCAGAGGTCAACAGTACAGTCATATTTACTTCGCTCGTCTCCATTTGATGAGGACTTTGCTCTATTCTCTTGTTCCTAATTGGAAACCCCATATACCAGGTTCATTTCGATTACTTTATGAATCTGTAAGTATGTTTGATTTTGGAGTAGGGGTTTACGGGAAGAAACAAACTTTTCGAATTTTGGGTTCTGGGTGTTTGCCAATTTTAGTTTTCATTTAGGTTTAAGTTATGGGATTGAAGCCAGATGGGAAATTAATTTGAAGATTTGACTTGGGTTAGTTGTGAATTTTGGTTTAGGTTTAAGTTGTTGGGTTTTGGTTTACCAGAGTGGAAAAGATTTTCAGATTTTGACTTGAATTAGCTGTGAATTTATGTTTATGTTGGAGGTTTTGAATTTCGATTATGGGACACTAGGAAAATAGTTTTGAATTTGTTTATTAGTGGAAGTCAATAATGCCTTTGCTTGTTTGCATCTGTTGTCACCTCTATTTTGAGAAGAAGTGTAAGGATATGATGTCTTGAGCTATATAACTGATTCTTTAGCTATTGACACAAAGGGACTAAACTCACCCCCCAATCAGAATGAAAACTTTTAACTTTTCTATCAAATTAATTTTCAGCTATGTTTTTCATTTTTTAAACATAGTCAAAAAGTCATTTTTATTTTTTAATGGTACAACTAAGTGTACCTTGTGTGATCATCCAAAAACAATATATAATATATGTAGCTTGGTTGAGACTCTAAGGGTGCTAGTCCCCATATATCTGAGTGAATTAGATCTAACACATTAACTGAGTGAGAGGAAAAGTTAGGATAAGGCACGGAATGTGATTTGCCAGCTGGCAGTCATCACATAATATTTTTTTATTAAAAGTCAAAACCTGAAGATTACAATGCTTTAGAGCAATGGATAAGACTTTACTCGAAGGATGACCCAGTTTCCTGTGCCAGTCTTTCTTTATAGAATCTAAACTATTTAGATAATATTTGAACATTAAAAACACTAGGTTGACAACTAAGATATTTAACTTTAGGCAGACTGGAAATAGATGGTTCTTCTTATACAGTTCATTCTCAGTTATCACTATAAGTAAGGTCCTCCATGTTACCTTGTCCTTCATAAAACACCAAAAACTATGAAATTCCAGAAAACATCATTATGTAAGGTTAACTGATAAATAGATAAAAGTTTTTTATTGATTTGTGGTATATCTAAAAAAATATTTAGGTTGATCCTCCTATTTATTTTTGTTGGTATGATTGATTTGCCTAACTGTTTTATACTTAGATTATTACTATTCCATATTGTTATAGACTTGTTACATGTATATTATGTTTTCTGAGTCATCGTTCCTGATGAGTTAGTGACATGGTGGCTAGCTTCATTGTCAAATTACTAGTTGTTTTCACCACCTCCAAGGTCTTGTGAAGCCATAAGAATATTATGATCTTGATCATTCATGTGTTGGTCATTAGAAACTTGTCCCATTACATGAGGATTGTCCCTGAAATAGCAGTAGGCACCACTGTGCCCATATTTACCATAAATCCGACAAGTAAGTTTGTTATTGTTAAACCTACCTCATCTGCCTCTGAAATTACCTCTATCCCTTTAGTTATTAGGATAGCTGTTGGAGTTCTTTCCTCTGAATCCTCTACCTTGCCCTCTGTTCTGATTCTTTGTCCCATTGTTATAGCTATTGCTATTAGATGATCTTGGATCTCACTTGTTTACTGAGGTCATTTTCAGACTAGCCATATATACATATAACTTGCTAAGTTAATCAAGTCTACTCTCAAATGTTAATAGAGTAGATTGAAGGTCCAACTAGTTCTTTACCTCTTTGTCAGCTGAATAAACAACTATAAGTATATATTCAGTATCCAAACCAGCCAAGACCCGAGAGACCAAATCATAAAGAGTAATAGCGGATCCAAACAGAGTTAGACTATCTCTAATATGTTTTATTTTCCTTAAGTATTTCTCCATGGTGGAGGTGCCCTTCATGGTTTTATAAAATTCTAATAAAAGAAGGTAACCCTAGATTTGGTTTGAGAACGTGATAATCTGATTATGGCATCCCATAATCTTTTGGAGGTTTCTTCCTCCATTAGTTGGGCCATTACTTTCAGGGTCATTGTGCTTTAAAGCCACCCCAGAAGTAGATGATCTTTAGTAATCCCATTATCATACTCAATATTTTGCAGTAATGGATCCATCTGGTCCACTAATTAGTTTGCGAGGACATGGTTTTTCACCATTGATGAAAAACCTCCCAACTTATTCCCTGCGAATATAGGTAAAACCATAGTGTTCTAAAATAAAAGTTATTTTGATCTAACCTCAAGCTATTAAATGTATTGGTCTAATTGATCTGTAGATTTTTGTTCGCCATGAGACTGACAACCGGAGAGTATTCAGGACCTGCAGATTATGAACTAAACATTGGAGAATCTGTATTTTCGATTGAAACAAACTTGCTCTAATACCAAGTCAAAAGATAAGAAGAAAAGAGACTAATAATATCAGTGCAAATTTCTTTATATTCTCATTCTACGTTTGTTACACTTTTACACCTGTATGTATATATATATATATATATATATATATATATATATATACAAAATTACAAATAGCCCCAAGGGGATAGCCGAGTTGGTTGAGTAAGGCATGCTTGTGATCAAAAGTAATGAGTTCGAATCCCTCTACATACGCTTTCTCGGCTGAGCCTATCATCTTGTGTAATATACCTTATGGCGTTAGTTTGCAGGCTATTGCGTTAGGCTGAAGATTCACTCTATACGCATTCGTTGCCCTCTGAATAGCGGCTGCGGATTCGCTCCGAAAAAAATATTACACAACTATTTAATTTTGAGCATGCCAAATAATAAAAAAGCCCATATAATTATTTATTGGACATGAATATATGTATACGAGATCCAAAACCGGAAATATAAATTCTTCTTTTGACGCGGACACACCGCAGACCATCAGCCTCCAAACACCTTATCCTTAATTGAATCCTAATGCATTGGCCTCCTTTTCTTTACTATAACCACTGTCTTCACTGCAAATCCACCATAGCCATTCCCTTATTTTTCACTTATATCGACAAAATAGATTAGTCAGTCAAAAGGTAATAAAAAGCGAAAAAGTTATAGTCGGATTATTCTAATTCTATAACAATTAAGCTCACAATTATTTTATGTAATATAAATTTATACACCATTATTTTGTTGTGTTTTAGAGTTGGGCTAATATACTTCTAAATTTATACATGAAAATAGAATTGAAATAAAAATATATCCTTAAAATTTATACATAAAAAAAATTTGAAATAATTTTTTTTAATAACAGAAACATTTAAAATAAAAAGTATCTTCTAAATTTATACATAAAAATAGAATTGAAATGAAAACCCACAGCTATTTGAAAAGAAAAAAAAAACACTTTTAAGAGGTGATGCGGGGGATCGAACCCCGTGACTCTCGCATGCAAAGCGAGCGCTACAATTTCAGCTATATCCCCAATTCTGTCTTAACTTTCCTACCAATAATATATAACCAGAGACAAACACTTTATAACACTAGCGAAGGGTTTCACAGTGGGTGCTAGTTCTGTTTTCCCGCCATGAAATCCATCGAAATCGACGACAGTATCAAGATGCTCGAGAGAAAGCAAGCTTCTAATCAATCACTGGTTAGATGACTTAGATCTATTCCCTTACAAATTCATACAAAAGACCATTCTTTCTTTTTGCATCTTTGTATATGTTTGTTTTCATACTTGTATTAATATATGGATGGTTTGGTTTTGGAGACAGGACGAGAAGTTTATGGTCCAAAGGGAGATGTACAGAGGTCAACAGTACAGTCATATTTACTTCGCTCGTCTTCATTTTGATGATGACTTTGCTCTATTCTCTTGTTCCTCATTGGAAACCCCATATACCAGGTTCATTTCGGTTGCTTTATGAATCTGTAAGTACGTTTGATTTTGGAGTTAGGGTTTACGGGAAGAAACAAACTTTTCGAATTTCGGGTTCTGGGTGTTTGTCAATTTTCATTTTCATTTAGGTTCAAGTTATAGAACTGAAACCAGATGAGATCATCCCTGTACTTGGGAGGGTAAAGCTTGGGGGTACCTTAATTTCTCCGCCAGCAGCTTATGTATGTGACAGGTTCGACATGTTGCTTTTATTCAACTTTTTGTAAATTGCAGCTCCAAATCAGTTTTTTTGTTCGGATGTTAATTTTTATTTTACGGTGTAGGTGTGGTTGTTGCTGTGCTCGGAGAGGAAACTGGAAAGGAAACTGATGGTGGTGAGTTCTTCGTTCAAGAAGTACTCGAAGCTGGTCCCCCACCCAATAAAGAGTTGCCACTCAAATCAAGTATGACACTCTTAGGTTGATTTTTGTGAGTTTCAAAACTGTAGTTTTTAAAAATATTAATTTTTGAATTAAAAAAAAAAACATTTATTTTTGAATTAAAATAATTTTTTCCAGTTACCCTAATAGTATTATATTTAACCTTTTTTTTTCCAGTTATTTCTTTTTTCTGATCTAACGTGGAAATGTTCCGAATCCCAGCTTGAATATTAAATGGTTTGCAATGTGACAAGATACGAGAATGAGTCGGTATCTCTCCTCTCTCCTCTCTCCTCTCTCCTCTCTCCTCTCTCAACTCTCAACGGTTACATTTTTCTGAAGGATAACATTTTCACTGGTGATTTCCGGCGTGGCTTCAGGCTTTACGGCCTGAAGTCCGGCCTTCAATTTTTTGACGAGTCGTCTGGCCTCAAAGGATCGACAGATCTGGACAGAGAAGGTCCGACCGGCGGTTGGTATTCAGGTTCCATTTCGATTAATAAACAGGACAGTAGAGAGAGAAGGAACTTTCTCTCTACTTTTACAACGGCACTTTTTTACGGAAGCTTCACCGGCGATTTCTTCTTCCTCTGGTTTTTTAGTTGGTCTCAGGCCGACTGGCCTGAAAATCAAATCTGTAATACCCTTTTCCTCTCCTCCCTCTCTTTCTCGTCGGCTGAGAAGAATAGATCTATTCCGGGAACATCAAAATCGGAAGTCTGGTTGGCTGTGACGGAGACGGAACCGGCAGAGAAGACCGGTGAGTTTTTTGGAGGCGGTTTCTTGAGCTCCACTGGTATCGGAAAGGAAATCGCCTCGAGCTCTCTCTCAAGCACCGGGCTACGTCAACGGGATAGGGAGATCGGCTCAAACTCTGTATCAGGCACCGGTATTCGTCACCGGGATAGGGGAGACCCTTTTTCCCTGATGCTCTTCGAAGCCAATCGAAGACCTCGAATGGGCTTTCGTCTGTCCACCGTGACACCAGCGTCGGCAACATGCGTAACTCCGAAACCGGAAGAGAATTCGGAATGGAAATCGAAAAGGAAATCGGTAGATGGTCTGATTCTGTCTCTGGGAATAAGGGACTCCCATCTCCCTTCCCTGTTTCTCGAAGCCGGTCTAAATCGGTGAATGGACCGTCATTAAGTCTAGAAAGCGGGTCCGGATTTCGGTCAGTAAAGCCCAGTAAATAAAGAAACTGAGTTGGGCCTATCTTCTGCTCATGTGGGTCAAGGGATCCACTCTAGCTATTCGGGTCCACAGGACCTCTCTGGTTCGGGCCGAATTGCCAAATTAGTTGGGCCTACCCAAATTATTTCTATTTCTAGGCCTGTTAAAATCAATGTTGCGGGACTCAGTTACAACCGCTCTCCTTTAGCAATCGGAATCAATCACATGGAAATGAAAGGTTCCCCAATTCGGCATGAGCTTACCTTCAAAATCAGAGGCAAACCCTTCTCGGTCTCTTTTGAATACCAGGGCCTCCCTCCTCAATGCGAAAATTGCATAGTCTTCGGGCCCCCCACTCGGCAGTGTTCAAAGGGGCCTCTCAAGCACTTACCCTTTCCATCAGTGACTTCATCATCCGAGGAAGATCCATCTGAGATAGACCCTGTGGTGGACTCCAGACTTCCATCTATCACTGAGGACAAGGAAGTGGAGAATGGAGAGGAGGTGGACTCGCCCCCCAACAGGATGTGTATGGACGTAGCCAAGGACAAAGGCAAAACAGTATTGTCCTCCGACAGGACCACCAGCTAACTATCTGTAAGTCTCCTAATTATGAATATTGCTTCTTGGAATGTGCGCGGTCTTAATGACCCGATTAGGCAAAAGGATGTCACTGATTTTATTATTAGTAATCATATATCGTTAATTGTTCTAGTAGAAACTAAAGTACAACTTCTGAATGTCGATTCGATAATCAGAAGAATGGTCCCGTTCTGGCATGTGGTCACTAACCACGAGGCTCACCCGTTAGGTAGAATTTGGATCACTTGGAACCCTAGTGTAATTACAATTACCAGGATTTCTCAATCCCCTCAGTTCATACACTGTATGGCCTCTTGTCATAACTATAAAGCCACCTTCAAGCTTACTGCGATCTATGCTTTCAACGAAGCTCAAGATCGCATTCCGCTCTGGAATGACCTTATAGACATCTCCAACCAAGACATCCTAGTCCCCTGGGTCTCTCTCGGGGATTTTAATGCTATCCGCCACCCGGATGAGCGACTAGGTTCCTCTGAGTCTTGGTCCTCAGCAATTGATGACTTCAACAACTGCTGCTACCGGTGTGAACTCAGTGGCCTCAGATCTTCTGGTTTTCCTTTCACCTGGATCAACAAACAACCAGCCCATCCTATACTTTCCAAAATTGACCGTGTTTTGGTCAGCCCTGACTGGGATGACCTTTTCCCTATGTCCCATGCCCTCATAGGTTATTTTCGCACCTCCGACCTCGCCACTGTTACTCTCAATCTTGGTCTCCCCCGCCCTAGACGGAAAAAGCCTTTTCGTTTCTTTAACATGTGGCAATCTCACCCCCTTTACAAGGATTTAGTCACCAATTGCTGGAATTCCCCTACTTCTTCCTCTGGAATGATGTTGGTCTCTGACAAACTCAAGCGATTGCAAACCACCCTTGCTTCGCTAAACCGTAAAGAGTTCAGCGACATTTCCTCTAGAGCAGAAAAAGCTCAAAAAGACTTGTTCGAGGCTCAGTCTAGATTAGCCTCCGATCCCCTAAATTCTAGTCTAGTCAGAAATGAATTGGAGGCTTCGACTACTTTCATTTTTCTAAGTCGAGCTGAAGAATCTTTCTTGAAGCAGAAATCAAGAGAAAATTGGATTCAGCTGGGCGATAGGAACACCAAATTTTTCCATAAAAGTATTAAAGCCCGCCTTTTCCGCAATAAAATCATCTCGATCTCGAACGACCAAGGCGACACTATTTCCTCCCCGGTTAAAGTGGCACAAGTATTTGTTAATTTCTTTGAAAATACTCTTGGTACCAAGCACACAGCTACCTATCCCGGGCTTGAAAAAGTCTCATTTCTTATCCATTCCAAAGTTAATCTAGCTGACGGAGATTTTATGATTCGTGAAATTACTTGTGCGGAAATTAAATCCGCTCTGCACAGTATTGATAGCGATAAATCTCCGGGCCCTGATGGCTTTAACTCTAGCTGCTTTAAATCATCGTGGGATATCGTCGGCCCCGACATCTGTAAAGGGGTTCAAGACTTCATTCTCTCGGACACCCTGAGTAACTCTTGGAACTCTACTTCTATAGCTCTCATCCCTAAAAAAGACTATCCTTCTTTGCCTGCTGACTTTAGACCAATCGCATTATGTAACGTGGTCTATAAAATCATCTCCAAAATTTTGGCGAATAGAATCAAAGTCTCGTTTCCTTACCTTATCGACTCCTCTCAATCTGCCTTCGTCCCGGGTAGGAATATATCTGACAATATTCTCCTCTCCCAAGAGCTTCTTAAAGGATATCATATTAACGGGAAGGGCAAACGAATTGCCCTAAAAATTGATTTAATGAAAGCCTTTGATAATGTTCGTTGGCACCTCATTCTAGACGTTCTTGTTGCGATGCATTTTCCGGAAAAAATTATTTCTTGGATAATCAAATGTATATCCTCCCCCTCCTACTCCATTATTATTAATGGAGACCTTCACGGAAATTTCAAAGGGAAAAAAGGTCTGAGACAAGGTGATCCTCTATCCCCCTCCTCTTTGTCCTGGTAATGCAAGTGCTCTCTGGTACACTCAGAGAAAAAAGTCTAAATGAGAATTTCCGTTATCATTGGAAATGCCACAAGCAAAAAATCATCAACCTCTGCTTCGCAGATGATCTGATGATTTTTTGTCATGGTGATGGCCTCTCTCTCAATCTCATTAAGGAAGCTCTGGACGACTTCTTTCTCCTCTCAGGTCTTAAAGTCAATCCGTCTAAAAGTCACATCTTTATGTCCGGCATTGACAACCACCTAAGATTAGACCTTTTGCCTATTTTGAATTTCCCTGAAGGTACCCTTCCGGTTAAATACCTAGGAGTCCCTCTCCTCACAGGTAGATTAACCCATACAGACTGCCGCCCTTTGCTCCACAAAATAACCTCTAGAATTGAATCTTGGACAGCTAAGCACCTCTCTTATGCGGGTCGACTTCAATTAATTAAATCTGTACTATTTGCGGGTCAGGTATACTGGTCTTCGATTTTTATTCTTCCGTCTAGAATAATAAAAGAACTTTCTCAGTACCTTCGGCGGTTCCTCTGGTCTGGTTCTATTTTGAAATCCCATGGGGCCAAGGTGGCATGGTCTACAATTACCACTCCTTATGTAGAGGGCGGCCTTGGGATTCTGGATTTAAAAACCTGGAATCAGGCGGCCGTCCTTAAACACCTTTGGTCCATAGTAAGTAATAAATCTCATTCGCTCTGGTGTGAATGGATTAAATCAGAAAAGATTAAAAATAAAAGTTTTTGGGAGATATCCTACGGATCCTCTCCCTCTTGGATCTGGAGGAAAATCCTCCGTCTTCGACCTTTGGCTTGTAATTTATTCAGGGTTGCAATTGGAAATGGTCTGACTACATCCTTCTGGCACGACCCTTGGCTTCTTTCCTCTTCTCTGGCTGTCCACTATGGCTCTGATGTAATCTCTGACTCTCGAATGGGAAATAACCTCAAGGTCTCAGATATAATTACAAATGGAGAATGGAACTGGCCAGCCAATCTGAGACCAGCTAGAGCTCGTAGTCGGAATCAATTGGCCGAACTCAGCAGCCTAATCCTCACTCTTCCCCAGCCAAACGTTCTCTCAAAGGATGTTCCTTTCTGGACAGCTAAGGAAGGATGTCTCATCTTCACCATCAAAGACACGTACAATGCTATTCGTGAGCCTGCCCCATCTACGGGGTGGGCGGGGTTAGTATGGAATAAATACAACATTCCGCGCCACTCATTTATCACCTATTTAGCCATTAAGGGCAAACTTGTCACCAGAGACAAGCTCTTTAGTTGGGGGTACAACACCCCAACCGAATGCCCTCTCTGCTCCTCTGACTCGGAATCTATATCTCACTTACTCTTTGACTGTAGTTTCGCTCAGAGTATCTGGAATGTGTCAAGTAATAAACTTGGCTTCCCATTCCTTTCCTCGAGCTGGCAATCTTGGATTCTTGAGGCTTCAAGATGGCCAAACAAACGTGACCACTGTATGTGGCGAACGTGTTTCAACGCGGTCGTGTATCACGTTTGGAAGGAACGAAATTCAAGAATTTTTGGATCTGCTCCGGCCCTTGCATCCTCAATCCTTTACCATATCTTATCGGATCTTCGATACAGATTTAGTGGTACCAAGATTGTCTGGCCGCTGTAGTTGGTTATCTTCTAACTTAATTTATCCTTTCTTTGTTTCAGGTGATCTCCTCCCCCCGACTGGAGCATGGACGCTGACTGATCTGGGAGTCTGCCTATGCCACCGAGTCACCCTCACCTCCCCCCTATCAGCTTTTTATCATGCGCGGTTTACCCATGATGTCATACCTTGTTCGAGGCAATGGGTCTCTGAACCGTATCTCAGTATTTCACTCTCTTGTTATCAACTTTATTATAGTAATGTACCACCTCGGGGTATGCCCCAGGATTATGTATGAACCTTTATTTCAATTAATTTAAGCTTTTTTCAACAAAAAAAAAATGTGACAAGATACGACACACTGTAATTCTTAAAACAACATAGATACAAAGTCTAGATCCTATGTCAAGACAAATATTTGAGGCAATTACAATGGTGGTTGACACTTGATTTGAATGTTTACGTTTGTCTTTCGATTATGGTCCAAAACCATGTGTGACCTTATAATTGCACATTTAAGTGATAAACCATTGATATAAAGAAGCCAACATGCTTATATATAAACTGAATGGCAATATACTTTTATAAGCCGAGTGGCATAGATCTAAAAGATCGTCGAGCTTCTAATGTGGTACTGGACCGGATCTATCACGTATCTTATTTTGTGAATAAATCGATACGAGGATTGGTATAAGAAACGGGATTTTGATCAATAGACCATACATACGAGGAGGAGCAATCCCAAATCGACATATCTACGACGACTAAACACCACCCATCTGGCAATCGCAACATAAAGGTAGAATCTTGAAAAATAAATATCTAACTTAGGTAATGAAATAATCTACTCTTTTAACCTACTTTGTAGACCAAAGAGTAAAGAGAGTAGTTAATTGTCTTTTTTCTTTTATAAAAATTTGTGATACTACAACATATAAGACTAGTCATATTGTATATGAAGCCTGAGAGTCAGAGGTAGCAATGTATATTAAAGCCTGAATATAAGAAGACCCATACATTTCAGACATTAATAGGTTCACTGGCAGCATCTACAAAGAAGATAAAAAGAAATATGTTAAATGAGGCCCTCTAATAAAACACATTATTATATATATATCATAATGATATCTACCTTTCTTTTCTGGTTCTGGTTTGGGCCTGCAAAAGTATATCTTCTCAATTTCACCCTGATAACACCAAACTTTGGTTTGGAAGGATTTACTCCCCTGAGACACTGAATCCCAGACCTGGAAGGTTATATAATATACATACCCTCTAACTAGGGCTTTATTAGACTTTTCAACTTCAAGAAATTCCAGCTGGGTTTTCTACAGAGTGAATATACAAAATAAATCAGTTTAAAATGTAAATCAATCCTACTCATACGTAGGAGTGTATATATAGAGCGAGAGCCAGAGCGAGAGAAACGTAGAAACGTTAACATTTACATTTTGTTCGTTGTATCGCTCCAGAGCTTCTTTGCATAATATCTCCATCTCGCTTCTCTTAGTCCTCTCAGTCTTCTCTCCCATGTCAATGAGATCATCTAAATCCACAGGACATAATAGGCACATGGAGAATGTACGGTCTCTCAGAGAGAAATCGATATCAAAAGCCTGGTCATCAACTTCTTAGTTATAGGCAACAACCAACCAATTGACACCGAATAAGATATATTGATTTTGAAATTAGGGTTTATTAATTACTTATCTTATTGATTTTGAAATTAGGTTTTATTAATTACTTACGTTGCTGAAGTACTCCACCACATCTTTTAGATCTTCGGAATCGCTGTCATCGCTTGTTTCGGTTTCATTGTCAGAGGCGGCGGGGTTTGTATGATCGGACTTGTTCCGTGTTTCAAGGTCGGAGGCAGTATCGGTTTCATCGTCAGAGGCCGTGTTTGTGTGATCGGCCTTGTTTCCGGTTTCAAGGTCAGAGGCAGTGTCGTCGTGATGTACCTTCGGCTTTTTTAAAGGCGAGGGAGGCACACCATCGAAGGATTCCACATTGCGATCCATGATAAGAAACCCTAATCCTAATCGACAAGTTTCTATCGAGAGATTTTGGCTGTTTATAAGGTTTGATAGGTTGTTCATAACACGGTGAATGGGCCTTATATGCATCTTGAATTGGATTACTTTAATGCGTTTTTAAAACACTGAATAAACACCTAGTAAATGGGCCATTGTATCTTTGACCTGTTTATTATATGAATCTTAAATACTAAGTATCTGATAAGGAGATAGATTCGTAAAGGACTTAAATGTAATTAATAAGGACTTGAATGATAAGTTCTATTAATAAAGAATAAGATTAAAGCTTTATAGGAAGAATAGGGACTGAAATGTAAATAAATCTTTTATGTAACCGAATTTGTAAATAAATCTTTTATGTTAATTTTGATTGATAAATAAAATCTAAAAAATAAAAAGAATTACCATAAAAAAACAAACCAAAAGAGTGTGATATCTTATGTTTCATGTCTAGTGTTGTAAGTACGATAACAAAAAATAATATAATTAGAATTGCGTAAGAAAATAACCTCACGAATCAAATATCTATCATAATACAACAAAAAAAACAATAGACATGAGAGCGAGAGAAGCATAATAACGATTATGATCCAAAGAGTAATACAATGAAATTTGTCAAGACATTTAAATACGACGTTCACATTTTCCACTCTCTTTTTCTTTATCCCATGATTCAATATAAAATAGTTCCCAGAAAAGTTCTTGTTGGCTGAAAATAATATGAAAAAACACTCAATTAAACAAATAAACAACTTTTATGAAGATGGAAAATGAAAAAACATTACAAGCCATTATTTCAACTCACGCTATAAGAGAAATAATTTTACTAACACTCAAGAGAGTTATCTTGTCATTTTATCTTCACTCTAATTTTCTCTCTTAGGTTTTTTGTTGATATTAGGTAGTGAGTCTAATGGTAAGGGACTACACTATTTATAAGAAGCTAAACTTCCAAAAAATCCAACAAGCTAGAGTTGGTTACCATTTCATAAGTGGCCTCTACCTCTGCCTCTGTCATGTTGATTTATATTGTCCCCTTGACTTGCATGCATGTCTTTCAGTTCTACTTTGAAGAGTTGCTCAGTGATCTCTTGCTTCGTTTTATAATTTTCTTCATAGCCTTGTAATGATCCTTGGAATTCTTCAATCATTATTTACTCCAAGTCTTTAGTTTCTTCATTTGTCACGAAGATGTATTCAAATTTGGCATACAATGAATGGATTATTTTCTCTGAGACTCTCACATCTTCTAACTTCTCATCATTTATTATTAATTTATTAGAAATAATTACTACTCTTGATAAATATTACAAGATAGACTCGGATGCTTTCATGTGTAATGATTTTAATTCACCTCTTAACGCTTGGAGACGTACCTTTTTCACATTTTCGACTCCTTCGTAGGAAATTTATAATTTATCACATACTTGCTTGGTGGAAAATGCGCTTGAAATTTTTGCGAAGCCTTTATCATCTAATGCTTCAAAAATTCTTAGAAAGTTTCTTGTTTTTTAGCATGCTTCGTGCCATATCAAGGATTATTCTATTCTTCATTTCTCCCGCATCATTTTATGGAAGAGATCTAGGAACTGTTAAGTGAAAATGAATTCCATGTGCTTCAGAAAACTCTTGAAATTCATTGGATGTGAACTCCCTTCCTCAATCAGATATCATGGCTTTAATCTTATTTCCACTCTCATTTTCTACAACTGCTTTGAACTTCTTAAATATTCCAAAGACTTCGGATTTATGTTTCAAAAAATATACAAACATTTTCTTGAAAAAATATTTAATAAAGAGAATAAAGTAGTTACTTTGAACTAGAGAGCTCGGTTTGATTGGACTACACACATCAGTATGAATAATCTCGAGAGGTTTATTGGCTCTTGATTCCGACTCATTTGGAAAGCTTATTCGGAATTGCTTCTCAATAACATTCTTTGTGTAGTTGGTCATGATGATTGATAACACGGTAATCCTCTCATCATTTCTTTCTTGGACAATATATCTACACTTTTAAAGAATAAATGTCCAAATCGACCATGCCACATAGCCAATGAATCTTTGTAACAAGCCTTAACACATTTTACAACATTATTTTGAATATTCGAATGAAATAATCTATTCTTTGACATCTGAACTTTAGTAATTAAACCTCTTTTGTCATCTCTCATAAAAACTATATAATTTTACATGTGAATATCATATCCATTTTCTAAAAGTTTTTTCCAAGCTCAAGATGTTATTTTTTATGCTAGATACGTAATAGTTAAAATTCTTGGTGACTACCATCTTTTACACGAATAATGTTATATTTTCCTTACACCGATCTTTTGGTATCATCTCTAAAATAGACGTTTCCACTCACTGTTTCGTTAAGCTCTACGAACATGCTTATTTACCCACACATATGATTTCTTGCACCAATGTTAAGATACTAACTATTCTGTTGACTTTCATTAGTGTTTTTATATGTTAGTAGAAACATATATATTCCTCCGTTTTATCCTCCACATAGTTGGCCCTCTCATCAACTCTATTTGTGGGACCTTTGCATTGTGAAGCATAATATCCAAACCTTTGACATTTATTGCATTGGATTTGAGATTTATCATACCTATAGTTCAGATTTCTTCTTCCACGACCTCGTATTGAGCTTTCTAGTTTTTATTTTGTAGTTGGAATTATTGTTGTTGTGATTCCAACCACGTCCAAAACCATGTTTACCACTTCATCTGTGGCCTCTACCTCTGCCTCAGTCATGTTGGTTTCTATCGTGTCATTGTCTTGCATGGATGTCCTTGAGTTCTACTTTGAAGAGTTGCTCAGTGATCTCTTGCTTCTTCTTGTAGTTTTCTTCATAGCCTTGTAATGATCATTGGAATTATTCAATCATTATTTACACTAAATCTTTAGTTTCTTCAATTGTCACTATGATGTGTTCAAATTCTGATCCAACAAACATAGTATTTTCTCTGTTACTCGCACATCTTCTAACTTCTCACCATTTCTTTTTATTTGATTATAAATAATTGCTACTCTTGAGAAATATTCTAAAATAGACTCGGATGGTTTCATGTGTAATTATTTAAATTCACCTCTTAAAGTTTGCAAACGTATTGTTTTTACATTTTCGACTCCTTCTTAGGAAATTTATAATTTATCACATGCTTGTTTGGCGGAAAATGCGCTTAAAATCTTTTCATCACATTTTGATTAGATTTGTTATTAATTTTAGATTTTTTTGGCCTTTTTTAAAAAATAATTATATAAAAACTTCCTTTTAATTACTCGTATTGAAGATATTTTTCATAAAAAAATTATTTTTTCTCTCTTTGTCAAATAAAAAATACATTAAATAAAAAAGTAAGAACAAAGTTGATTTTGAATGATAAATAAAATCTAAAAAACCAAAAGAGTTACCACAAAAAAAAAACCAAAAGAGTGTGCAATATCTTATGTTGCATATCTAGGGTTGTAAATAAATCAACAAATGTTTGATAACCAAGAAATATATTATTAAAATTTAGTAAAAAAAATAACCTCATGAATCGAATATCTATCATAAAAAACAAAAAAACAATAGACATGAGAGTGAGAGAAGAATAAAACAAGTCTGATCCAAAGAGAAACTACAATGGAATTTGTCAAGCCATTTAAAGAATACATTCCCAATTTTCACTCTCTCTTTCTTTATCCAATTATTCAATATAAAATAGTTCCTGAAAATTTTCTTATTTACTTAAATTAGTATGAAACAACACTCACTTAAACAATCAAGCAAATTTTATGAAGATGGAAAATGAAAAAATATTACAAGTCACTCTTTCAACTCACACTACAAGAGAAATATTTTTTATAACACTCAAGAGAGATATCTTATCCTTCTGTTTACACTCTAATTTTCTCTCTTAATCTTTTGTTGATATTTGGTAGTGGGTATAAGGTTAAGTGACTCCATTATTTTAAGAAGCTAAGCTTCCAAAAAAGCAAACCAGGTAGAGCTTCTAATATTTTGAAGTCTTTGCTTTTCAATGGTTTGGTGAAAATATTAGTAGCTTGATCTTGTGTGTTCGTGTATTCAACTTGCACATCCTTTCTTGAAATACACTCATTTATTTAGTGGTAGTGAACATCGAAATGATTGCTAATGAAATATTTGATTCTTGGTTAAGGCGATGGCTGGCTTATTATCAACATACACCTTAGTTGGCTTATTTTATGTTAAGTCTATATGCTTCAATAGATTTTTAAGCCAATGTAGTATGATCTGAGCCCCATGTTTTTCATCTCGAATTCATTTATCATCACTTCTATAAATTTATTAAACATGGTTAGGTTGCTTCTGGTGGAGATCAAATCATCCATGTAGAGACACACAATCAATTTTTCTTCATATTTTATCTTAGTATACATAGTGTACTCATATGAACATTTTTAGAAACCATTCTCTAGGAAGTACTTGTCGATTCTATTGTTCCATGTACTTGGTTCTTGTTTTAGCCGATAAAGGGCATTCTTTATCTTCAACCTCTTGTCTTCGTGACCTTTGACTTCATAGCCTAACAGTTGTTGAATGTAAGCTTCTTCTTCAAGAACATTATTTAGAAATGTTGACTTTACATCCATTTGTTGTATGTTCAACTTGTTTTGAGCTACCAAAGAAAATATAAGTCTAATAGTTTCTAATCCAACAACTGGGGTGAATACCTTATCATAGTCACTTACAACCTTTTGACTGTAGCCTTTTGCTACAAGTCTGGATTTGTATTTTTCAATCTCCCCCTTAGTATTTCTATTTGTTTTGTATAACCATCTCACACATATTGTCTTGTACCCTTTGGGAAGTGAGGTGAGTTCACATGTGTCATTCTTCTCGATAACTCTAACTTTTTTATCCATCGTGTCTCTCTATTTATTCTCTTGTGTAGCTTCTTGAATTGTCACTGGTTCACAATCAATAAAGAGACAAAATAGTGTAAGGTTATCCATTGGTTCAGTTACCTCATAAAGGTCAATAAGTCTTATTGTATCTTCCATAAAAATCTGACTTTGACTACCATTTGACGACGATGAAGATGGTGAGTCATAATATTTAGTTGATGTTTGTGAAGCATGTGGGGTTGCAACCTCTTTTGATTGCTCATTCGGTTTCTGCTCATTTTCTTCAATTTGGGGAAAAAATATGAACTCATTTGTATGAGACCCAAACTCTCATTCGCCTTTTTCATTAACTGTCACATCTCGGATGGGAAATTCCGAGCTTCCTTCCCCTTCATACTTCTTGTGACATCTCTCCCAAAACACTTAGTGTTGGAGATCGGTTGGACTAGTAGATCGCATATGCCACTAATTCTTCCCAAAAGTCCTTAGGAAGTTTCTTGCTTTGGAGCATGCTTCGTGCCATATCAAGGATTGTTCCATTCTTCCTTTCTCCCACACCGTTTTGTGGAAGAGATATGGGAACTGTTAAGCGACAATAAATTTCATGTGCTTTATAAAACTCTTGGAATTCATTGGATGTGAACTCTCATCCTCAGTGAGATCTCATGGATTTAATCTTATTTCCGCTCTTATTTTTACAACTGCTTTGAACTTCTTAAATATTCCAAAGAGTTCAGATTTATGTTTCAAGATATATACCCAATAGTTTCTTAAAAAATCATCAATAAAGAGAATGAAGTAGTTACTTTGAACCAGAGAGCTCGGCTTGCTTGGACCACACATCAGTATGAATAGGCTCGAGAGGTTTCTTAGCTCTTAATTCTGACTCATTTGGAAAGCTTATTCATAATTCTGTTAGGATGATTGATAATATGGTAATCCTCTCACTATTTCTTTCTTGGACAATAAATCTAAACTTGTAAAATTCAAAATGGAGCATGCCATAGCCATAATTAATCTTTGTAACAAGCTATAAGATAATTTGTAATATCATTTTGAATATTCGAAGGAAATAATCTATTCTTTGACATCTAAACTTTAGTAATTAAATCTCATATTTCATCTCTTATAAACAGTATATAAGTTTTCATGTGAATATCATATCCATTTTTAGAGGGTTTTCTATGCTCAATATGTTGTTTTTCATGCTAGGTACGTAATAGACATTTGATATTCTTGGTACCTTTCAATGACCTTTTGGTATTACCTCTAAAAGAGATATTGACACTCACTGCCTCGTTAAATGCTCTACCAACATGCTTCATTTCCTACACATATGATTTCTTGTACCAGTGTCAAGATACCAACTATTATGTTGACCTTCATTAGGGTTTTTGTATGTTAGTAGCAACATATCATTTTCCCCCGTCTTCTCCTCCATATAGTTGGCATTCTCATCAACTCTATTGTTGGTACCTTTGCATCGTGAAGTATAGTGTCCAAACCTTTGACATTTATAACATTGGATTTGAGATTTATCATACCTTTAGTTCAGATTTCTTATTCCACGACCTCGTGTTTTGAGTTTTTTTTTTGTAGTAGTTGGAATTATTATTGTTGTGATTCCAAGCACATCCACGAACATGTTTACCAGTTCATCTGTGGCTTGTACCTCTGCCTCAACCATGTTGGTTTCTATCGTCCCTTTGACTTGCATGCATGCCCTTGAGTTCTACTTTGAAAAGTTGCTCATAGATCTCTTGATTCTTTTATGTGAATATTTTTTGTGAATATCTTATGTTGTAGTTGTTGCAAATCTTGTTTAAAGAATGCAGCACAGTATTATATAGCTCTCAAAGGGGCGTTAGTTTTTCTTGTCATGACCGTATATATATAAATTCGTGACTCGATGCATAAAATAGCATATTTCATGGTTTTATATGCTTTGTTTATGAAACAGTTCACGAACTTGAGATTTTCAGTCAAGGCTAAATATGGCCTCTTACGTGGCCTTGTACACGTCTATGTCAGGATTTCTTTATGAACCAGTTCACTAGCTTGAAATTGTATGTCTAGCCTCACTACGGCCCCTTGCATGGCCTTATAGGCTTGCTTTATTATTATATGGTCGCTAATTTGATTTTTTATGTCTAAGCTCAGTATGACATCTTGCATGGCCTTATAGGTTTGTTTATTAATCATATTCGTTTATTTGACCTTTTAAGTTTATGATCAGCATAGCCTTTTGCATGGTTTTGTAAGCTTGGTTTATTAACTTGTTCACATATTTTCCTTTATAATTTTTAGTCTCAATATGTCCCATTGTACGACCTTATAGGCTTGGTTGATTAACCATATTCGCTAATATGAAATTTTAAGTCTAGACTCGGTATAGCCTATTGCGCGGCCTTATAGGTTTGGTTTATTAACCATGTTCACTTATATGATATTTTAAGTTTACGCTCATGGCCTCTTCCGTGGCCTTATAGGCTTGGTTTATTAACCATGTTTGCTTATTTGACACTTTAAGTATAAGCTCAGTATGGCCTCTTGCATGGCCTTATAGGCTTGGTTTATTAACCATGTTCGCTTATATATCAGTGTAGACGACCCTTTTTATTGTAGCTAGCGTTGTTATTTACTTGAAGTTTATTTGACTTATAACACTTTCGTAGCACGATGATGGATATTACTTGGCGTATAGCCTTTTCAATTATAGATAGAATTTGGCGTATATTATGAAGATGACGTAAAGGATGGTTTTGCAACTTTTTCGTAATTTATTGAAGTTCAAGTTATAAAACGAAGCAATTGACGATGACTTAAAATTATTTTTTAAATCTCCATTGAAGAAGCTATTATAAGTATTCACGTACAAACAGTTGTTACGATTTTGTTATTGAGGTCTCTCGTTTGTAGTCGTGGCTTGTTTGGAGATTTGATTTTATAACTGAAGTCTCAATATTTACTCTCACATTATGTAAATCAATTTAAATGTGGTGTTCCTTTTTATAGGTCCATGTTGTTTTTTCTCACACTGTGTT
Source organism: Limnanthes douglasii subsp. nivea (assembly GCA_036936605.1). Taxonomy (NCBI): domain Eukaryota; kingdom Viridiplantae; phylum Streptophyta; class Magnoliopsida; order Brassicales; family Limnanthaceae; genus Limnanthes; species Limnanthes douglasii. The sequence goes on along the minus strand of JAUPFV010000003.1, from coordinate 4,255,253 downwards.
GCATGTGTATGTATACATACCGTTAATTCTATTAGTGTTCAAGCTACCAGTGAAGACACATACCGAAAACTCAAGAATTATTTCATATTTGAGAATTTTTCGATTGTATTTTTATGGTCATATTGATCATGTTAATCATATTAAGTTGGATGCCAAATTCAAGAATTTTTTAATTATCTATGAAGATGAGTTGTTTGGTTACACGTTTGAGGATATCGAGAAAAATCAACCGCATTTACTTATGTTTGTAGAGATACAATGATAAGAAATCTTATTCAATCATCTTTGTAATCACACTATATCATGTTAAGTCATGTTTATGGACATGTAATCATTCAAAGAATTTATATGATGTTAAATTCCACAAGTGGGAGTCAACGATGAATGATGAGATAGACATATGCTAAATAATAAGTCGTGATAGTTGGTTAAGGTTTGAAAAGAAAGTAATACACCTCATAATATGTATGGACACTTAGTGAAAATGAATCTAATACAGTAAATCGTACATAACATGAATTGTTATGAAGGTATGTGAGAAAGAACATGACATTGAATATTCTAAGTTATTTTCTCTGATAATGAAACTTACAGAAATTACGTAGTGTTAAGTATGGTAGTAGTAGAGGGCTAACAGTCTGAAAACTTAGATTAAAAACTACATTTCTTAATGATGAACTAAGGAGAATTTATATATGCATCATTTAGAGGATTTAATGTTATATGAAAAAGAGAACATTGTTTAGAAGTTAATGAAAGTGTTTGTATAATTTAAAACAACCTAGTCGACAATGGTAGTTGTTGTTTACAATTTCATGTTCTATTTAGGATGCACAATATGTCATGGGATAATTTTTGCTATGCTAGACAATATAATGAATCATACATTATTTTAATTTCATATATTAATGATATGTTGATAGAGGGTTCTAGTTTAGAAAAGATTAACAACTTTAAAATACTTTTTTCCATGAAACTTGGAGTCGGTGAGTCAGAACTTAAGCATGTATAACGTTAAATATACTATTAAAGGTATTATATATATATATATATATATGATTTGGGCATAGTATGTAAAGAAATTACTTAGCAAATTTGGGATAAATTGGGCTAACTCGTGGATACTCTTGTATGGAGTTATTTGAGATTGAGTCGACTCACCAACGACAAGTTATAAATTAATTTTTTAATTTTTTACTTTTATCTTAGTAATCCATTAATATTGAAGCGATCTAGACCGATTAATATTATAAACCAAACCCAAAACTGATATTTTAACTCGACTCATAGCTTAGCCCGAAACTGAATAAAACCTTAACACTTTTTTTTCTTTTTCATTTTATGGTTTCTCAATAGCTTCCTAGAATCGATTTTCCCTAAAACCATAAAGTTTAAATTCGATTTACACCTAATCATGTTTATCCAACGTTCACGTTACATAAATTGTTTTGTCTTTTCCGTTCGTATCTTCTTAAATTCGTTCATATTTTATCATCAATCCAACCACAAAATCCCCTTTTTCTTACCAAATCAAACCAATTTTTATTTTCTCTAACTAAAAACTATTTACTTCATTAACTCAAGAACTTTTATTAAATCGATTGGTTGTGGTTTATGTGATTGCCGATTTGCCAATATTACTCACGGTGCTTGGATATACTAAAATCGGGATAGAAGATTCAATGATTGCAACAACTATAGGGTAAGTTTTGATATGGAAAGAGAGTTTTAAGGATTAAATTATAAATAATGTAATTTTAAAGGGTTAATTGCGAGTAATGTAATTGTTGTCCTTAACTTGTGACTTGTGCAAGTTTCAGAGGATGTTTGTAACTTCATATAATTTATAAGGACTAAACAGCAATTAAAGCACCTATTGTAACAAACTCAGTGTTTTGGCTCCTTTATATAAAGGACCAGACTGCTTTAATAAAAGGTGATTGATTTTTCTTAGACAAAAGATCACTCTTGAGCATGTTAATTAAATAAATCATAAAAGAAAAATTATACCTTATCAAGTTTAATTTAGATTTGACATATTTTGAAACATAAGTTAATGTCAATAGTTATTTTCATGTTTCATTTAACATAATTATTTGGGAGAATATGTTCTATTACCTTAAAAATGAAGAGCAATTAGCTTTTTAATTCACCAAAGGACTTTCATAATTCAATTTTCACAGACGATTGATATAATGAAATATAATTTTTTTGTTTAATGTGAGATTTATGTTTTGATATTATGATTATGGTTTATAATTGTTGATCTTTTCATTAGACAAAATAATATTAAAACGAAGAATATAAGAATATCATCCCAAATGAGTGATCCGATTTACGCACGATATGTTATTTTTAACAAAAGACATAACAATACATTTAATATCGTTGGAAGAGCATTGAAACAGGTTAGAAATTGTAGAAACAAAGCTAACCAAGATAAATGACATAAAAATAAATATTGGATAAAGTTGTACATAATGTCATGAAAACCAACTACGAAAAAACATATAGAACATATTTACAAGAAATAGTTTAAAATAGTCTATCTAGTAACATCTTCCATTTTGAAACCTTTAGATAAAAAAAACAACATGGTCATCCACTTGTCAAACGTACATTATTTGTTACAACATCCACTAGACGAGATAAATTGCATTTCAAACATGTGCTAGGTTCAAAACAAGTAAGTGCATCTTCACTACTTAACACTTTCAAAACTTCGTCGGTCAAAGTGTGAAAAGGGAGCAGAATAATACGATTTTTGATGACATTATAGATAACCTTGAAGTTTATATAGAAATATTTAATGGTAGATTTGAGTATTTATAGGTCACTGATAGTTAATACTCTGAAGATACTGGAGGTATTAAATATTGATGATAATTCGGGAGTCGTGGGTCGTGATTGAATTAAAGTTTAACCACATAACTTATTTTGTAGCACCATCGGTGTTGACGAATACGGGTTTTAAATAGGGAAATTGAGTTTGGTTTCGTCAATAACAATAATTTTCTTTATGACACTTGAAATCTTTTTTGTTAAAATTATGTGTCATTGCATCCTCATTTATTTTTATATCTTTAAATAGTTTTCTATCGTGAATGACGCACCATGCGCATGGGTAAATCCTTTTATATCGTATTGTGTAGCCCAAAAATAGAAGCTTATAATTTATCGATTATAACTCGATGCAAAAGATATCAAGATATTAAAATTTGTAAGTCTCGTATTATCAATCACAAAGTGACCGATTTAGATATATTCATTTGATATCACATGAAACCGTTGTTGTAACTATTTGTGATTGTAATGTATCTGCGCCAAAGTAAGTGTTTGTCTATTTTATTCGTTTAATTTTATCATGCTAATAATTTCAAAACAATACTAAAGCAATAAAAATATACATAAAATAAAAAAGGCTTCAGAAGTAAATACATTACACATAAAACTAAAAGACATTAGAAGCCAAAAATAGATATATTTTTAAAAGGTAAACATGATAAGCAAAACAAATTAATTTATATAATTTGGAGGTTCGGACTTTGTAACTTTTCTTAAATGAAAAGAAAATCTTTATATATATATATATATATATATATATAGATAGATCCTAAATTAAAATAAAATTATCATTAATATAATTTATTTATTTTAATATTTTAGGGTAGTCCATGGCATACTTGGCTACCATCTAAATCCACCCCTAAAGTAGTTTCGTATTCCACTCACTATTTGATGCTCAAAAACCAAAGCATATAGCTTACTACATTACAATCCCACCCGGAGAAACCAACTGGACCCAGCTTTACATCCCAAAGCGCAAAAACCTTTGTATGTTCCGTCTGTCCACTTCACCACTGATTTTAATTTCATATATCTTTTATTATATTTTAATTTTTTAATATCTTTTAAAAATAATATATTTAGATATATTAAAATTTATTGTTAAATATTATTTTTATAGGTAATAAATAGTATAATAAGATTTATTATAAATACCTTTAAGTGCTAGAATTAGTAGTTTTTGCGACCAAATATATTTGTCTTAAAAACTAATATTTTCTCTCAACATATTTCTTGTGACACTAATATTGTGGCAAAACATTTGTTGCAACAGAAATTTAGTTTTGACGTCTCGATTTAAAGCGGTGAAATATATTTTTCGTATCCTAAAGCGACCAACAAAATTGTCACAAAAGATAGTTTGTCGCTATTGAGCTGGCTATTGAGAAAAAATAATTTATCGCACTAACATGTTTTTTGTGACGAAGACATTTTTAGCAACTATTTTTTTTTGCGAAAATTAATTTTGTCGCAATAGAAAATTGATATTGTGGCAACATTATTTTTCGCAACTGATTTTTTTTTTACAAAGCAATTTTTTCGCACTTGTTTTTATTTTTTTTTTGCAACAATTAATTTTGTCTATATTCTGACAAAATTATTTTTGGCAATTAATATTTTATTTATCACGACTACTTTTTTGGAAATAAAAAGTGTTATATATTTTATAATTAAAAAATTTATTTTATTTTTATCTAACTTTAAAAATAAATTTTATATAACAATTTTTTTTTCTTTTCATCTAACTTTTAAAAACATTTGTATAACAAATTTGTTTTTATTTTCATGTATAGTTTAAAATATATTTTAGATATCAAATTTGATTTATTTATATTTTATGTTTTGAAACATCTTTAAAAATAATATATTTAGATTTTTTATCTATTTAAAAAAATATATTTTATTTTATTTTCACGTAGTTTTCAATTTTTCAAAAATATCATTTATATAACAAAGTTGAATTTATTTTTATGTATCTTTTAAAATATCTTTTAAATATTAAATTTGATTTTTTCATATATTTTTTTAATATAATATATTAATATTTATGATAAAGTACCATTTAAGACCCAATACCCAAAGTAACTTCCACTTAAAACCTATACTTTTTATATATCTCCCAGAAAGGTCAGTTTTTGTGAAATATTTACTATCTAAGACTCATTAACATCCTAAATACCCCTACTATATAATATAAAAGTCATACTTCACATTTTTCCAATTGTTTGTGAAATATTTACTATCTAAGACTCATTAACACCCTAAATACCCCTACTATATAATATAAAAGTCATACTTCACATTTTTCCAATTGTTTTTTTCTCTCTCTACTGTTCTTCATTTTTTTTCCTACTCAATAATCTTGTTTTATTTTGTTTTCTTATGTTTTTTTGTCGTGTTTTTAGTTGATTTCGAAGTTTGATTTTGGATATTTGTTTATGAAATTTGTTTAGTTGATTTTGAAGTTTGATTTTGGATATTTGTTTAAATAAGTCGATTTGTATGTGGTAAGTTGAATTTTGATTTCGTAATACTAGAGGTACTCGAGATATGTTTTTGTTTCTGATAATGTAGTTTATTTGTTGTATTTCAGTTAGTTTTTTTTCCATTTTATTTGGGTAAGTAGAGTACTTATAGATAAAGTAATACGAAAAAGTTTTTTAAAAAAATCAATAGCAAATCGGATATCCTATTTGGCAAATCGAAAAACTAAAAAAAGTATCAATCCAACTTTTTTAGTTTAACTAGTTTATTAGATATTTAATTCTTCATTTAAATTTTGTAAGTAATAAGTTTGTTATTAGATATATAGAATATATATTTTAAATTATAGAAAATATTTAGATATTCTCAAATATTATATATTTTTAAAATTTTATTGGATTTCTCAATTAATATATTTACAGGTATTAAAAATTCAATTAAAAATTCAATTAAATTAACATAAAATAGAAACATAATATTTGAAGAACTATATATTTGAGTCAGGGATTAGGGGACTAGATATGTAGAAATAAATTTGTGATTTAAGAGATTTAGGAACTAGATATTTATATGAGATGATTTAAGAGATAAGTGAAGATTAGGTTAGTGGGTAGAGTATTTGTAGATAAAATAATCGATAAATTAAATAAAACAAATATCAATGCTAAATAAATCCTATTTGTGAAATCGGATTGAAAAAAAACTAAAAAAAGTTAATCTAATTTTTATATTTTAAATAGTTTGTTAGATATTTAATTTTTTATTTAAATCTTGTAAGTAATAAATTTATTATTAGATATTAAGAATATATATTTTAAATTGATAGAAGATATTTATATATTTTCAAATATTATATAATATTTTTTAAATTTTATTGGATTTCTAATATTAATCTAGATATTTGTGCAAGAGATTTAGGAACACGTAGAAATAGATTTGTGATTTGAAAGATCTGGGAACTATATATTTAAGATATGAGTGAAGATTATGTTATAGTATGTAGGATATTTATAGAAACACACAAACACACTTAAATCTAAGAAAACCTAACTCAAATATAACAAAAACCTAACTGAAATACAACAATTACGCTATATTAGTAACGATATGTTAGATGAATACAAAATATCAAAGTAATACTAGATGAATACAAAAAATCATAGAAGAAAAAAACAGATATTGAGTACCATAATATTTCGAAATAAAAAATTGAGTTACAACAAACACAAATTGACTTATCTAAACATATATCCAAAATCATTGGAAATCAAGTAAAAATATAATACAAATTGACTTATCTAAACATATATCCAAAATCATTGGAAATCAAGTAAAAATATAATAAAAATGAAACAAAAAAAAAAACAAGAATTCGAGTATGGTTCTATTCCGTACTAAGAATTTAGTGTACTAATATACATGAAACTATTAATCTTCGGTGGATAAAGAGTATAACTTTTATATCTTTAATAGTACTTAACCCTAAATTGGATATTTTAATATATTGATTAAAGTTTTAAAAAATAAAAAAATAAAAATTATTCACATTTGAATGATTAAATATTATTAATTAATATTAAAATTATTAATATTATTAGAGTCAAACAAAATTTCATTACATAATGCTAAAATTCCTCAAAGGACTTTGACTTAATCCAAGCTTACTTAATAAAAGTAAGGGAATTGCTAAAAAAAATAGCCAAACTACTCCGTGAAGTTGTATTTTCATTTTTTTAAATATTTATAAAAGGGCAACGCTAAACTTTTGGTTATAATGAGACCCCGTTATAATGAGACCTTCTTCAGCTATAATGAGACCCAAAATTTTACTAAAATACCCTTAATATATAAACATTTTTCAGCCGACTATCTCTCTTCTCTTCTCTCTTCTCTCTTTTCCTTTTTTTTCTCTCTTCTCTCTTCTCTCTTTTCCATTTTTTTTCTTTTTATCTGCAGCTTGCATCACAGCAACCAAAATCAAAAAATTATTTCTCTTCTCCAATTAATCTCTCTTTCTAGAGAACTCATTTCCTAATCAAAATCAACAATAGCACCCCAAGCATAAAAGAAGCCGACTGAGAAGAAGGTCACCGAGAAATATCCCTTGGCCGCCATAGCAGTTGAGAAGAAACCAAAGGCCAGAAAGAAGTTACCAAAAAAAGCTGGCGCCGGAGCTGATAAAAAGAAGAAACGATCAAAGAAAAACGCCGAGACCTACAAGATCTGCATCTTCAAGATCTTGAGGCAGGTTCATCCCGATATCGGTATTTCCAACAAAGATATGGGAATCATGAACAATTTCATCAACGATATCTTCTAGAAATTAGATGGCGAGTCTGCGAAGCTTGCGAGGTACAACAAAAAACCGACTATCACTTCAAGGGAAATCCAGACTGCGGTAAGATTCGTGTTGTCTGGTGAATTGGCTAAACATGTTGTATCTGAAGGAACGAAGGCTGTTAGAAAGTTTACAAGTTCTTAGGTTATGGAATTTGAGGATTTAGGGTTTCTGGTTGTAAATTTAATTCAAACTTATTAATCGATGTGTTGTTTTCTTTCTTGTGGTTTTGTTATCCGATTGATGTTCCTGATTTTGCTATTAATCAAAGATCTTGATTTCAAGTATTGATTTCTTTGATTTTTTTTTATAAAAAATTGCAGCTTGCGTTTTATCTTGTCATCAAGATGATCAAGTTTCGAACAAGATAGATTGGCTGGAAAATATTTCACAGTTACTAGTTTATTTCTTAATAAAAAATTATACAAATTACTAGGTCCAGAGATTACTTCATTGTAATATGGGCAAGGCTATATCTAGACCCCATTTGGCTATAATGAGACCTTAAATCAAACTTTTTATTTTACTTTATGTAAAATGACCATTTTACCCATCATATAAAACCAAGTTTTCGACAAAAATCTAAACAACTTTCTTCATCTTCTCCAACCAAACTTCTCTCTAAAACTAATCTAATACTCAAAGAATCAATTACATTAAAATTTAACTATTCTCTTCTTCTTCTTTAACAAAACTTATCTTTACTTTTTTTAATTATATTTTAATATCGCCTTGTGGAACGACTTTTCATTAGCGTAAAAAGAATGATTCTTCATCTTCTCCAACCAAGCTTCTCTCTAAAACTAATCTAATACCCAAAAAATCAATTACATTAAAATCTAACTATTTTCTTCTTCTTCTTTAACAAAACTTATCTTTACTTTTTATAATTATATTTTAATATCACCTTGTGGAACGACTTTTCATTAGCGTAAAAAGAATGAATCGCACTAGTCGAAGAACCAATTTTTTTTTACAAAATTATATTACAAAGGCAAGGCTAAATAGAGACCCCATTTGGCTATAATGAGACCCTTTTATAATGAGACCTCATTTGGCTATAATGAGACCCAAAAAATGACCATCTCACCCCTGATATAAAAACCTCTCAAAATCGGCCGAAAAAATTCAACCTTTCTCAAATCCGAACTCAGAAATACGTCAAGGTATAAATTCTATACGTATTGATGTAATTTTTATGCATTTTTGTTAAGTATTTTTAGTGATATTTAGAGTTCCATGTGTTTTTAGAAAAATCGAATTTTTATCTAAATGTTGTTGTTTTTATTAAAAAAAAGGTAGAGCTGTGTTAGTCTACTGATAATTGATCCCCAAAAAATTCCGGAAATCGGAGAAAAGCTGGAAAGATAGTAGTAGACCAACCAAAGAGTAGTTGTTTGGATGATGAGAAAGTAGAGAAAGAAAAAGTTTCAACTTTGTTTGAATCAAAGGAGAAGGGTTTCAAATTACATGAATTCAAGAAAAATCCAGTTCCAGTTCATTTCGAAAACAAAAACAACAATAACCACTAAATTTGAACAGAAGTTAAGGTATTTGATTTTGCTGTTAATTTTTAAAGCAAAGGGTTGCAGGCGGTAGGGTTTTATCTTGATGTTCAGATTTATCAGGAATATGAAGACAATGAATGTTGTATGCAGATGTTAAGGAGAAGTGACTTGTAAATTTTACAAAAAAAATGTTGTATGAAGATATTGTATGAAGATGTTAAGGGCCACTCGAAATCAGCTGTTGCTCGGTTTAAAAAAAGCATGTGATTCTGAGATGCCCACTCGGAATCACATGCTCAATGCAAAAAAAAATTCAGAACAGTGATTTATCCCAAGGCGAACCCAAGTTGAAACAGCAGACACAAATAGAAACCCTTATCTTTTCATGCATTGAAACCCTAATCGAAACCCTAATCGAATCTAACAGCAAAATCTAACAACAATCGAAACAAAATCTAACAATAATCGAAACCCTAATCGAATCTAACAAATAAATCTAACAACAATCGAAACCCTAATCGAATCTAACAAAGAAATCTAACAACAATCGAAACCCTAATCGAATCTAACAAAGAAATCAAACTTCAAACCCTAATCGAAAAATAAAAAAGCAAAGAAAATGAAGAAATCATACCTTCTCCAAGGCTTCTCTCTTCGAATCTATTTTGTAAGGTACTGGTTTTGTGAAGAATGGGTTTTCTTCTCCAAGGCTTCTCTCTCTATTCGATTATGTTATTAGATACTATTTTGTGAAGAATGGGTTTTCTTCTCCAAGGTTTCTCTCTTTCTTCGAATCTGTTTTGTAAGGTACTGGTTTTGTGAAGAATGGGTTTTGTTGTACTTAATGGGTAATGGTATGATAGGGTAATGGTTTTGTGAAGAAAAAATGGGTTAAAGAGTAAATGTGTAACTTCTTTTATGGAGGAAATAACAACGGTTTTTTCATGGCGAAATAGCTTTGGCCATATTTAAATGAATTTTAACTTAGTAAGAATTAAATATAGGAGCTCAATTATCTTTATGCCTTTCGCTTTAAATTTAAAATATCACCTAAAAATATAAAATACCCTCGAATTAAATTTTATCCTTATCAAAATTGATTGCAAAAATCATCAACAATAAGAAAATAAACACACCCGTTGATAATGTTAGCCCATACCTATAAATCATTAAACCATTATGATTGATATGTTTTTATATATCATTAGTAATAAAAAGAAAAGGAAAAAATATAATTTTATTAAATTTTATTTTAAATAATAATGCGTAGTTTTATATAGTTTTTTTTATTTATTTAAATATACCATTTAATGGGTGATTAATTATTACTTTTTGTTTCTAAGCTAAAAATCAATTAATTTACCAATTATACTAGTTTAGCAACATTATTATTTCATAGAAGTTATGATCCATCCATGTTGCAATCTTGAAGACTTATGATCCTATTTTTAGTTTTATTTATCATGGAATCTTGAGTTATGATATTTTGGTTTTATCTTTCATTGTATCATATTTTAGAAAGTCTTAATTTTTATCTACCTTTTTAATTATTTAATTGTTTGTTGGGTTATATATATTAAAGAAAGTCGATTAAAATAAGGAGATTATAATCGAAAAACATTTCTCATATAACTAATTAACCAAGCAAAGAGAGTAGTTTTTTCTCCTTATTTTCTTCTTTTTATTTGATACAAGCTTTCAACATAAACTAAATAATTTAACTGTCCCATTCTTATTTCTGTCTTTAAAGATGAATCCAGAATCATATCTTCGTTGGTCTTTGGATCATGCAGTAACAGGTGAGGGTTCTTCCTCAACATAAATATCTGATCATTTTTCCAAAATCTCCCAGAGTTACCTCGAGTATCAAGTACTTGTTTGTGGCGGATCTAGGAATTCAAGTAAGGGGGGCTAAAACTCGTTGAATTATCGTCGAATTTTATCTCTAACATTACTATCAGAATTTTCAATAAATTCGCGTAGTCCCGGATCACTCACTATATATTCATTCAAATGAAATTCTACACTATCATCATTAGGTATCATATTATTATTACTCCAGCTACTTGAAGAACCAACACTATTCTTTGGTTTTTTTTCTAATAACGCTTCATTATAAGTCTATAAATAAAAATATCTTATTGTGATATGATATTATTACATATAAATATATATTTAACAATAAATCTTAATGTATCTTAATATATTATTTTTAAAAGACATATAAAATAAAATAAAATATAACAAAATCAAATTTAATATCTTAAAAAAAATATTTTAAAATTTACATAAAAGTAAAAAAAATTTGTTACAAAAAATATATAAAATTGGTTATATAAAAGATATTTTTATTAATATATTATTTTTAAAAGATATTTAAAAAAATAAAATATAGAAAAATCATAAAAGTAAATAAAATTTGTTACAAAAAATATATAAAATTGGTTATATAAAAGATATTTTTATTAATATATTATTTTTAAAAGATATTTAAAAAAATAAAATATAGCAAAATCATTTAATATATAAAAGATATTTCAAAAGATACATGAAAATAAAATGTATAAAATATATTTTTGACAAATGGATGGAAATAAATTCAATTTTAATATAAAAAAATATTTTTTAAATACATATAAATAAAATCAAAATTTTATATAAAATTAAAATCAAATTTGTATTAAAAATAATTTATAATATAAATATATAATTTTATTTTTAAAAAACTAACAAATATTTCCATATATATTGTCTTTAAACAGATTAAAAAAATAAAAACGAATCTTAATATATTGGTAATTAAAATTTATTATAAAAAATATAAACAAATAAAATGAAAATGATTATTTAAAATATACTTTAGAAAACAATTAAAAAAATATGATTTGAGTAAATAAAACTTTGATATCTAAAACTAAGTAAATGTATTTTCACTTTCCTAAGTGACCACAAATCAGATAGTAAAAAAATATTGATTATCAAGTGTTTTAAGATCAAAATAATAATAAAATTTAAAAAAACAAAAAAAAATATACCTACCTTGAAAAAATGATTTAGTGAAACTCCTTCGGATTGTGTTCTTTCTTTTCCCCTTTTCTTTAATTTCTTTGATTTAAATATCGTCATTATCTTTTTCTAAATCAAAGTAAGAGATAAAACATAATTAATTAGAAAGATTAAATGAATAAAAAATCAAAACAAATTATCGCAAAAAAAATTGAGAATACTTACAAAATCAATCGAGTTCTAATATTCTAGAGATTGAGATACTCGAGACTGCATCCAACCATTTATAAATATCAACTTAAAATTTTCTTTTAAAATATTCAAGATTTCGTAAATTAAAATTTTTATTTAAGACTTTTAATCTAAAAAGTTTCTTAAAAATAGTCAACATACTTATTTTTAAATTAAATTTTTTCTACCATTACTTTAAATTTAAAAAATTCCTAAAAAACAATTATTATCTTAAATTTTTAGTTTAATATATTTAAATAATTATTACCTTAAAAAAATTATAATATATATTTTAGGTAAGGGGCGTCAATTTTTTACTTTAATATTATTTAAATAATTATTGCCTTAAAAAATTACAAAATATATATTTTAGGTAAACGGGCGTAGAATTTGTATTTTAATATTATTTGAATAATTATTACCTTAAAAAAATTATAAAAGATATATTTTAGGTAAGGGGGCCCTACGCCCCCGAGCCCAACGTAGATCCGCTAGTTGTTTCGTCCAAGAAAATCTACTGTCAAGATCAACGATCTTCCATACCGTAAGGAAATGAGTATTAAAATAAAATGCAGCAAGACATTCGCCAAAGCGTAATACAATAATCATCTCCAAAATCCAAACTTATCATCTCCAAAATCCAAACTTGTCGTCTTACGAGTTTCAGACGCTATAAAACGTTGTTTCATTTGTCATATCAAATGACACTATAAAACGTTGCCCACTATTATTATATTCTAACCAGTGGCAAACTCCATTGATGAATATAAATAAATTCAACTTAACTCCATTGATGAATATAAATAAATTCAACTCATAAGTAACGTATGCTTCAATAGGAATATGAAGCTCTCTCCATTTGTTTTGATTCATTGAATACATTTCTATGATATTAAATATATCTACTCTATTTGCCTTGTGTACATATCTTACCACTTTAAAATCATTTGCTTTATATTAAATTCTTCAATGGATTCCAAAGAGCTGCATCGTCATTATCCCTTAAACAAATTATCCCTTTTCTAATATTCTCTTTCTGGATCGATCAATGATCGATGTGGAATTACATTCTTCAATCTTTGTAAAAAAATCAAAACTGGAATTGGAAAAAATTGATTGTCCATAAAGAAGAATGATTGAATTACTAAAATTCTCACAGTCCAATGCTCTTTCTTATGAAAATGACTTCGGATGAAATCTGAGTTTTGAAAAAGAGCGAACCATGATTTTGAAAGAGTCTTAAATCGAATAAGCGATGAGTTTTGAAAAAGAGCGAACCATGATTTTGAAAGAGTCTTAAATCGAATAAGCGATTTTATAAGAAGCTTTAGCTAGATTTCAAATATCAAGTCTTTTGGAAAATGAGACATCTTCATCTTCTTATGCATTTGATTCTCCCTTTTAAATTATACGATAATAATAATTAATTATGAATTCTTTACAACTTTACAACTTATTCCAATATTTCAAATTCACATTTCTTATTTGCAAACATATTTTAAATTTATAAATATTTTTTTATTTGTACGAGATATTTAAAACCTATTTCTATCTCTAGATCAAGTTATAAAAACGACAAATAGACATGTAAATTGAACTCAATTACTAATTAACCAAAATGACATATTTTTTAAAGGTTTCTTGCCATAAAATATCTAATTTAAACTATTATTCAAAATCGAATCAAATTAAATTGTTTCAAAATATGAAACTAAATCCGAAAAGGTAAAAGTATATATACCTACTGCAAGAGACTAGCCGCCCAAATCCGAAAACGAATGTGAAAATTGGCCTTATTGTCTAGCTTTTATTCAAAATCGAATCAAATTAACAAAAACAAATAGACATGTAAATTTAACTCAATTACTAATTAACCAAAATAATATATTTTTTAAAAGGTTCTTTCCATAAAATATCTAATTTAAACTATTATTCAAAATCGAATCAAATTAAATATGTATTTATATAAGCTGAATCTAAAAAAAATATGAGTTTTATTTTTATTTTTTAATGAGAATATATTTTTAATTGAATAAAAAATTGAAATATATATGTATAATTTAAGCACAAATTAGTGGAATTAAATATGACCACGATTTTTAAATATACTTATAATAATTGAATGTAATCTAAATTGTTCATTAAATATATATTAAATTTGAATAATATATTATAATAAAATGTATCATTTGAATGTCTAAAAATTCATCAACGTCAATTCCGAATAGCTTTTTTTAATCACCTCTCCCCTCTCCCCTCTCTCCTCTCTCCTCTCAAACAAACTAACGGTAATTTTGTTTATCCTTGGTAGTTTGTGAAAACCTGGATCAATGGATAAAGATCCATTTGATTGATGGTTTCAACAAGTAGTTTCTCCTTTTTTTTCTCATGTCTGCTATAAGATGGCCTTATAAGATGGCCTTCTTGCTGGGTAGAACCTCTATAAATCAGCCTATCTCCACCAAGTCTTTTATAATATCAAATATTTTCCCTTGTTACAGCTTCCCAGGTTTCAGTTGGCTCAAGCATGGTTGCTTACTCATGCTTTAGTTATTATCGCTTAAACAAATTATGTCCATACACTCACCTTAGCCTTTTCTAGTAAAAAAAACTGGGATTCTAATATTCTCTTTCTGGATCGATGTTGAATTACATTCTTCAATCTTTGTAAAAAAAATCAAAACTGGAATTGGAAGAAATTGATTGTCCATAAAGAAGAATGATTGAATTACTATAATTCTCACAGTCCAATGCTTTTTGCTTATGAAAATGACTTCGGATGATATCTGAGTTTTGAAAAAGAGAGAACCATGATTTTGAAACAGTCTTCAAACGAATAAGTGATCTTATAGGAAGCAGGAAGCTTTAACTGGATTTCAAAGATCAACATCTTCATATTCTTATGCATTTGATTATTCCCTTAAAATTATACGATAATAATTAATTATGAATTCTTCCAGAAATTAAAACAAAAACAAACAAATAGACATGTACACAGTCCAATGTTTTTTTCTTATGAAAATGACTTCGGATGAAATCTTAGTTTTGAAAAAAGAACCATGACTTTGAAAGGGTCTTCAAACGAATAAGCGATCTTATAGGAAGCTTTAGCTGGATTTCAAAGATAAACATCTTCATCTTATTATGCAATTGATTATTCCCTTAAAATTATACGATAATAATAATTAATAGTCAGGCTATAAATAAGACACATTTTGATAGATTTTAAACCGCAGGATCTTATACCCATTTGATATATCTCTCACTTAATTTTGGACAAATTTACCCTTTTCAGAAAACCTATGTATAAAAGGGTTTGATAAATCTCTCACCATTTTTTTTCTTCTCTTTCTCTCTCTCTAGAAATCTCTCAAACACTCAAATCGACCCATTTCAAAATCTCGATTTTTCAACAATCTAAAGTCATTAAACCATAAAGGTAAGTAATACAAACCTCATGCTATAAAAAAAAATTAGATTTCGGTGGGTATAAACTGCTGAAATTAGGTTTTTAGGTTTCGATTTCAAAAATTTGATTTTTGCATGATTTTAGGTGTTGTTTTGTTAGATTAGTGTTGTATCACGATTCACCTCACGCACCCGAGGCGGCACCTCGCGCATCCCACGAGTTTTTATCGGTGATGCCGCATGTCCCGGCTCTCTTTCCCGATTACATCCAACACGAGGTGTTCAGCGCCTATCACGGAGATGTAAGTATTATACCTTTATATTGATTTTTTATCACTTTCTTACGTGTTTGATACATATGTTTATAATTATTGTTTTATCACTTTCTTACTTGTTTGATACATATTACATGATATGGTCACCCTGCGAGGCTTCACTATGTACGACAGTCTCCGCAGATGGGACTTGACGAAGCATAGCATGGTACGGGCAAGAGTGATGGAGACTATTTTTGGCCCGCTCGTCGATGCATTCTCCCGCTGGCATACCAACCTCCATTTGGTCAAGGCATTCTTAGAGCGATGGCATGAGAAGACTTCTTCATTCCATTTCTCGTTCGGGGAGATGACAGTGACCTTGGTCGATGTTTATTTATAATCATCACTGGATAACCGGTTGTAGGTAGGTATATTGATGCTTTACCTTTTGACTCGGAGGTTGAGCGGATTAGTACTTATGATGGCATGCTAGGTGTATGACCAGCTGAGTTGAGTCAAAATCTTAGGAATGCTAGTAGTGTGAACCTTGGGTGGCTGCGCACTACATTTACCGGTGCTAGGTATAGTGATAGTAGGATCACATGTAATAGGGTAGATCATGCCACCCGTGCCTACATACTGTATTTGTTAGGTACCACCATCTGTGCCAACAAAACCGGCAACAGCATTCCTTTAGATTACCTCCAGTCCGTGAACCAATACCAGGGTATGCATAGTTCAACTAGGGTCAGTTGGTTTTAGCACAGTTGTACCACTCCCTTAGTCAGGGATCTATGCATGGTACGGGAGGCATTTGCGGGTTTATAAGGATGCTCGAGTCGTGGACATTTTCCCATTTCGTTCAGCTACGGGCTCCACTGTTTTGCGATTACGACATATCTATGCCCCATATGTGCCGACATGCGCCGCAGAAGATTGGCGTTTCTCATGATGTGCGCATGCAGATGAGACATGCACTTTCGACGTGCACAGAGGCAGATGTAAGTCATATTTGTTCATTTTAATTCTAAGTATTTTTACTCATATAAATGGCTAACTTGTTCATTTGTTTATTTACAGGTCATGTTCCTTCCCTTCATACACTTACAGGACCATTATCCGTTCCAGCCGGTTACTTGGATCGAGTTGACGCTTAAGGCGTTCGACGTGGTTGTGTCGTACTATCCTGATCGTTTCACTCGACAGATGGGGTTCGTAGAGCTGATTCCTAAGGATATATGCCATCCTACATCGAGAAAAGTAGGGAAGAAGATGGTCTGCAAATACGTTTGGGACGCGCACTTGTGGAGGGATTGGGAGTATCATGTGTACACTCCTGATGGCACGTTGTACCGTGGTAGTGGAGAGAGTGTTGACCCGATGTACTACATTTGGGTGAAGAGGAGGATGTGGTACATCGTTAGTAGCTCTGCACCAGCTAGAGGTCTTCGGTTGAAGCCGCACGGTGCTGCTGACTTTGCAGGATACGAGCAGATTGCTCGGTTTGCTCCATCGATACCAACGCTGGAGCACGACGATCTTGTAGAGACCGCCCTCCATATGTGCAGGATCGCTGAGAGGTATAGACGTCACTGATTATTACTCGTAGCATACTTTTGTCAGACTTTTCGACCATAACACTATATTTTGTAACCGGTTTATTTTATGACTGCTTTTAGTTATTGTATTTTAATTTATTGCAAACTTGGTTTCAATTTATCAATTTAGAATGGAATTCCAAAGTAATCCGAAAAGACTCAAATCTACTTTCATATATCACTTAGCCCTAACCACCACCACCCATAAATCAAATCAAAAATACATTATTATATTAACAGATAAACATCCAAAAAAACGATAAAAAGAAAGCACTGGTCTTTTTGTTCGATCATAAGAAACATACGAATGGCGGTGTTCAACTTGGTGAAGTTGTTGTGTTTAGACATGAAGGCAACATGGTATTTTATATATTCAACTAATTATTTTAATTACGTGGTTTTATTGAAGCAAATCGAACAGAGTGGTTTCACGTAAGTTTTGTATCTGTGTTAATATATATATTCAAGTAATTATTTTAGTTACGTTGTTTTATTGAAGCAAAACTAAAGAAATTGGTGAGAAAGAAGAAGGAAAGTTCTTCGATAGTTGAATGCTCAAGCTGTGTAGTAAGAGTTAGAGCTTCTACGGTTGAAAAACATTATATGATAAGTTTTACCTTTATTTTTTATACCATTTTTTCGATAATATATCATTTTATTATTACTCACAGCATACGTTTAGTATAAAATATAAGGTCAACATAAACTTGAACTAAAATTCAAACACACACTTAAACACAAACCGAAACACATACTCAAACACAAACTGAAACACACACTCATACTTAAACCGAAACACAAACTCATACTCAAACTGAAGCACACGCTCATACTTAAAATGAAACACACACTCATACTCAAACTGAAGCACACAATCATACTTATCTATCGGGCCAGTTCCATTTCATCAACCTCATTTCTTCTTTCGCATCCTGGTAGTCACGCATTTCCTCTAGCTAGATGTCAATAATTTCAGCGCGGACCAAATCCAGTTGGTCCTCTGTTATAGAATCCGCGACTCGACAGTTGAACCGGTTACACGCAACACGATGTTCCAATTCGGTGAGGCCAGAAACTGGATGTCGACTGAATGTTACTAGGACTGACAACCTAGCTTTCACTTCATCAACCCATCTAGACATTATAGGCGGTTGAACACCATCCATTCTATACAGGAAGTACATCTGGCATACCAATGCCTCGCAGTACCTTTTACCCCCCTCTGGAATGTCCATGTTACCAGCTTCAACTGATGCCCTCATCGGATATTGATCTTCCAACTCAGTCCATGGATACATTTTTCTGCTTAATTTATAAACTAATTTACACTTTAATGTGAATACAACATCTATTTATAGACAGTTTCGTTGCAGATAAAGTAATCGGAAACTACGAATGAAAACGTGACACGTGTAAAGTAAGAAATCAAACACCCCCGCTCGTTCTTAAAAATCAAACACTCCCGCTCGTTCTCAAAAGTAAAAAACTCACGCTCGATCTCAAAAATCAAACACTCCCACTCGTTCTCAAAAACAAATTCCCGCTTGTTCTCAAAAATAAAAAATTCCCGCTCGTTCTCAAAATCAAAAATTTCCGCTCGTTCTAAAAAATTAAAAATTCACCCTCGTTCTAAAATATCAAAAATTCATGCTCGTTCTAAAAAATCAAAAATGCCCACTCGTTCTCAAAAATAAAAAATTCTCGCTCATTCTAAAAAATTAAAAATTCTCGCTCGTTCTCAAAAATCAAAAATTCATGCTCGTTCTCGTAAATCTAAATCTCCCGCTCGTTACATTAAACAATCCCGCCCTAAAAACCCTATATAAAGGGACTCCAAAACCTTTAACATTAATAAACACTACTCAAACATAAACACTTTTACAAATGGAGTTTACTCCACATGAAGACTACCATTTGCTTGAGGCGGTGAAGATAGCCCGCCGAGAAATGGGGGAAGATACTAGCGATGCTTTTTTTTATCGAGTATTTTGTAAGATGTACTAATGCTACAGTCGTTTACAAACTGGAGGTCTCCTCGTGCGCAACCGTGAAAAAATCAAACAGAGGTACCTTTTTTTATAAACCGCTCCAGTGTTTGTTGTTTTTGCCATATAAAATTAAGAAAGAAGCGGCCGCCGTCTAGAACTAGATGGTGGTAGACTACATCACTAGGGATATGGTAGCGTATCTTCATGATAGGATTACAGAAAGGGAGGAGGGGGTTGATTCTTACGACAACTTGGGATATGACTTCGATGATTGAGCATTTTAGTTGTTGGTAGTACCTGTTTAATTATTTTCTTATGTTTGTTTAAGTTAAGGTGTTAACTTGTAGTTTTCGGCTTTATGTATTTCCTTCAAGTGTACTGTCCAACTCTAAATTTACAATTTCCCATTTCCAATGCTATTTTACTCCAACAAAATGTATAAACCGCGTTGTTTTGGCCATAATTTATTAGGGTTTGCGTCGCATGCGATAGGGTTCAAAGGAAGTCGCATTTTAGGCGTGCGATAAAAGCCCTCTGTCTGGAAAATAGAGCCAAATATTTTGCCATGCTTTGCATGCGATAGGGGCCAAAGGAAGTCGCAGTTAGGGCGTGCGATAAAAGCCCTCTGTCTGAAAAACAGAGCCAAACTTTTGACCATGCGTCGCATGCGACAGGGGACAAAGGCATTCGCAATTAGGGCGTGCGATATAACCCCTCTGTCTGAAAATCAGGGCCAAAATGTTGGCCCTGCGTCGCATGCGACAGGGGACAAAGGCATTCGCAATTAGGGTGTGCGATATAACCCCTCTTTCTGGAAATCAGGGCTAAAATTTTGGCCTTTTGTCGCATGCGACTGGCCCAAAACTCCGTCTTATGCGACGGGTGTTATATTTTATCATTTTGACTCGTTTAAATAAAATAACTACTACCAAAGTCTGCTAGTTCAACTAAAAAATGACATCATAAAAAATAACATCAACTATAATACATCAAACGTTAGTAGGGATTTTCCTACTATATTACATCAAAATTACTTCAAAATTACATCAAAATTACATCAACTATATTGCATCAAACGTTAGGCAGAATAGTTTAAAACAAAATAACTTAAAATGTTGTACAAATGCATTTCAAACGTCGTCTTTAGTCAACTCCGTTACATGTATTTTTTTGTTCGAGTTGATTTTCCTAGCGGGCATTATTTGTGTAAATTTGTTGAACCGACGGTAGTAGGGATGCGGCCATTGATTCGCTTCTTCGGTTGCGTAAGCGGCCCAACAAGGGTATAGTGGAGGCAACGGTCCATCGGATGGAGTAGCAATCTACAAGAGAAAAGAATAAAAAATGCATTAGTAATGATAAAGTAAGAATTTGGATTGGAAACGAAATATACTTACATTAACAAAGTGACATCCATGTACGAAAGCTATCCCAACTTCTATGATCGTTGAATTGTTGACTGGTGGCTTTCCACGGATTAGTAGATACGTTAACGAGGTTGTTTGTGATACATGGTACACAATGCATTGATACCTTGTCGTGATGATTAGTCCAATGTCCGGAAATGTCATCCAATAGTGGCTACTAGGGTTGGGCTTGAAGTAATCTAGCCTATGTACCAAATCGTCAAAAACCTTCGGCGAACCATTTACATCCAACCAACATGTACGGTTGTCCCATAACTCCTTTAACAACTCGCGTCTAACATCCTCCCATCTATCTTTGTTGTTTTATATTGAATGCACTACGGAACGATATCCGCATTGTCCGTCCGGAAGAACGTCAACTAACTTTAAAATGTAAGTGTGTAGAAACGCCTGGATGCAATCCGGATATATTGTTAACTTCTCATACTTAACAATTTTCTTAGGCCTTTTAACTTTCTTTTTTGCTAATGTAGGTTTGGGTGGTACAATGGGAACCACGTTGGATGCGGTCGTGCTCCCTAACGTGTTAGCGGGTGTACTACCTACCGAGTTAGCCAGAGTACTAACACTAGCGGTTTGTTCAATGGGATATACCCATGAACTAAGGTTCCGTTTAGTCGATTTATCAACGCCTCCCTTTGGTCTACCCTTAGCTCTAACCGCTTCTTTAGGATCTTGAATATGACTTGTCTTGGGACTTAATATTTAAATTACCCTTTTGATAATGTGGTCTTGTTGGTCGGGTCAGAAACTACGAATGAAGTGGTTAATTAAGGAAAGTTTTTTTTGCAATTATTCTTCACGAGAGCTAGGATCCCTATGAACAATATTTAATCTTTTCCAAAAGACATCCACGTCTTCTAAAGCGATGCACCTACCGTCTCTAGCTATAAATGCAATTTCACATGCACAAGGTAAACCATGCGTTTTCCTCAGGAAACAACATCCACATGCTACCCGATCTACTCCTATATTTCTAGCACGTACAATAACAAGCATCAATATCTTTAGACCCGCATGTGACACATGACCTTTAAGATTTTGGGTCAAAACACCATCAAAACCGGGAATTGTTCTAAACTTACTTCGCTCGAATGATTCGGCGATACCCGCATGCTGCTTCGTTAATAAGTTGTGAACGTTTTCCCGAAATAGCTCAAAGTTGCATTGATTCGTCCCAAGGTATTTTTTTAGGGACGAGTGAGTACCCTCCGCCCTACATAGTACAATTAAAAAATTATGAACTTCTTTGATAATAGATAAAATAGCTAAAAAAATAGGATAAAAAGACTAACCTATTTGTAGTTGTTTGACCATAATGCTTAATCGTGTTCGTTCGGTACACAAGGAACTTGTCACCATATTTCGTTATCCACGAGTCCATAAAGTACGCAAAAAACTCCGGTTTAGATGCAAACATCTCCTTCAGCGTATCTAGAGTCTTTTGGTAACTCTCAATCGTGTTCGCCCCCGCAACGTAGCCGTAAAAGTCAACAAATTGTTTCGCTGCAGCATCATCGTGTAATATCTTCCGGACCGCCCCAAGAATGTTCTTACTAATGTGCCACGTGCATAACAAGTGGTGCATGTCCGCATGAGAGCTAACTCTAGATCGATAACAATAACTGATGGAAATGCGCACACGTTATCCATCATCAAACCACGAAGAGTTTCCAAATCCCATACGTAGTTTCCAATCTTCTCTTCACTCATAAATACGTACGCAACGGTAAATGTAATGGAAGTCGACGTTAAACCGACAATCTTTAATAACGGCATCTTATACCTAGTCGTCTTGTACGTACAATCTATGAATAGCACGTTCGGGAATGTACGTAATAAGTCTACGCTAGTAGGATGTGCAAATAAAAATTCAGTGATCACCTTTGAATCATCTTTCAAACGCTCCCACATCGAGTATCCATTCTCCTTCAACTTCGTCAACAAATATTGCATTTGCGTTTGTCCCCCGTGCTCAACATCTTGATGTTTTTTGCGGCAATTGTAGATTGCACTGTTTTTTACGGCAATTGTAGATTGCACCGTATCGCTTTCTTAAAGTTTCTGGTTTCGCTTTTGATACGAAAACACTGTATCGCTCGCAAGCGTACTCTAACCTAAGAGTCCTTCCCATTTCCCGCTATCGTAGAGCTTTGTAATTGTAACAAACTTGATCTTCTTCGATTCAATGTCCACAAAAGCATCAAATTCGTCTTTAATAATTAACCTATCTGTATTGAATATTCTACTGTAGTCGGCATCCATAAATGGAGGCTGGGCAGGTTCTTCCTACAAAATATGTAATTGAAAACTATAAGTTTATATAATAGTTTGGTCGCACGAGACATGTCTCCAGTGCTGTCGCACAAGACACGTCTTCAGTGCTGTTGCATGAGACACGCTTCTATCTTTGTCTCATGCGACGACTACGGTTACCAAGTCGCACGTTCGTGCGATGACGAAGCTGTTTGTTGCACGAACTCCGTGCGACATGACCAAAAACCAAAAAACAGGGTTTAGCTTCTTACCTCCATGCGGTAAGCTTCCTCCTCGTCTAGTAAGTCTTCTAGAGAGACGCCCATCTCATCATTGTCCATAGATACTCCGATTCAAGATTTTTCGAAGTGGATTTGATGGGCTTGGGTAAAAATGCTAACTTTTTCGGTTTAATGGGTTTAAAGTAGTAGATGTTCGTATAAAGCTTGTATATTTAGGGTAATAACGGATAGATTTCAGAGTTTCGACTGATTTTAAGAGTAAATTACATGGATGTAAAAATCTAAAGGGAGAAAGGGAAATTTTAGAATTTCAACTTTCAGTTTGAAAAAAGAAGAGGGTAGAGTGAGAGATCTATCAAAATGTATATTTTTTCTAGCCTGGCCCAATAATTAATTATGAATTCTTCGAGAAATTAAAACAAAAACAAACAAATAGACATGTAAATTGAAACTCAATTAATAACTAAACCAAAATAAAATATATTGTTTAAGGTTTATTACCATAAAATATCTAATTAAAACTATTATTCAAAATGGAATCAAATTAAATTATTTTAAAATATGAAACTAAATTTGAAAAGGTAAAAGTATACCTACTGCATGAGACTATATATCGGAGAAAGCCGCCTAAATCTGAATCCGATAATTGGCCTTGTTGTCTAGCTTTGGGGTTTCTGAGTCCGTATTAGTAAGCTACCATCTATATATATTTATATAAGGTGAGTCTCAGAAAATATATGAGTTTTATTTTTAAGACTTTATGAAAATATATTTTTAATTGAATAAAAAATTGAAAAATATATGTATAATTTAAGCACAAATTAGTGGAATTAAATATGACCAAGATTTTTAAATATATTTATAATAATTGAATGTAATTTAAATTGTCCATTAAATATGTATTAAATTTGAATAATATATTATAATTAAATGTATCATTTGAATGTAAAAAAGTCACTGTAAATATGTGACTATAATTTAATTAACTGTTAGAATACAAAATGTAATTATATATATATATATATTAAGTTTGAATAAATTATAATTGATTGTGTGGATAGTATATTTGTTGGTAATTAAATTAAATAAAATGTCTTTATAATTTAAAATTGTTTGTAAATACTGTTTTTTAGTTATAAAAATGGATAAATAATAGATGTTGATAGATATAAATAAAAGTTTACTATGATAAAAATAATGTTACAAATAATATATTTTTAAAAGATAATAATTGTAATTAAATATAAAAATATATTTATAATTAATATTTGAAGTTTGAGGTTTTGATCCATATTTGTGATCAAAACCGGTTGGTCGATAGACCCAAAATTTACATATAAAAACTTAAAAGAACAATATTTAAATGAATTTTAACTTACTCTAAGAATTAATATAGCAACTCAATTATCTCTATATAGTAAGAGCCCACCCAATCAAAATTTTAACAAGTTTAATTTGTATAATATAAATTTTGCAATCAAAACTTGCATATAGACTTTGATATTTTTTAAACCATTATATTATTTTGTTGGTTTTTTAACTAGGATAATATATTCTCTAAATTTATACATGAAAATAGAATTATAATATAAAGTATATCCTACAATTTGTTACATGAGACATAGAGTATTCCACTAGGGCTAAGACATTTATAGCATGTGTGAACGTCACTATACCCCAGAAAAATACATTTAATACAATGGAATTCAAATTTATTAGTCTGGTAAGGTATTAGATACGGAAAACAAGCATACCCAAAGGTCCTTATGAATAGATAATTAGATTTGCGACCAAACAATTTCTCAAAATGCGACAGATCTTGTAGCACAATGGTAGGTAATCTATTGATTAGATAAACAGTTGTTTGAAAGCCTTATGCCATAACCTTTAGGGTAGATTGGATTGAGCTGAAAAAGTCAGGAAAGTCTCAACCACATGTTTGTGCTTTATTTTTGTGGTTCTATTTTGAGCAAAAGTGTAAGAACATGATGTCGTGAGATGTATACCTGATTCTTTAGTTAATACAAAGGGCCTAGACTCATTCCCCAATCAGACTAAAACCTTTTTATTTTTCTATCAAATTGATTTTCAACTAATGTTTTTCATTCTCTAAACACAGTTAGAGAGTCACTTTTGTTTTTTAAAAGGTACAGCCAAGTGTACTTTGCGTGATCATCTAAAAACAAGATATAATATTTTTCCCCATAGATCTGAGTGAATTAGATCTGAAATATTAGTTGAGTGAGATGAAGAGTTAAGATAGAGCACTAAATGTGATTTTCCCAACTGGCAGTCATCACATAATATTATTTATTAACCTTCAAAATAGGAAGATTACAATGCTTTAGAACAATGGATAAGACTTTACTAAAAAGATGACCGAGTGACACAATCTAAACTACTAGACAATATATGAACATTAGGAACACTAGGTCTATAGCTAAGAAATTTAAGTTTAGGCATATTAGAAATAGATGGTTCATCTAGTTTATACAGTCTATTCTCAATTCTCACTATAAGTAAGGTCTTTCATGTTACCTTGTCCTTCACAAAACACCCATAAACATGAAACTCAAGAAAAATATCATTATTTAGGGTTAGTTGATTAACGTATAAAAGTTTTTTTATTGATCTGTGGTACGTGTAAAACATTATTTATGTTGATCTGTTTATTTGTTTTAGTTGGTAATTGATTTTCCTAACTGTTATATACTCAGTTTATTACCATTCCCTATTGTTATAGACTTGTTACATGTATAGTATATTTTCTGAGTCATCATTCCTGGTGAGTTAGTGAGATGGTGGCTAGTAACTCCAAGGTCCCGTGAAGCCATAAGAACATTCTGATCTTGGTCACTCATATGTTGGTAATTATGGACTTGTCCCATTACATTATGGTCGTCTCTGAAATAGTAGTAGACACCACTGTGACCATATTTACTATAAATATGGCAAGTTGGTTTGTTATTTTTAAACCTACCTCATCTACCTCTAAAATTACCTCTAAACCTGTAGTTATTAGGATAGTTGTTAAAGTTTTTTCCTCTGAATCCTCTGCCTCATCTTTTGTTCTAATTGTTTTTCATATTATTATAGTTACTAGTATTAGATGATCCTGGATCTGACTTATTTACTGAGTTCAGATTCAAATTAGCCATAGATACATGTAACTTGATAAGTTGATCAAGTTTACTCTCAAACGTTAAGAAGCTTGAAGATCCAAAAATTTATTTACCTCTTTGTTAGCTAAATGAACAACTATGAGTGTGTATACAGTATCCAAACCAGCCAAGACCTGAGAGACCAAATCATCCAGAGTAATAGGGGATCCAGCCAGAATTAGATTATCTACAACATGTTTTATTTTTCCTAAGTATTCTTCCATTGTGGAAGTGTCCTTCCTGGTTCTCTAAAATTCTAATTTAAAAAAGGTAACTCTAGATTTTGTTCGAGAACCTGATAACTAGAGTGAGGCATCCCACAGTCTTTCGGAGGTTTCTTCCACCATTAGTTGGGATACTACTTCAGGGGTCATTATATTCAATATTTCATTAATGAATCCATCTGGTTCACTGATCAGCTTGGGAGGATATGGTTGTTTACCAATGATGAAACCTCCAAGCTTATTCCCTTTTATGATAGGTAAAATTATAGTTTTTTAAAGTAAAAATTATTCGATCTAACCTCAACATGTTAAAGGTATTGATGTGAATGATTTACAAGTTTTGTTAGTCATGAGACTAGCAGCTAAAGAGTACCCAAAACCTGTAAATTATGAGCTAAAGAATTGAAAGTCTACATTTTCCATTGAAGCAAGCTTGATCTAGTACTTTTCTTGTAGGGATTTTTCTCTCCAAGAAACCTAAAGATCTCCAAGAAAGATCTTGCTTTTCTTCTACCTTCTGAAGCCTCAAATCTACTGATTTATTAATCTTCATCAGCAATATGGACTCAAATGTGGCTTCCTAGGCATATATCGTTAAGAAGAATCAAACAACAATGAAAACTTGAATTCAGTCCAAAAACTGCAGTGGTAAAAGCAGATCATATAGCAATTCAATACAACAAAGATGTTCTAGAGCAACTGAAAAACAAATCCAAGCATTCTTTTATTGGAAAATTCACACACGTATTGCCAAAAAGAAATCTTCTTTTGTAGTTTCTTGAGTCCTTCAAATTCCAATCAGCATATAGACACAAGGTTTGTGACTCGAGACACATTATAATAGAACTTTACTCAAAGCAAGATCTTTGTAAACTATGGCACAAATTTGTGTGGACTATAGGAAGTACGGTGATGAGACTTCTTAAATGGACAGGAAATTTCAGCAAACAAAGTCAAATAGCCCCTGTTTGGATTAAACTTCACCTTCCAGAATACTTACATGATAAAAATGTAGTCAAGTCCATTTCTTCGATGATTGAAGATCCTTTGGTTGTAAAAGTTCCAACTGAAAATAGGCTATTTCATTCTTGCACTGCTCTGGTTCAAATTGATGTTACTAAAAAGCTTCAAAGTGATGTGTAGATTGGTTTCGGAAATAATTATGGTCACTAGGCTAAAATTTCATACTTAAACGTTCTTCAATACTGTATACACTGCCATCACTTGGGTCACTGTAAAGATAAATGAAAAAATGTTCAGAAAGATATTACAGACGATTTAGCAAAAGATTTGGATGCTACTAAAACGATAATCACCAAGAAAGTGACAATCTACAAGAATGTGAAATCAAAGATTTTCAATGAAGCTATAACAGATCAAGAAAAGGTTCAATATCAGTATGAAGTTATAACAGATAAAATGAGCAAGATCATAAGGAAATTACAACAGGAATCAAGACCCCATGACAACGAGAAATTATAGAGGCAATTCAGGCTCTGGCATTTAGTGTTAATGCCGCTAATACAGAATACAAAAATCTGGATTCAGATTCTTCTCCAAAAGCATACAATATTGGAAGTATCCAAAACTCTCGAAGATTAAACATTAGTAAAGAAAAATGGACATCTCAATCTCCTGGACTTTATTGAGAAGATTAAGATTTTAATAGTAAAAACTCTACTAAAAGAATATATTGTGCACCAACGGAAAAAAGGATATCAGTCCAGCACATAGAAATGAAGAAGGAACTGGAAATCATTCTGATCACAGAGTAATTACAGAAAGAACTCCAGAAGAACCAAAAAATAAAGAAAGAGATGAAGAAGAAGGAAGCTTAAAAAAATTGACAAAAAACTAAAGACTACAAAAAGAAAGAAAAGAACGAGAAAAATCATCAAAACTATAGAACAACTTGGATGAAATGAGGTCTTGGATGAACAATTCCTACCATTTGTGGAAAGAAACTGGAATCAAGAGATGGATGGTGATCCTTTATTCAGATTCTGGAACAAGCTTAAGCACCTCAAAAAAGTTCTCACGCATTGGATCAAAACTTATATTGGAATATATTTAATAAAGTTCATGATTTTGAAGAAGAATTTATGGCCATGGAAATAGAACACCAGAATCTGCAAACCAATGAATCCAAGCACAATCTGGCGAAAGCTAATGCTCTGCTTATCGAGGCTTAAAAGATGGAAGAAACTTTCTAGAGACAGCAGTGCTACTCAGAAGCTTACTTTAGCTGGAGTCTGGGAAAAGATTCCTCAATGGAGCTGCTTGGATGAAGATCTTGAAGCTCAATGAAGCTATTCAATGGAACTCCTCAGTCTGAATGTAGATTCGTCAATGGATTTGTTGGGCTAATTTAATGTTCGTCAATGGAGTTGCTGAAAGGAGAAAATCTTAATCAAGTTGTGAGCTGATAGTAGTTGAAAGGTCTTAAAAAATCAAAGATAAAACTTTGTTGCTTTAAAAAAAAGATAGTAAAGGGGTTTGCCTCTAGTCTGTTTAAAGAGAAGAGGAGTTATTCAATAGGACATTTCAATTTTTGTGATATCAATTTAGGGTTTAGGATAGTAAAGTGTTTGCCTTTAGTCTTTTGTAATAATTGTAATTGAATCCTTCTAATTTTGACCAATTCTCTAATTGGTCTTTCTAAAAAAGAAAAAAAAGGAAATAAAGCTTGCTCAATTACCAAATCAAGAAATAAGAAGATATACTAATTATTTGAATGCAAATTTATTTATTTTCTTATTCTCTGTTTGTTACACTGTTGCACCTGTATTTATATACAAAGTTAGAGGTAGTGGAGAGTTTGTTACTTTTTTTACAATATTTACAACTATTTAATTATTTTATAACCAAAATCATATCTTAAGTTATATTTAAAAAATATTGAGATATTGTATATGATTATAAAATTATTATTACATTTTGGTTAGTATTAATTTGTTTTGGTTATTAATATTTTAAGTGTTGTAATTATTATATAATCCAAAATTTTAAATATTACTTATGTTATTATTATATTTTGAATATTATTGTTATTTTTTGGGATCCAATATTAGTACTGTTGATATTATGTTACAAACCAAAACTATATCTTATCATGTTAAAATATTACGAATTTTATGGTTATAATTTATAATATTACATTTTGATTACTATTGTGAGTTGGTTTTAAATATTACAAGTGTTTGTTATTATTTTTTAAACCAAAATCAGATCTTATAAGTATTTCATAATACAATTGTTGTTATTATAATAAAAGGTAAGTTTTTTTTGGTTAATTTAGCCGTTCACAGTTTATACTCTTGCGGGCCATGAGTTGTACAAATGTTTTCAAATTAAAATACAAAATAGTAAAAAACTATTACAAACATCATTCATCTTCAGCTTCATCTTCTTCGTAAGTAAACATAGGTATTGCATAAATCTCTTTAACAACCCTGCAAAAAATAGGAAACTCTTCAGTTTTGGTACCCCACCATCTTATGATATCTTCAATACCCTGGTCAGGAAAATTCGTAACATCAAACCTAGTGCTCAAATATCTAGACAGCTCATTATCAGATTGAGGGGTTTCCGTAAATTCATTGTTTCGTAACATTGCAATTTGAACATAGTTGGAAGAAAATCTCCCTATACCCCTATTGTTACTACTCCTTACATTTGTAGTTGTATTTGATCTATATCTTTCAGCATACTTATCATAGATATTATGCATACAGTCATATATGCTGACAATATACCCTTCAGGGTCAATTGGTTCCATCGGTGGTCTAGTTGTAGAAAACTGTACAGATCGATAAAACCATCTAACTAGCCATTCAAATTTATCTTTTTGTGAAAAAGGATCTAAAATGCAAGCAATTGAATAAGTCGCAGGGATTGGATGAAAATAATTTGTGAACTTGAATTCCATTTCGGGCACCACGTCTACGCATACAAAATTTATTCTAAATTCATTTATATGCATGGCAAGATTAGTAATCGTGAAAAGGGCCAAAATGAGCATTAGGTTTATTTTGTGAAGAAAAAGTTTGAGTGTTATCTTTAAAAAGTTATAAAAATCTTAACATGTGTGCACAATATTTCCAATGATCTTTTTCAATTGGTGTTTCACGATAAGATGCATTATAAAACGCCATAACCTCCTCTTTAAAAACATGCGCACGTGCAAGCATTGCATAAGTAGAATTTAATCTAGTTTCGACATCTAATATAAGTTTCTTATATTATTTCCCATTTGAAATAACAAGTGTTTTAAAAGCTCTTTTTTAGCAGCGGAGGTCGTGCAAAATAGGATCCCATTTTTAATAGGGGCAATATAATCACCCATAACCTTAAGTATTCCCTCTTTCGTAATTAATTGAAGTACGTGGCATAAACATTTAGTGTGAAACAATCTAGGAAAAATGGGATTGCAATCTTGTGTAAGCAATTTTATAGCACTAATATTAGAAGATGCATTATCCAACGAAATAGACATAATCTTATTTCTAATGCCATATATATTCATGCATTCAACCATACTCTCCCTAATTAATTGTGCGTTATGCTTCCCAATAGATTCAAACCATATAATTTTCCTTTGGAGTACCCATTCGGGATCCATCCAATGAAGGGTAACACATACCATATCAAAATCAGTAAAAGTAGCTATGTCACTATTAATCGAAACATTCCATGGAAAAGTTAGCATAGTTTGAATAATGCTTTCTTTTCCTTTTTAAAAAAATATTTAAAGGCTAGCGATCGCAAAGAGCTACGCGGAATGCGTTTTGCCTGTGGGTTTACCCCAGCTTGCATCCAATTTTTGTATCTCCAAGAATCCCCAAAACTGAATGGTTGTAAACTACCGACTTCATAAATCATTGTTTCTTCCCTATACGTGTCGTGGTTAAACTCAAAAGGAAGACCTGCTTGAGGGTTCATGCAAACATTATTGGGGTTAGGTTTTGTAGGATCATATATTGAATGTTTCAGTAAATGTTTTAACATAGTGCTAGTGCCCATATTTCTATTTTCACTTACGTGAAGATAACATCTATTGCACACTTTACAAATACTAGATAAACCATCTTCTCATGGAGTAAAGTGTTTCCAAATCCAAGATGTTTTCTTACGAGATCTCGATCCACCACTAGTACTTCCACCACCACCCACTTTCATGGGAGGAGAGTGTGTCAACGTGAGGGGAGTTTGTAGGAAAATCATCTACGGTATTAAGATCCACATTAGCGGGTGGGTGAGCATGAGTATTTCCACGTTTTGAAGCCATTTTGAAACTACAACGTTTTTTTTTAAATATGCAATAAAATACTAATCGAAACTAATTAATATTGCAAATAATAAAAACTAAATTTAGACTAATAACAACTAACAACAACTAATAACAACTAAGAACAACTAATAACAACCAATAAAATTAGAATTAAAAGAACTAATTTAAATAACTAAAACAAGTAAATAACTTGATAAATTATACGAAGCTCTTAATTGAGTTATCATAATGTTCTCCCAACGTTATTTAAGTGTTTTTTATCAAATAGAAACAATTTGCGGAAAAATAAAATCAAACAATTCCGAAAGTAGAACTACAATATGTAAAATAAGTAATTTGAGTTTTCTAGAATATATAGAACCAGTGGAGAGATTTAGAAGGAAGTAGAGATGTTTTTGTGAGTTTGTGAGTATTGAGTTAGGGTCTCCTCTATTTATAGGGGAGACCCATAAAAAAATCGAAAAATCTGAAGAAAAAAAATGTTCGGACCATCCGAAGATTGATCCGGATGGTCTGGATATTCGATCCGGGGCATCCCGACGGCGAATTCGGGCCATCCAGACGAAGCTCCGGATGCCCCGGACCGCCACGACTAGTTAATTTAACTAGTTGTTTGGCTTTGGACCGTGCGGACCATCTGCACGTCTGACCGGATGGTCCGTACGGTGACGTCATCCATAACGTCATCCAACGGCTACTTGAAAAAAAAAACCCTATAAATACTACCCATTCCTCCTTCAATTTTTCACATCACTACCAATCTCTCTCTAGTTACCTCCACTTCTCTCTCTAAATTATTTTTATAATTTTCAAACACTATTTTACATTTCAGGTTACGGAGAATGTCTAGCAAGCCCAGATTAGTGGATGAGCTGAATCATCATCCTCGAGACGAAGGGGAGATGCCGAAAGAGATTCGGGGTATAAAGAGATGGAGGTAACGGAGAGCGCGACTTACGAACATCACGGAGAATGGGAGGTTCGCGTCCGTGATCCGCTAGCACGACGAGGTGTAACCAAATTTTGGGCAGGTATGTATTTGGACTATGATGAACTGATCGAAGTAGAGGGTATGCAAAAAAAATTCAAACTTATTGAACCTACTAATGGCCTAGGTTGGACGATACTAGTTATATTCAATTGTGATTGGTATATCGAATTAATACGCAAGTTTTATGCCACCGCACATTTAATTGAGAATGATTTAAATGGTAGAGGTTTAGGAATGAGTTGTTTGATTGATGGTGAACCCAATAGTTTTTTTTAAACTTATTTCGAAGAACTTTTTTTCGTTCCAACCTGTGATATATATACCGGTAATAAATTACCTTTCATCACTTATCCTCGTTCGGGCTGGCCTGCTGATTGGCATATATCCTACGACGAAGCAGTAGAGCTTCTTATTTGTTCTGGTTCGGAGGCTCCAAAAAATAGCGGTAGATTTCGAGCCATGTGAAGTAATTTCGATGCTAATGGGAAATTAGCTTTGAAATTGGTAAATAGTATATTTCTTCCCCCTAGTAACAATGATTCGTAGCTTTCATATATTCAGATATTTTTAACTGCTTTTATCGTGCGAAATGAGGGAATAATTAATTTACCTAGCTTGATGATTCGAAATATGGCTACGAGGTGTGGTACGGATAAACTACCTTATGGGATGATAGTGAGTTATTTACTTCTTTCGAAAGGAGTTGATGTGAGTATGTACACTCCGATGAAGGTTACGCCAACTAGTGTTATAGGTAGAAACTCTTTGAAATTGTAGGAGATATACTCTTGGGATGGAGAGTTGATGTCAAAATTAGAGACATGGAATAACCATAGGCCCGAGTTGAATCAGATATGGGCTGCGAACGGTCTTACAAAACCGCCAAATCCACCTACTCAACATCAATTTCAGCCGCCTTTTGATCCATAATGCTATTGGTGGTTCTTCTGGAGTACCGCGACAAGAAAGACGAACCGACCACGAATTTGTTGAGCATTCGCATGAGCAGCAGATGGATTATATACACTTTGCGCATACTCAAAAAACGGACTGGCATGAAAACTTTACATACTGGCAAACTGAATTTCAGAAGTGGCACGGGGGGGGGGGGGGGTAAATGACCAGCTTAGCCAGATACAGCAGTGGCAGGTAGGGGTGAATGATCAACTTGGTCACCTCCAGCAGTAGCATGGTCAATACGAGTAATGACATGGTCAACAAGATCAATGGAATGAGCGATTTACAAACACTCAAGTCCATCAGTCGGAGTATATGCGACAAATGATGGAGAACATGCATTTGTAAGGTCCACCGCCTAACAACAACAACGATGAAGCTTCTTAGTTTTTTTACATTTGATTGTCTTAAGCATTGTCGTTGTAATGTTTTTCTTTTTTATTTGATTGAACAACTATGTTACTTGTTTGGTTTTTATTTTTAATCAATTGTTTGTTTTCCTAAAAATAAAAACATTTAAATGGAACGATGAAGCTTCTTAGTTTTTTTACATTTGATTGTCTTAAGCATTGTCGTTGTAATGTTTTTATTTTTCATTTGATTGAACAACTATGTTACTAGTTTGTTTTTTTATTTTTAATGAATTATTTGTTTTCCTAAAAATAAAAACATTTAAATGGAGATGCGGGGATCTAACCCGTGCCTCTCGCATGCAAAGCGAGCGCCCTACCATTTGAGCTAAATCCCCATTCTGTCCTAACTCTCCCACCAATAATATAAACGGAAGATGATTACTTTTTCAGTTTCAAGCACAGGGTTTCACAGTGCGTGCTAGTTCTGTTTTCCCGCCATGGATTCTTTGGAAATCGACGAAAGTAAGAAGATGCTCGAGAGAAAGCAAGCTTCTTATCAATCACTGGTTAGATCTATACCCTTACAAATCCATACAAAAGACCATTCTTTCTTTTTGCTTCTTGTATATGTTTGTTTTCACACTTGTATCAATGGATGGTTTGGTTTTGGAGACAGGACGAGAAGTTTATGGTCCAAAAGGAGATATGCAGAGGTCAACAGTACAGTCATATTTACTTCGCTCGTCTCCATTTGATGAGGACTTTGCTCTATTCTCTTGTTCCTAATTGGAAACCCCATATACCAGGTTCATTTCGATTACTTTATGAATCTGTAAGTATGTTTGATTTTGGAGTAGGGGTTTACGGGAAGAAACAAACTTTTCGAATTTTGGGTTCTGGGTGTTTGCCAATTTTAGTTTTCATTTAGGTTTAAGTTATGGGATTGAAGCCAGATGGGAAATTAATTTGAAGATTTGACTTGGGTTAGTTGTGAATTTTGGTTTAGGTTTAAGTTGTTGGGTTTTGGTTTACCAGAGTGGAAAAGATTTTCAGATTTTGACTTGAATTAGCTGTGAATTTATGTTTATGTTGGAGGTTTTGAATTTCGATTATGGGACACTAGGAAAATAGTTTTGAATTTGTTTATTAGTGGAAGTCAATAATGCCTTTGCTTGTTTGCATCTGTTGTCACCTCTATTTTGAGAAGAAGTGTAAGGATATGATGTCTTGAGCTATATAACTGATTCTTTAGCTATTGACACAAAGGGACTAAACTCACCCCCCAATCAGAATGAAAACTTTTAACTTTTCTATCAAATTAATTTTCAGCTATGTTTTTCATTTTTTAAACATAGTCAAAAAGTCATTTTTATTTTTTAATGGTACAACTAAGTGTACCTTGTGTGATCATCCAAAAACAATATATAATATATGTAGCTTGGTTGAGACTCTAAGGGTGCTAGTCCCCATATATCTGAGTGAATTAGATCTAACACATTAACTGAGTGAGAGGAAAAGTTAGGATAAGGCACGGAATGTGATTTGCCAGCTGGCAGTCATCACATAATATTTTTTTATTAAAAGTCAAAACCTGAAGATTACAATGCTTTAGAGCAATGGATAAGACTTTACTCGAAGGATGACCCAGTTTCCTGTGCCAGTCTTTCTTTATAGAATCTAAACTATTTAGATAATATTTGAACATTAAAAACACTAGGTTGACAACTAAGATATTTAACTTTAGGCAGACTGGAAATAGATGGTTCTTCTTATACAGTTCATTCTCAGTTATCACTATAAGTAAGGTCCTCCATGTTACCTTGTCCTTCATAAAACACCAAAAACTATGAAATTCCAGAAAACATCATTATGTAAGGTTAACTGATAAATAGATAAAAGTTTTTTATTGATTTGTGGTATATCTAAAAAAATATTTAGGTTGATCCTCCTATTTATTTTTGTTGGTATGATTGATTTGCCTAACTGTTTTATACTTAGATTATTACTATTCCATATTGTTATAGACTTGTTACATGTATATTATGTTTTCTGAGTCATCGTTCCTGATGAGTTAGTGACATGGTGGCTAGCTTCATTGTCAAATTACTAGTTGTTTTCACCACCTCCAAGGTCTTGTGAAGCCATAAGAATATTATGATCTTGATCATTCATGTGTTGGTCATTAGAAACTTGTCCCATTACATGAGGATTGTCCCTGAAATAGCAGTAGGCACCACTGTGCCCATATTTACCATAAATCCGACAAGTAAGTTTGTTATTGTTAAACCTACCTCATCTGCCTCTGAAATTACCTCTATCCCTTTAGTTATTAGGATAGCTGTTGGAGTTCTTTCCTCTGAATCCTCTACCTTGCCCTCTGTTCTGATTCTTTGTCCCATTGTTATAGCTATTGCTATTAGATGATCTTGGATCTCACTTGTTTACTGAGGTCATTTTCAGACTAGCCATATATACATATAACTTGCTAAGTTAATCAAGTCTACTCTCAAATGTTAATAGAGTAGATTGAAGGTCCAACTAGTTCTTTACCTCTTTGTCAGCTGAATAAACAACTATAAGTATATATTCAGTATCCAAACCAGCCAAGACCCGAGAGACCAAATCATAAAGAGTAATAGCGGATCCAAACAGAGTTAGACTATCTCTAATATGTTTTATTTTCCTTAAGTATTTCTCCATGGTGGAGGTGCCCTTCATGGTTTTATAAAATTCTAATAAAAGAAGGTAACCCTAGATTTGGTTTGAGAACGTGATAATCTGATTATGGCATCCCATAATCTTTTGGAGGTTTCTTCCTCCATTAGTTGGGCCATTACTTTCAGGGTCATTGTGCTTTAAAGCCACCCCAGAAGTAGATGATCTTTAGTAATCCCATTATCATACTCAATATTTTGCAGTAATGGATCCATCTGGTCCACTAATTAGTTTGCGAGGACATGGTTTTTCACCATTGATGAAAAACCTCCCAACTTATTCCCTGCGAATATAGGTAAAACCATAGTGTTCTAAAATAAAAGTTATTTTGATCTAACCTCAAGCTATTAAATGTATTGGTCTAATTGATCTGTAGATTTTTGTTCGCCATGAGACTGACAACCGGAGAGTATTCAGGACCTGCAGATTATGAACTAAACATTGGAGAATCTGTATTTTCGATTGAAACAAACTTGCTCTAATACCAAGTCAAAAGATAAGAAGAAAAGAGACTAATAATATCAGTGCAAATTTCTTTATATTCTCATTCTACGTTTGTTACACTTTTACACCTGTATGTATATATATATATATATATATATATATATATATATATATATACAAAATTACAAATAGCCCCAAGGGGATAGCCGAGTTGGTTGAGTAAGGCATGCTTGTGATCAAAAGTAATGAGTTCGAATCCCTCTACATACGCTTTCTCGGCTGAGCCTATCATCTTGTGTAATATACCTTATGGCGTTAGTTTGCAGGCTATTGCGTTAGGCTGAAGATTCACTCTATACGCATTCGTTGCCCTCTGAATAGCGGCTGCGGATTCGCTCCGAAAAAAATATTACACAACTATTTAATTTTGAGCATGCCAAATAATAAAAAAGCCCATATAATTATTTATTGGACATGAATATATGTATACGAGATCCAAAACCGGAAATATAAATTCTTCTTTTGACGCGGACACACCGCAGACCATCAGCCTCCAAACACCTTATCCTTAATTGAATCCTAATGCATTGGCCTCCTTTTCTTTACTATAACCACTGTCTTCACTGCAAATCCACCATAGCCATTCCCTTATTTTTCACTTATATCGACAAAATAGATTAGTCAGTCAAAAGGTAATAAAAAGCGAAAAAGTTATAGTCGGATTATTCTAATTCTATAACAATTAAGCTCACAATTATTTTATGTAATATAAATTTATACACCATTATTTTGTTGTGTTTTAGAGTTGGGCTAATATACTTCTAAATTTATACATGAAAATAGAATTGAAATAAAAATATATCCTTAAAATTTATACATAAAAAAAATTTGAAATAATTTTTTTTAATAACAGAAACATTTAAAATAAAAAGTATCTTCTAAATTTATACATAAAAATAGAATTGAAATGAAAACCCACAGCTATTTGAAAAGAAAAAAAAAACACTTTTAAGAGGTGATGCGGGGGATCGAACCCCGTGACTCTCGCATGCAAAGCGAGCGCTACAATTTCAGCTATATCCCCAATTCTGTCTTAACTTTCCTACCAATAATATATAACCAGAGACAAACACTTTATAACACTAGCGAAGGGTTTCACAGTGGGTGCTAGTTCTGTTTTCCCGCCATGAAATCCATCGAAATCGACGACAGTATCAAGATGCTCGAGAGAAAGCAAGCTTCTAATCAATCACTGGTTAGATGACTTAGATCTATTCCCTTACAAATTCATACAAAAGACCATTCTTTCTTTTTGCATCTTTGTATATGTTTGTTTTCATACTTGTATTAATATATGGATGGTTTGGTTTTGGAGACAGGACGAGAAGTTTATGGTCCAAAGGGAGATGTACAGAGGTCAACAGTACAGTCATATTTACTTCGCTCGTCTTCATTTTGA
This sequence comes from Limnanthes douglasii subsp. nivea, assembly GCA_036936605.1. Lineage (NCBI taxonomy): Eukaryota > Viridiplantae > Streptophyta > Magnoliopsida > Brassicales > Limnanthaceae > Limnanthes > Limnanthes douglasii. The sequence goes on along the minus strand of JAUPFV010000003.1, from coordinate 4,216,069 downwards.
TGATGACTTTGCTCTATTCTCTTGTTCCTCATTGGAAACCCCATATACCAGGTTCATTTCGGTTGCTTTATGAATCTGTAAGTACGTTTGATTTTGGAGTTAGGGTTTACGGGAAGAAACAAACTTTTCGAATTTCGGGTTCTGGGTGTTTGTCAATTTTCATTTTCATTTAGGTTCAAGTTATAGAACTGAAACCAGATGAGATCATCCCTGTACTTGGGAGGGTAAAGCTTGGGGGTACCTTAATTTCTCCGCCAGCAGCTTATGTATGTGACAGGTTCGACATGTTGCTTTTATTCAACTTTTTGTAAATTGCAGCTCCAAATCAGTTTTTTTGTTCGGATGTTAATTTTTATTTTACGGTGTAGGTGTGGTTGTTGCTGTGCTCGGAGAGGAAACTGGAAAGGAAACTGATGGTGGTGAGTTCTTCGTTCAAGAAGTACTCGAAGCTGGTCCCCCACCCAATAAAGAGTTGCCACTCAAATCAAGTATGACACTCTTAGGTTGATTTTTGTGAGTTTCAAAACTGTAGTTTTTAAAAATATTAATTTTTGAATTAAAAAAAAAAAACATTTATTTTTGAATTAAAATAATTTTTTCCAGTTACCCTAATAGTATTATATTTAACCTTTTTTTTTCCAGTTATTTCTTTTTTCTGATCTAACGTGGAAATGTTCCGAATCCCAGCTTGAATATTAAATGGTTTGCAATGTGACAAGATACGAGAATGAGTCGGTATCTCTCCTCTCTCCTCTCTCCTCTCTCCTCTCTCCTCTCTCAACTCTCAACGGTTACATTTTTCTGAAGGATAACATTTTCACTGGTGATTTCCGGCGTGGCTTCAGGCTTTACGGCCTGAAGTCCGGCCTTCAATTTTTTGACGAGTCGTCTGGCCTCAAAGGATCGACAGATCTGGACAGAGAAGGTCCGACCGGCGGTTGGTATTCAGGTTCCATTTCGATTAATAAACAGGACAGTAGAGAGAGAAGGAACTTTCTCTCTACTTTTACAACGGCACTTTTTTACGGAAGCTTCACCGGCGATTTCTTCTTCCTCTGGTTTTTTAGTTGGTCTCAGGCCGACTGGCCTGAAAATCAAATCTGTAATACCCTTTTCCTCTCCTCCCTCTCTTTCTCGTCGGCTGAGAAGAATAGATCTATTCCGGGAACATCAAAATCGGAAGTCTGGTTGGCTGTGACGGAGACGGAACCGGCAGAGAAGACCGGTGAGTTTTTTGGAGGCGGTTTCTTGAGCTCCACTGGTATCGGAAAGGAAATCGCCTCGAGCTCTCTCTCAAGCACCGGGCTACGTCAACGGGATAGGGAGATCGGCTCAAACTCTGTATCAGGCACCGGTATTCGTCACCGGGATAGGGGAGACCCTTTTTCCCTGATGCTCTTCGAAGCCAATCGAAGACCTCGAATGGGCTTTCGTCTGTCCACCGTGACACCAGCGTCGGCAACATGCGTAACTCCGAAACCGGAAGAGAATTCGGAATGGAAATCGAAAAGGAAATCGGTAGATGGTCTGATTCTGTCTCTGGGAATAAGGGACTCCCATCTCCCTTCCCTGTTTCTCGAAGCCGGTCTAAATCGGTGAATGGACCGTCATTAAGTCTAGAAAGCGGGTCCGGATTTCGGTCAGTAAAGCCCAGTAAATAAAGAAACTGAGTTGGGCCTATCTTCTGCTCATGTGGGTCAAGGGATCCACTCTAGCTATTCGGGTCCACAGGACCTCTCTGGTTCGGGCCGAATTGCCAAATTAGTTGGGCCTACCCAAATTATTTCTATTTCTAGGCCTGTTAAAATCAATGTTGCGGGACTCAGTTACAACCGCTCTCCTTTAGCAATCGGAATCAATCACATGGAAATGAAAGGTTCCCCAATTCGGCATGAGCTTACCTTCAAAATCAGAGGCAAACCCTTCTCGGTCTCTTTTGAATACCAGGGCCTCCCTCCTCAATGCGAAAATTGCATAGTCTTCGGGCCCCCCACTCGGCAGTGTTCAAAGGGGCCTCTCAAGCACTTACCCTTTCCATCAGTGACTTCATCATCCGAGGAAGATCCATCTGAGATAGACCCTGTGGTGGACTCCAGACTTCCATCTATCACTGAGGACAAGGAAGTGGAGAATGGAGAGGAGGTGGACTCGCCCCCCAACAGGATGTGTATGGACGTAGCCAAGGACAAAGGCAAAACAGTATTGTCCTCCGACAGGACCACCAGCTAACTATCTGTAAGTCTCCTAATTATGAATATTGCTTCTTGGAATGTGCGCGGTCTTAATGACCCGATTAGGCAAAAGGATGTCACTGATTTTATTATTAGTAATCATATATCGTTAATTGTTCTAGTAGAAACTAAAGTACAACTTCTGAATGTCGATTCGATAATCAGAAGAATGGTCCCGTTCTGGCATGTGGTCACTAACCACGAGGCTCACCCGTTAGGTAGAATTTGGATCACTTGGAACCCTAGTGTAATTACAATTACCAGGATTTCTCAATCCCCTCAGTTCATACACTGTATGGCCTCTTGTCATAACTATAAAGCCACCTTCAAGCTTACTGCGATCTATGCTTTCAACGAAGCTCAAGATCGCATTCCGCTCTGGAATGACCTTATAGACATCTCCAACCAAGACATCCTAGTCCCCTGGGTCTCTCTCGGGGATTTTAATGCTATCCGCCACCCGGATGAGCGACTAGGTTCCTCTGAGTCTTGGTCCTCAGCAATTGATGACTTCAACAACTGCTGCTACCGGTGTGAACTCAGTGGCCTCAGATCTTCTGGTTTTCCTTTCACCTGGATCAACAAACAACCAGCCCATCCTATACTTTCCAAAATTGACCGTGTTTTGGTCAGCCCTGACTGGGATGACCTTTTCCCTATGTCCCATGCCCTCATAGGTTATTTTCGCACCTCCGACCTCGCCACTGTTACTCTCAATCTTGGTCTCCCCCGCCCTAGACGGAAAAAGCCTTTTCGTTTCTTTAACATGTGGCAATCTCACCCCCTTTACAAGGATTTAGTCACCAATTGCTGGAATTCCCCTACTTCTTCCTCTGGAATGATGTTGGTCTCTGACAAACTCAAGCGATTGCAAACCACCCTTGCTTCGCTAAACCGTAAAGAGTTCAGCGACATTTCCTCTAGAGCAGAAAAAGCTCAAAAAGACTTGTTCGAGGCTCAGTCTAGATTAGCCTCCGATCCCCTAAATTCTAGTCTAGTCAGAAATGAATTGGAGGCTTCGACTACTTTCATTTTTCTAAGTCGAGCTGAAGAATCTTTCTTGAAGCAGAAATCAAGAGAAAATTGGATTCAGCTGGGCGATAGGAACACCAAATTTTTCCATAAAAGTATTAAAGCCCGCCTTTTCCGCAATAAAATCATCTCGATCTCGAACGACCAAGGCGACACTATTTCCTCCCCGGTTAAAGTGGCACAAGTATTTGTTAATTTCTTTGAAAATACTCTTGGTACCAAGCACACAGCTACCTATCCCGGGCTTGAAAAAGTCTCATTTCTTATCCATTCCAAAGTTAATCTAGCTGACGGAGATTTTATGATTCGTGAAATTACTTGTGCGGAAATTAAATCCGCTCTGCACAGTATTGATAGCGATAAATCTCCGGGCCCTGATGGCTTTAACTCTAGCTGCTTTAAATCATCGTGGGATATCGTCGGCCCCGACATCTGTAAAGGGGTTCAAGACTTCATTCTCTCGGACACCCTGAGTAACTCTTGGAACTCTACTTCTATAGCTCTCATCCCTAAAAAAGACTATCCTTCTTTGCCTGCTGACTTTAGACCAATCGCATTATGTAACGTGGTCTATAAAATCATCTCCAAAATTCTGGCGAATAGAATCAAAGTCTCGTTTCCTTACCTTATCGACTCCTCTCAATCTGCCTTCGTCCCGGGTAGGAATATATCTGACAATATTCTCCTCTCCCAAGAGCTTCTTAAAGGATATCATATTAACGGGAAGGGCAAACGAATTGCCCTAAAAATTGATTTAATGAAAGCCTTTGATAATGTTCGTTGGCACCTCATTCTAGACGTTCTTGTTGCGATGCATTTTCCGGAAAAAATTATTTCTTGGATAATCAAATGTATATCCTCCCCCTCCTACTCCATTATTATTAATGGAGACCTTCACGGAAATTTCAAAGGGAAAAAAGGTCTGAGACAAGGTGATCCTCTATCCCCCTCCTCTTTGTCCTGGTAATGCAAGTGCTCTCTGGTACACTCAGAGAAAAAAGTCTAAATGAGAATTTCCGTTATCATTGGAAATGCCACAAGCAAAAAATCATCAACCTCTGCTTCGCAGATGATCTGATGATTTTTTGTCATGGTGATGGCCTCTCTCTCAATCTCATTAAGGAAGCTCTGGACGACTTCTTTCTCCTCTCAGGTCTTAAAGTCAATCCGTCTAAAAGTCACATCTTTATGTCCGGCATTGACAACCACCTAAGATTAGACCTTTTGCCTATTTTGAATTTCCCTGAAGGTACCCTTCCGGTTAAATACCTAGGAGTCCCTCTCCTCACAGGTAGATTAACCCATACAGACTGCCGCCCTTTGCTCCACAAAATAACCTCTAGAATTGAATCTTGGACAGCTAAGCACCTCTCTTATGCGGGTCGACTTCAATTAATTAAATCTATACTATTTGCGGGTCAGGTATACTGGTCTTCGATTTTTATTCTTCCGTCTAGAATAATAAAAGAACTTTCTCAGTACCTTCGGCGGTTCCTCTGGTCTGGTTCTATTTTGAAATCCCATGGGGCCAAGGTGGCATGGTCTACAATTACCACTCCTTATGTAGAGGGCGGCCTTGGGATTCTGGATTTAAAAACCTGGAATCAGGCGGCCGTCCTTAAACACCTTTGGTCCATAGTAAGTAATAAATCTCATTCGCTCTGGTGTGAATGGATTAAATCAGAAAAGATTAAAAATAAAAGTTTTTGGGAGATATCCTACGGATCCTCTCCCTCTTGGATCTGGAGGAAAATCCTCCGTCTTCGACCTTTGGCTTGTAATTTATTCAGGGTTGCAATTGGAAATGGTCTGACTACATCCTTCTGGCACGACCCTTGGCTTCTTTCCTCTTCTCTGGCTGTCCACTATGGCTCTGATGTAATCTCTGACTCTCGAATGGGAAATAACCTCAAGGTCTCAGATATAATTACAAATGGAGAATGGAACTGGCCAGCCAATCTGAGACCAGCTAGAGCTCGTAGTCGGAATCAATTGGCCGAACTCAGCAGCCTAATCCTCACTCTTCCCCAGCCAAACGTTCTCTCAAAGGATGTTCCTTTCTGGACAGCTAAGGAAGGATGTCTCATCTTCACCATCAAAGACACGTACAATGCTATTCGTGAGCCTGCCCCATCTACGGGGTGGGCGGGGTTAGTATGGAATAAATACAACATTCCGCGCCACTCATTTATCACCTATTTAGCCATTAAGGGCAAACTTGTCACCAGAGACAAGCTCTTTAGTTGGGGGTACAACACCCCAACCGAATGCCCTCTCTGCTCCTCTGACTCGGAATCTATATCTCACTTACTCTTTGACTGTAGTTTCGCTCAGAGTATCTGGAATGTGTCAAGTAATAAACTTGGCTTCCCATTCCTTTCCTCGAGCTGGCAATCTTGGATTCTTGAGGCTTCAAGATGGCCAAACAAACGTGACCACTGTATGTGGCGAACGTGTTTCAACGCGGTCGTGTATCACGTTTGGAAGGAACGAAATTCAAGAATTTTTGGATCTGCTCCGGCCCTTGCATCCTCAATCCTTTACCATATCTTATCGGATCTTCGATACAGATTTAGTGGTACCAAGATTGTCTGGCCGCTGTAGTTGGTTATCTTCTAACTTAATTTATCCTTTCTTTGTTTCAGGTGATCTCCTCCCCCCGACTGGAGCATGGACGCTGACTGATCTGGGAGTCTGCCTATGCCACCGAGTCACCCTCACCTCCCCCCTATCAGCTTTTTATCATGCGCGGTTTACCCATGATGTCATACCTTGTTCGAGGCAATGGGTCTCTGAACCGTATCTCAGTATTTCACTCTCTTGTTATCAACTTTATTATAGTAATGTACCACCTCGGGGTATGCCCCAGGATTATGTATGAACCTTTATTTCAATTAATTTAAGCTTTTTTCAACAAAAAAAAAAATGTGACAAGATACGACACACTGTAATTCTTAAAACAACATAGATACAAAGTCTAGATCCTATGTCAAGACAAATATTTGAGGCAATTACAATGGTGGTTGACACTTGATTTGAATGTTTACGTTTGTCTTTCGATTATGGTCCAAAACCATGTGTGACCTTATAATTGCACATTTAAGTGATAAACCATTGATATAAAGAAGCCAACATGCTTATATATAAACTGAATGGCAATATACTTTTATAAGCCGAGTGGCATAGATCTAAAAGATCGTCGAGCTTCTAATGTGGTACTGGACCGGATCTATCACGTATCTTATTTTGTGAATAAATCGATACGAGGATTGGTATAAGAAACGGGATTTTGATCAATAGACCATACATACGAGGAGGAGCAATCCCAAATCGACATATCTACGACGACTAAACACCACCCATCTGGCAATCGCAACATAAAGGTAGAATCTTGAAAAATAAATATCTAACTTAGGTAATGAAATAATCTACTCTTTTAACCTACTTTGTAGACCAAAGAGTAAAGAGAGTAGTTAATTGTCTTTTTTCTTTTATAAAAATTTGTGATACTACAACATATAAGACTAGTCATATTGTATATGAAGCCTGAGAGTCAGAGGTAGCAATGTATATTAAAGCCTGAATATAAGAAGACCCATACATTTCAGACATTAATAGGTTCACTGGCAGCATCTACAAAGAAGATAAAAAGAAATATGTTAAATGAGGCCCTCTAATAAAACACATTATTATATATATATCATAATGATATCTACCTTTCTTTTCTGGTTCTGGTTTGGGCCTGCAAAAGTATATCTTCTCAATTTCACCCTGATAACACCAAACTTTGGTTTGGAAGGATTTACTCCCCTGAGACACTGAATCCCAGACCTGGAAGGTTATATAATATACATACCCTCTAACTAGGGCTTTATTAGACTTTTCAACTTCAAGAAATTCCAGCTGGGTTTTCTACAGAGTGAATATACAAAATAAATCAGTTTAAAATGTAAATCAATCCTACTCATACGTAGGAGTGTATATATAGAGCGAGAGCCAGAGCGAGAGAAACGTAGAAACGTTAACATTTACATTTTGTTCGTTGTATCGCTCCAGAGCTTCTTTGCATAATATCTCCATCTCGCTTCTCTTAGTCCTCTCAGTCTTCTCTCCCATGTCAATGAGATCATCTAAATCCACAGGACATAATAGGCACATGGAGAATGTACGGTCTCTCAGAGAGAAATCGATATCAAAAGCCTGGTCATCAACTTCTTAGTTATAGGCAACAACCAACCAATTGACACCGAATAAGATATATTGATTTTGAAATTAGGGTTTATTAATTACTTATCTTATTGATTTTGAAATTAGGTTTTATTAATTACTTACGTTGCTGAAGTACTCCACCACATCTTTTAGATCTTCGGAATCGCTGTCATCGCTTGTTTCGGTTTCATTGTCAGAGGCGGCGGGGTTTGTATGATCGGACTTGTTCCGTGTTTCAAGGTCGGAGGCAGTGTCGGTTTCATCGTCAGAGGCCGTGTTTGTGTGATCGGCCTTGTTTCCGGTTTCAAGGTCAGAGGCAGTGTCGTCGTGATGTACCTTCGGCTTTTTTAAAGGCGAGGGAGGCACACCATCGAAGGATTCCACATTGCGATCCATGATAAGAAACCCTAATCCTAATCGACAAGTTTCTATCGAGAGATTTTGGCTGTTTATAAGGTTTGATAGGTTGTTCATAACACGGTGAATGGGCCTTATATGCATCTTGAATTGGATTACTTTAATGCGTTTTTAAAACACTGAATAAACACCTAGTAAATGGGCCATTGTATCTTTGACCTGTTTATTATATGAATCTTAAATACTAAGTATCTGATAAGGAGATAGATTCGTAAAGGACTTAAATGTAATTAATAAGGACTTGAATGATAAGTTCTATTAATAAAGAATAAGATTAAAGCTTTATAGGAAGAATAGGGACTGAAATGTAAATAAATCTTTTATGTAACCGAATTTGTAACTAAGTCACTTGGCCTATTTAAAGAGGTCAAGGAGACTGATAACACCTATGAAAAAATAAGAGGAGAAAGATTATATTCACCATCTAAAAATCTCTGCAGATTCTTAGTTATCCAATTTCTATTCACACCAAATTGGCGCTAGAAGGAGGGGGCGAAGATACCTTGATCGATAGATCAAAAATCGAGTCTCGATTTTTTTTGTTTTTTGAAGCATTTCGTTTGTATTTTCGTTGATCGGAGATGAATTCGGAGGAAGGAGATAATCCGTCTATTCGAAGGGCTTTGGAGACATTGAGATCTGATCTGCAAGAGAAAGAAGCAGATGAATCAGTTCTGATTCGATCAAGCCAATTTGATATTGAAGCTAAAGTGAATGAGTTGTTAAGAAAAGTGGCAGAACTTGATAAATTTGCTCAAAAGAAACAAGATAATAATGGCGGAGAGTAAAGTGAACATTTGGTTTGGAGTGACTTGTGTTGGGCACAACCCAAGAATTTCGAAGTACTCTACAATCATTGGATCGAGAGGAAATCGAAGTCCCCAGTTGAAAAGTTCAGGGTAAACTACCAATTCGTTTTTCTGACAACTCAAAGGTGTTTCTCCTTCTATTGGTAGACGAATAACGATGTTGTCTGTTAATCCCCATCGTTTTTTAAGCTTTTCTTTTTCTGATTCGGGGTAGTAAGTATAGGGTACGTTTTTTAGGGCTAGAATGTACCGAGGACAAAGTAGTTTTAGGTTTTCTTGAACCAAGGCGGCAACATCTTCGGGGAGGGTAATAGGAGCTTTCTTTCCTCGAATATTCCTTGAAGGGTTTACTTCTTCTTCCGCCTCGGATTCGGCTTCGACATTGGATTCAGTGGCTTCAGAATCATTTTCTTCATTAGTAACTTCATCGCGAAGTCTGCGAGTTTGAGTCTCAGTTTGGGATTGTTTTTTGTTTTCCATAAGAACTGGTTGACTATTTTCTGGAGTAACGTCAACTATTTCTTGTGGGGGAGGAGAGGAGGTTTCTGCATCGTCACCCATTTCTAGGAAGGTTGGTGTTTTGTGAAATTTAGCTTTAACTGCTTCGGATTGTAGGATAGGTGTTTTGGGTTGTAGTTTTTTAGGAGTTGGAGATTTTTCAGAATTGACAGGCTTAGGTTTTCGATGTGGTCTTAGTGATGGAAAAGTGGATTGGTTTTGAGGAGGAGAAGATTGATGGCTAGATCCTGGGTTTGATGCTAGGGGCGAAGACGAATTAACAAGGTTGGAATTGAAGTTACCGTATTTGAAGGTGGTAGAGGAGAAGCGGGAAGCGTTGTGGATTAATCCAGCAGCTTTGTATTCCTCAGCTCTTTCTCTAATACAGAAATAGTCATAAGCGCCAAACACTTGATTGCCAGGCTTTGGAAGGAGGAATTTTTGCGTTTTTCTGGGTTTTATGGATTTATATTTTCTGTATTCAGGGTACTTTTTCATACAGAGAACATAGATTCGAGTAGTAGAGTTGTTTGAAGGTAGCTAAGGATGATGAAGATTTGGTGGAAGGTAGCTTAGAATGATGAAGGTTTGGTTGAAGGTAGCCAAGTGAGTTGAAGGAGGTGGATAAGGATAGGCTAAGAAGGATAATGTGTTTAAAAGGCTTTCAGTAAGAAAGGAACTAAGTATTTATACTAATAAAAAAGATGTTGAGAATTGAAAGAGGCAAAAGTATTGAATTGATTTCATTGGGTGGAATATGGAACGTTGAGAATGCTTGCTACATAGTAGGGCTATGACGAAGGGTCAAATCGCTATCTCAAGTAGGGGTGTACCAATTTAAAAGCATGAAAATTATATAGCTCGAAGTGAGTGGAATGGATATCTTCACTCCATTTTATATTCGAAGTAAAGGAAGAATAAAGGAAAGAAAGGCTTTATCTATTTGGGATGATTTTCGAGGACAAGATAGTTCTAATAAAATTACTTTTATAAGAACTACGGGGGCTACTCATAAGGAAATAGATTCATAAGGGACTTAAATGTAATTAATAAGGACTTGAATGATAAGTTCTATTAATAAAGAATAAGATTAAAGCTTTATAGGAAGAATAGGGACTGAAATGTAAATAAATCTTTTATGTAACCGAATTTGTAACTAAGTCACTGGCCCTATTTAAAGAGGTCAAGGAGACTGATAACACCTATGAAAAAATAAGAGGAGAAAGATTATATTCACCATCTAAAAATCTCTGCAGATTCTTAGTTATCCAATTTCTATTCACACCAGTATCCAATTTGGTATTATAAGCTTTTAAAATAAGTTGGTGTATATATATACCTAAACAAATTAAATACTAGTATCCAATTTGGTATTACATGAATCTTAAATACTAGTATCCAATTTCGTAAAAAGGATATAGAGTAAATAAAAGTTAATTAAACTAAAATAAAATAAGATAAAATAAAAATTAAACTAAGAAGAAACAATTAAATTAAAATCTAAAGATCCAGAGTTTGTTTGCAAAATAAAATAAAATAATATTTTAATTAAATTTAAGGAGATATATATTAAAATAATTCCAAGATTTTAAAACATGCATATAAAATTTAAATAATTGATTAGATCAAATCTAAACATATATTTTTTTATAGTGGGGTTCTATTTTAGAGCGTTGTAATCATCTCTTCATCTCTCAACTAACTCTTTCGTATTACTCATTCAACCTAGTGATATTATCACATTTCGAAAATAGATTTTACCTGTCAATTAAACCCGTAAGTAATTGAAGACATTACATTAAATAATAATATAAAGAATAAATTAGAATTAAAAATCCATCATTAACAAATATATATACATGAGGATTAGCTCAACCTAATCCTGTTCATAGGTATAAAAATAGTAAAATAAAAATAAAATTAGTAAAAAGCAGGCTCTTCTGTTCGCGGTCGTCTAGATCTCCTTTGTTTAATGTGTTAGGGTTTTATTTATAGGAAGAGTAAAAATCTTTAACCCTAATCTCCTAAAGCACATCGATGATATGATTATTAAATCTATTTAATAAAATAAAATAAATGTTTCATTTATATTAAATAATACATATTATAATTAATTATAAAAGACCTAATAATTTATTTTTTTCCTAAAAATAAAATCATAGTCTTTGGATGTCCATGAGCCAATGCGTGAAGTTATATTATGAATGATTGGATTTAAGATGGTGTCGGAAAGTTGGTCGGTGAGAAGATGAACTCCCATTCATTTGACTTGGAATGAGCCAACCTTGAACCTTAAAATGTTGATGAGATAATTTTGAAAGGTGGGGTTGACTCTTGAGAGGAAGTTATGAACTTTTTCGGGGCTTATCTAGAGACAGGAGAGCGGGTAGAATTCATGTAGACTATCTTTTATAGGATGAAGGGAATTAAGGTCATCATGATAAAAAATAATCAAGTCATAACAAAACAAAGGTTAACGACTTTGAGTATTTGACACTTATAGTGAAATTTGAATTTTATGTCATTGTTTTTATCCTAAATAAAATTGGTTAATACTCTCATTACGAGGGCAAAAAGAAAATATGATAGATGGTCACATTGCATGTTGTCCTTCTTATATTGGAAATTTCAGTTATGGTCTGTATTTATGTTGAAAATTTAAGAAGGAATGACGATACATTGGATAATCCATGAGATCATCAAATCTGAGAACTTCATCGCAACCAGGGAGTCAAGTATAAAATGTCAATGGACGTTATCAAAGGCTCCTATAAGATTTATTTTTTAAACGACCTTATTTTCTTTACAACTAGTATAATAACCCTTGATAAATTCTTAGAAAAGAAGGACTTTGCCAGATATGCTCCTTCCTAAGATAAAAACCGATTGGGGTTTATCAATCATATAAGAAAATGAGTCCTTGATTTTGTAATCTAAAATCTCGGAGATGATCTTGTATATTATGCTACAGCAAGTAATAGACCTAAAGTTTGCATCATAAGTATATGGTATCCTTTTTATGGATGATGAAGTTGGAATTGAAGTTCTATGACGACTTTTATACGGTATGAATTAAAGAAATTAAGGACCCCATTACAGATGTCCTTATCCATAAAACGTTTTCACGAGTGCTTGAAAAAGCTCGAGTTGAAGTTATCTGGACATGAGGATTTAAGTATAAAAGTGGGGTGAAATACCAAATGTAACAAACAATAATATATAATTTATCACATATATATAGGTGTACTTTTCTTGGAAAGATAAATAAGATCTTGGACTGTGAGACTTGACACTTGGCGACTTTCTCTCTCTAAAAAAATACACTAGCTACTTTCTCTCTCTAGAAATTCATGAATCAATCTAGAAATCTTCTTAGACCAGTTTCTCATTTACAAAAATATATGAAGCGATTAGTGACAACCATAGTGAGAGGTACGCTTGGTACCTAGATTTCACATCTAAACTCAGAAATAAAAACGTTCTAATTAAGGAATTATCATGGTGTTTGTTGAATATGAGGTGGTAGAGTTAGGTAGTGGTCGAAGATAAGCCCAGGTTGATCTGTAGACGAATGATCGACATAATTATTTGAATTTAGAGGATCGAAGAAATCAATTGTTAGAATATAAAAAATTGATATATTTCCTCATAATCTAGCAAATCCTTTTCATCTGATTCTGATGGGCATTCTCAAACTTTCGGACGAGTTGATGCATGAAGAAGAAAGACATATATTATTTGAAGAGGCATGATAACAAACTTCAAGGATATTGAAGGGAGCACGCGTTTAAAAAGCAAAATGAATCTAGATATTCTGTTGAATATCTAACATTTGAGTATAATATGGCTAATCAGGTTACCAGTCCCTCGGAACAAGGATTGTATACACTTATGGGCAATGGTATAAGAGTTAACCAATATAGGCAAGGAGTGGATTAGATGACTTCCTCTTTGTCAACTGATATAAGGTCAATTGCGCTTCCGAAGCGTTTTAATTTTGCTAAAGTTAAAATATTAGATGGGAAGTAGGATTCTGATAACCATATCGAGCAATTTATAAATTATAATATGAATTTTGATGATGATAATAAGTTAATGTGTAGAGATTTTTCACATAATTTCAAAGGTACGGCCTTGAAATGGTATAATAGGATTATGGAGGGATTGATAACTAATTTTAGAATCATTTACACTACCTTCCGAAGGTAATTCGTAGGAGGTAAAGAGATGCGGGTGAATGGGGACACCATAATCCAATTTATGCAGGTAATTAGAGAAAATTTGAAAGATTATACTAAACAGTTTGTGTTAACCAAGACTGAGTTGGATGACTGTGATGAACATGTGGCATGTGTTTCTTTCAGACAAGGTTTTTTTCTCGGAGATTTAGCGATTGTAACAACTAAGAGAATGTCACTCACTTTTAGAGCCTTTATGGCTCAAGTGGATGAGTAAATTAAGGTTAAAGAATCAACAAACGTTCGGATCGAACCTGGTCTGACGTAAAGGTATTCAAATCAGGGAAGTACTCACATCAATCAAGTTTATTAGGGTACCACTTCGAACTATCAAGGATATCTTCGACCCCAATGCATCAACAAGTTTACCTTCTCGATCTGGACTATCTCAGGTGTTGGCTTCTAATTACCAGCAGCCTACCAGTAGCCTAAAGATAAGTCAAATCAATGGGTGAGACCATATTATTATGTAGAATTAACAGAGAATGTAGCGACAAATTTCGAACGAGCTAAGAAACATGTATAGTTTCGAAAGCCTCTACCTCAAACTAAACCCAATAAGGAACGAAGTGATGAATTTTGTAAATAGCATAATGATATTGGGCATGATACAACATATTGTATAGCTTTACATAAATAAATCTAGGTTCTGACTGAAAATAGTAAGTTGACTAATTTTGTTAAAAGGCAAGGTGGGCTTAGAAGGTTCTATACCCGAATTCGCAGGTAGGACCGGTTGCAAATGTGTATTCGAAGCAAGAGAATAAAATGATGATAATAGGACATTATGGATGGTTTCGATGTGTTTGCTGAATATCTCGATCATGTTCCAGATCGAAGGGTGGTGTTAGTGGTTAATGAGTCAATATTATAAGGAATGGTGCAAATTTTATGTGATTATTTTGAATCTTTGGATATTTTTAGAGGAGACATTATGGCGGGGAACACTAACAGTTCTCGAAAGAGACATATGGTGAGTTTAACTACTCAATTGGAAGGTGAGATCTCAACTCATCTCTGGTAAGAATAGAAATAGGATTGACAATATTGATAATGAACAACACATAGATTTTTAGATGGTGAATATAATCTTTCACCTTTTAATATTTTCTAGGTGTTATCAGTCTCATTGGCCTCTTTAAATAGGCCCAGTGACTTAGTTACAAATTTGGTTACATAAAATAATTATTTACATTTCAGACCCTATTCTTCATATAAAGCTTTAATCTTATTCTTTATTAACAGAACTTATCATTCAATTCAAGTCTTTATTAATTATATTTAAGTCCCTTAACAGTTTATTTCCTTATCAGTAGCCCCCTTAGTTCTTATAGAAGTGATTTTATTAGAACTATTCAGTCTTTGAAAGTTATCTCAAGCAAATGAAGCTTCTTTCCTCTGGTCCTTTTATCATGACTGATTATGTAGCTTGCAACTTCACTTCGAATGTAGAAGTGGGTGTAAATAAACATCCCATTCACTTCGAATTTATCAACTAGAATTATGACCTCTCCTCGAACAATAAAGTTACTTCGAACAATGACTTTACCTCAAATTTTCTGTATTTTACACTTCTCAACTGATGTACCCCTACTTGAAAAAAATAATTTGACCTTTCTTAGTAGGTCTATGACATGGCAGGCTTTCTCAACGTTTTGCATTCCATCTAATGAGAACAATTTATTGCTTTTGCCTCTTCTAATTCTCAACGTCTTCTTTCCCCAAGTATAAATACTTTCCCCCTTTCCTACTAAAAACTTTTTAGATACACTATCCTCCTTAAGCCATCTTCATTTTCCTTAGCTACCTTCATCCAAATCTCCATCAGCCTTAGCTATCTTCATCCAAATCTCCATCAACCTTAGCTACATTCATCATAATCTCCTTCAACCTTAGCTACCTTCAATCTCAGAAAATTAACTACACAAATTTATGTCCTCTGTATGAAAAAGTACCCAAAATACAGAAGATCTAAATCCAAAAAATCAAGAAAAACACAAAAATCCCTTCTTCCTGATCCTGGCAATCAAGTATTTGGTGCTTACGACTACTTCTATATTGGAGATAGAGCTGAAGAATACAAAGCTTCTGGATTGATCAACAGTGCTCCTCCTCTTTCCACTAAAACCTTCCACTACGGTAACTTCAATCACAATCTTACTAATTCATCATTTTCTCAGGCGTCAAACCCAGAATCTAGCCATCAATCTTCATTTTCTCAAATTAATCCTCCTCAAAATCAATCCACTGCCCCATTCTTGAGACCACATCGAAACTCCAACTCTGCCAACTCTACTAAAACTCCACCATCAAGAAAGCTAGAATTTAAATCACCACTGTGCCAATTCGAAGTTACCTCTTCCACCACATCACCTGATCCACAATTCGAAGCGAATAAACCCATACTTCACAAAAAACGAATTTTCTTTGCCATGAGTGATGACATAGAAACCTCCTCTCCTCCCCCACAAGAGATAGTTGACGTTACTCCTGAAGGTAGTCAACAAACTCTTGTGGAAAAAGAAACACATTCTCAAACCGAAATACAAGCCCCCACATTTCGCGAAGAAGAAATTGATTCTGAAGCCACTGAATCAAATGTCAAGGCTGAATCTGATACAGAAGAAGAAAATTCCCAGGCCGAGGATACAAATTCTACTGCTACCGAAGCAAATAAAGAAAAAATCCCCCTGAAAAAGAATAGGAGAAAGAAAGCTCATATCACTCTTCCCGAAGATGTTGCAGCCTTGGTAAAAGACAAGTTAAAACCACTCAGTCCTCGGTACGTTCTCGCTCTAAAAAACGTACCCTACTCGTACTACCCTGAAGCAGACAAAGAAAAACTCAAGAAACAATGGGGCTTAACCGATAACATTACTCTTCGTCTCCCAGTGGAAGGAGAAACTCCATTGAACTGCTAGAAAGACGAACTGGTGGTATACCCTAAACTCTTTAACTGGGGACTTCGATTTCCTATCGATCCCATGATCGCTGAGTACTTCGAAATCCTTGGATTGTGCCCAACACAAGTCACTCCAAACCAACTATTTACCCTACAATCCTCCATAATGGTGTCGAGCTTAGGACAAATTCCTCTTGAAATCGAGGACTTCATTTCACTCACCAAACTTTCAAAAAGGCCAGTTCTGCCATTTTATTACCTAACTCTCGAGGATGATCTTAAAATTATCGACGACTTCCTCAAAGCTGACAAGTTCCGGAAACAAAGATTCGTCTTTTTGTCAGGAGCTTGGGAGAACGGTAAAGAAATTTCCGATGACAATCCTTCGAATCTCACCCTTATTTGGAGAGATAATAGTAAGTAAAATATTATTGTTTTTTATTTCTTTAATTTTATCAAACTTATACATCTTATCTTATAATTTCTTTACCAGAAATTCCGAGGCGATATAAGATTCGTCGGAAAAACACCAAAGCTATCTTCGTTAAATTAGCTGATTGGGCTGAGAAAGCTTGGGGAAATGGATTTCACTCTGCATTTCAACCAGTGAACTTCATCAATAGCCACCTATGGCGCATATCCTTGGGAGCGGACTTCCCTGAAAACCCGATGCTCCCCCCAAATGCTATTGATGTAGTCAAGAGGCTCCTCGCTCCTGATGGTAAAACTTACCTCCCCACATGAAATCGTTCTGACAGTCACCTACCGCCGAAGAAAAAAAGAAAATTGGCAAAGAAAAAGGCCAACACAGGTAGCTTTAGTCTCCCCAAAAATTCAAAGCCTATCAGAAAACGAAAAGTACCCGAGTCTCAACTTCCCTCAATTGCTGAAGAGGATGAGCCTAATCACAAAAAGAAGAAGAATGAAAATGCTTCGAAAAGGAAGAATAACAAATCCACAACTCCTAAAAAGAAGAAGAACGAAGCTGATATTCTTGAAGAAGTGCTAGCTTCCGAGGCCCGTGAGAAAATTTTTATTGAAGGAAATGCTCAAGGAGGACTGGGACTTGGGGATAGCCAGGAAAATGATTATCTCAACCTCGATTATTTCAACTTGGTGGGGATTTTGTGGTCACTTGTGAAGAATCTCAACCTACCAACGTCATTCCTTCATCCTCTGTCGAGGCGACCATAGCTATAGCTTCCAACGCAATTATCCCTCTTAATCGCTCTTCAACCACTCCCAATCTTGGCAGATCCAATGAGGTAACTTCAATCATTCAACCCTTTGTCAACTTAGGTGTTGCAGCAAAGAGGTTGTGTGAAGAGGTAAACACTTCTCACACGCAATTAGAACTTCTTGCACAAGAATTGATCAAGGCGAGGAAAGAAACAGATGCTCAAAAATCTTCAAAAGATAAGGCGCTTCAAGAATTCGAAGCAGAAAAAGAAAAACTGCTCAACGAACACAAAGAAAAAATTGAAGCTATGGAAACTTCCCATCGTATGAATCTTGAAACATTGAACTCCCAACACGCTCGTGCCATTTCCGACGAGAAGAAAAAATTCACCGAGGCTGTACAACTTGCAAAGAAAACTCAAGAAGATTTAGAACACTGCAAGACTGAGATGAACACACTTCGAACTAAATTCGAACAAGAAAAGAAAGATGCTATTAAGAAAGCCGAGGACGCTGTTGGTTCCTTGATGCTTGATGGTATCAAAAAAGCTCAAGATCAAACCACTATTGACCTTCTTCGGGAAATTCATGCTGCCTACCCAAAGTTGAATTTGTCAGAATTTTGGAAGCAAATACCCGAGGCAGACCGTCCAATGGAAGCGTTCGAAGTTGCACCTGATTCATCAGAAGAAACCGATGCTTCTGAAGACTCATCATAAGACAACTGAGAACTATATTATAACTGCTGTTTTTTCTACCAAGTACTTTTCCCTTTTGTTTTTTTTGTAAGCCTTGAACTTCATGTGATATAACATACATATTTAATGGCTTAACGAAATTTCTTTTCTGCACATGGTAATCCATCTAACATTTGTTCAATATATAACTACATAAATACAACAAAACTACAAAATATAATACCTCAAAAATTCGACATACTTATAAATCATAACATGTCATTATTTCAGTACACTCACAAGGCGTGGCACCTCGAAAATTCAGTGCACTCATAAGACGTGGCACCTCAAAAATCCAGTGCACTCATAAGACGTGGCACCTCGAATTAGGTTGTTTCTTCAAAACTATTGCTTTGGAAAAATTACTCTTGGTCAACCTTCAAAGATGATCAGTCTTTGCCAAGTTACCAAAATAAAATAATTTCATCATATTAAACAACCAATGGCCAAAAGAAATTTTACAAGACACCTCATTAAAACCTTTCTGGGCCAACAGAGTAGGAAAGAGTATGTCTGTCTTTTTACAATAATTCTTGATTCAAATTTATTCACAATACAACTTCAAATGTTCTATATTCCAAGGATGTTGAAGCATTCTCCCCTCACAATCAGACAACCTATAGGATCCTGGCTTGACCTTCATCTTGACTTCATAAGGACCTTCCCAATTTGGAGCCAAATTTCCCGAGGCGCTTGTCCTTAGTATGAAGAAATACTTTTTTCAACATTTTATCACCAACTTTAGATTCCCTTTTTTAACTCTAGCTTCATACCTGCTTCTCATTAAAGTTTGGTACTGAATCACATTCAAATGCGCCTTGATTCTCTTTTCTTCTAACAAATCTAGTTCTGCTCTTTTAGCCTCGTCATTACCTGCTTCAGTATAATGCAAGAGTCTATAAAAAGGCAACGTAGATTCAGCAGGGCACACAGCATCCATACCATACACCAAAGAAAAATGAGTCTATTTTGTTGCATCTCTAGGAGTTGTACGATATGCCCATAATACCTCTTGAAGATAATTTGGCCATTTACCTGCTGCTCATACCAAGTTCTTCTTTAATCCCTCCAAAATAGATCTATTTGTAACCTCCACTTGCCCATTTGCTTGAGGATGAAACGGAGTAGAAAAACACTGATGTATTCCTTTTGAAGAACAAAAAGAGTCCATTTCCTTATTATTAAATTGAGGACCATTGTCTGTTGTTATCTTTCGGGGCACCCCAAAACGGTAACATATATTACTTAAAATAAATTTGATCACGTCCTTAGCTTTTGTCCCAGCTAAAGGCTCTTCTTCCGCCCACTTTGAAAAGTAATCAACCGCGACAATTATCATTTGTCTTCCACTTGAAGCCATAGGTAATTGTCCTACTAAATCAATTCCCCACATATCAAAAGGAACCGCTTCAGAAATTTTCATGAGAGGGATTGTTGGCTTATGGATTAAATGCGCAAATTTTCTTAAGTGAGTGTTTATCATGAGGCAATATTCCATTTGTCAAAAAATTTAGTAAATCAGTCCTCCAATCACTTTGAACATGCACCAAATCAGCCACTACATCCTCTACAAATTCACATTGCTCTGACTTTGATACAATTGAAGGCAATTGTTGTGTTAAAATCCATGGATATTCCTCAGAGTAGGCTATTGTAGCCAAAGAATCAGCCATTGTGTTATTCCCTCTTCGAATATGCTCTACCACAACCTTTTCAAATTGTGCTATCGTACTTCGAAGCTCTTGCAGATATGAAATCAAACGGTTTTTTTTAGCTTCTGATATTCCTTTGACACGGTTGACTACCAACTACGAATCTGTTTCCAAGTGTACAAATGTTGCTCCACAGATCTTTGCTAATCGTAACCCTGCTAATACTGCTTCATATTCTGCTTCATTATGCGAAGCGTGAAATCCAAATTTTATAGCTTGGAACATATATTCCCTGTTGGTGCAACTAATTCTATTCCTGCACTTGACTCTTTACTACTTGACCCTCCATCAGTTCGTACCGTCCACATCGGATTTGTATGCACCTCCTCACTTTATTTCTCTTCCAACCTGCTCGAATGAAATTCCACGAAGAAATCTGCTAAGGCTTGAGCTTTAACAGCTGTTCGAGGAGAAAACAATACATCGAAATCTCCCAACTCTACTGACCATTTGGTCATTCTTCCTGAAATATCTGGCTTTTGCAACACATTTTTCAATGGGTATGATGTTCGAACTGCTATTGTATGTGCTTGAAAATAAGGACGCATTTTTCTTACTGCCACCACTATACACAAAGCTAATTTTTCGAGCTTCAAATAACGTTTCTCAACAGCTACCAAACTTTTACTAACATAATAGACAGGCTTCGAAATTCCTGAATCATCACTTATCAAAACTGCACTTACCGCAAAATCTGACACTGCTATATACAAAAAAAGTTGTTCACCTGCTTGAGGCTTTGATAGAATTTCAGGAGAGGACAAAAGATTTTTAATTCTGAAAAAAGCTTCCTCACAATCCAAAGTCCACTCAAATTATTTTGGTCTTCGTAACACCTGGAAAAAAGACAAACATTTGTCTGAAAAACGAGATATGAATCTGTTAAGAGTTGCTAACCTGCCTGTCAATATTTGCACTTATTTGATATTTCGAGGAGATGACATTGATACCAAAGCTTTCAACTGTTCAGGGTCCACTTCAATTCCTCTTTCACTTATCACATATCCCAAAAATTTACCAGATCGAACCCCAAACGTACACTTTTCTGGGTTCAACTTCAATTGAATTGCTCTAAGATTCATAAATGTCTCTTCTAAATCCTCAATATGATCATCATCTTCTTTGCTCTTAACTAACATATCATCGATGTACACCTCGATATTCCTCCCTATTTGTGAAGCAAACGCCTTATTCATTAATCTTTGATATGTGGATCCAGCATTTTTCAACCCAAACGGCATTACATTATAATAATGTAAACCTCGATCAGTGATAAAGGTTGTACTTTCTTCATCCTCTGGATTCATTTGAATTTGATTATACCCCGAAAATGTATCCATAAATGTTAGAATCTTATTCCCTGAAGTAGAATCCACTAACTGATCAATTCGAGGAACTGGAAAAGGATCATTTGGGCAAGCTCTATTCAAATCTGTAAAGTCTACACACATTCTCCACTTTCCGTTCTTCTTTTTCACCACCACGGGATTAGCTGTCCACTTCAGATATTTGGACTCTCTGATATGCCCCATTCTGTACAACCGATCCACTTCAGCAATTATCGCTTCAGATTTTTCAAGAGAAAAAGCTCTCCTTTTTTGTATTACTGGCTTGATCTTCGAATCCACAGCCAAATTGTGACATATTATTTCAATTGGAACCCCTACTACGTCCTCGGACCTCCAAGCAAACACATCCAAGTTTTTAGATAAAAAACATAGCAACCTTTCCCGCATCGATAATGATAGTAAGGTTCCAATTGGAAGTACCCGATTATTATAAAAAACATACTCTTCTATTTCTTCACTTACTATCAAAGAACCCGGGGTTGACCTTGGGTCATCAATTTCTTCATCCTTATTATCCAAAGACAACCCCCCAAATTTTTATTTCTCCATTAGATCACCAACACTTGTGTCATGTACCCTAAATGCAGCATAACATTCTCTAGCCACTTTTTGATCGCTTCGGACTACACCAATTCGATCCCCAACCACATATTTCAAACACTGATGTACTGTAGAAACTATAGCATACATTTTTTCCAACCACGACCTTCCAAAAATAGCATTATAGCTCGTCAGACAATCTACCACCATGAAAAGCACTTGCAGTTTTTTCTTAAAAGGTCCCTATCCCAAAGAAACCTCCCCTTCAAATTCTCCAACTACATTCGCTGTTACCCCAGTAAACCCAATTATAGTCCTTTATGACCGCTCAATCCGAGGTGGATTTTTCAATCTATCATATGTTGACTTAAACAATACATTCGCATAACTTCCAGTATCAATCAATACACGTCGAATTTCTACCCCACACACTTCTGCTCCGATGACCACTGCATCTTCATATGGTCCCGCAATTCCTCTCAAATCATCTTCATCGAAAATAACAAATGGAACAATCTTATTATTATATAAATGTACTGATGTTCCTCCTTCAACTTGGTGAGTCAAATTAACTATATGCCTTTTCCTCGAATTATTGGTATCATTAGTCATTGAATCTCCTCCAAATATAGCCAATGACTCAAAAATGTACATAGATCTCGAACATGCCCTTTACACATCGGCTCATCAACTGACATCAACAACAAACGACTTGAGTCTGGGTCGACATATTCCGAAGCCACATCAAAATCACCTTCTTTCACATCTTAAATCATCAAGGCACTCTCTTGTTTAGAATTAGGCTTACTTACCTTTTGAATTGCAGTAGCTTTGACGCTCTTCGAATTATTACCATGGCTTCTAACATATTACAATAACTTTCCATTCTCTATCAAAACTTGCATTTCTTTCTTTAAGGCAATACAATCAGTTGTATCATGACCAACATCATTATGATAACTACAGAATTTGTTATTGCGCTCATCTCTTGGTTTATTAATTGGTGTCGGCTTCCTAAAATTTACCGTTCCTTTGGTCTTTTCATAAGTTGAAGCCACATTCTCAGTCAAATCTGCATAATGTTCTGGTCTTACCCATACATTCGACCTTGGTCTATACTGCTGTTGATTGTTAAAATTGTTCTGATTTAAACCCTCCCTGATATGAGTTTGATCCTCCCCGAGCAGGAATATTCTGATTCCCCCTTGTTCGTGATGAATTTTGGTTCGAAGTGTTCATTTGATTACTTCCCGCTTAATTATTCCTTTTTTGAGTACCACTATTTCCTCCTCGGACTCGAGTAGACTCTTCAACTTTAATCTGATCCTCGACTTAAGCCATGAGAGCTCCAAATGTTAATGCCCTACGTCTTGTAGTTTCATTAGCCAAATCACCTGGCAACAATCCTTGCCTGAAAGCTGCCATGGCTACCACTTTCTCACAGTCATCTAACCCTATTTTTGTCAACACAAATCTTTAAGTATAATCCTTCAACTTTTCCCCCACATCTTTCTTAAATTGTATAATCGTATCACCATTAGCTCTCATCTCTTTACTTCCCACAAACTGCCTTCGAAAAGCTGTATAGAAGCCTCTAAAATTTGCAATGGACTCTCTGGGAATCTTGTTATACCACTTTAGAGCTGTTCCTTTGAATGTCTGAGAAAATGCCCTACAAACCAGCCTATCATCATCCTTGAAATTGGTCATGTAGTTTTTGAACTGTTTGATGTGATCGTCTGGATCTTGAGTTCCATCAAACTTATCTATTTTAGAAATATCGAACCGCCTTGGAAGTGGTACAGATCTAATTGCACTAGTCAACGGTGAATTCCTCCAATCCACTCCCTGAACATACTGATCTTCGTTCTGCATTCCTACTGTTGCATACAGACTTGGTTCACCTATCTCAAATTTCCGAGGAGAAGTCCCATCTCGCATCCAGTTTGGATCCTCCATTGCATATAGTGACATGTCTCTCTTTTGCTTGCTTTCCTTACGCATTTTAGCTGGCCAAAATTCATACCTAGCCCCAGCTTCCTTTGAATGACTTTGAAATTGTTTATACCTAAGTGTCTCATCAGACCCCGAATCTTCAAAATTTTCTTCACTGGAATCCACATACCTTCGCTTTTGTAACTTTTCCTTCTTTCTCATTCCACTATGCTCCTTATCATATTCGAAATGTATTTTGCGTTGATAACCTTGAACGCCCTCAACATCATTCGGTGGATCCAATTGATTACCAAAATCACCTCTCGCTATTTCAGATCTAAGCTTATTGCCACGATTATCATGTTCCTTCTGAACATACTTTTCATCAAGAGCTGCTATTTTCCTTAACAACTCATTCAATTTTGCTTCAATATCAGACTGGCTTGGTTGAATCGGAGCTGATTCATCTGTCTTTTTCTCCTGTAGATCAGATCTCAATGTTTCCAATGCCCTTTGAACCGATGGATCATCTCCTTCCTCCGAATTCATCTCTAATCAATAAAACACAAGTAAAACGCAAGTAAAATGCTTCAAAAAATGAAAATCCAGTACTCGATTTTTGATCGATCGATCAAGGTATCTTCTCCCCCTCTTTCTAGCGCCAATTTGGTAAGAATAGAAATAGGATTGACAATATTGATAATTAACAGCACGTAGATTTTTAGATGGTGAATATAATCTTTATCCTCTTAATATTTTCTAGGTGTTATCAGTCTCCTTGGCCTCTTTAAATAGGCCCAGTGACTTAGTTACAAATTCGGTTACATAAAAGAATTATTTACATTTCAGTCCATATTCTTCTTATAAAGCTCTAATCTTATTCTTTATTAATAGAACTTATCATTCAAGTCCTTATTAATTACATTTAAGTCCCTTAACAGTTTATTTCCTTATCAATCTCTATGGAAATAGTCATATACCTTTTTTTATTTGATAACAAAGATCTGAGGGGTGTAGCTGGTCCTCATGATATGCAGTGGTAATTGAAGCAAAAATAGCAAACAACAAGATTCAAATAATACTCATTGACACTAGAAGCTCTGCCAATGTATTATTTCTGAAAGTTATTAGGGACTTTAAAGGTGAAGTTCTAATTGGATCATGGTCAGTTCAAGAAAAACGTATGAGTATTATTTATGGTGGTTGATAGTCTGATCAGTTACAACACCATCTTTGAGAGATCTTAACTGTAAAAATTGTATGCTATAGCTTCTACGGTTAATCAATGTTTGAATTATGTCACTAGAGATCATGTATGTGTAGTAAGAACTAGTCAATAAGTGTCTCGAGAGTGTTATGCAATGGATATGCATACTAAGCAAGTTGGGGTATTGAGAATATGACATAATAGTAGTTAAAATAACTTATTCGGATGTAGAAATGATGGATGATCTGAGGGAGACCACTGGTTTATTAGTTACCAATGAGAGTATAGAGGTGTATATTTTTTTCTAATGGGAAGAGTTTGAGAATGTGAACATCATTATCATTATCGATGCAGTACCAAATGATAAAATACTTGTCAATATTTTTAGAGATTTTTGCTTGGAATACTGAGGATGTTGTAGGGGTTCCATCCGATGTGATTTGTCATTGCCTAGTAGTTAGCCAAAAATTCAGGTATATTATTAAAAATTGAAATACTTTTTCAGGGGAGAAATCAGAGGCAATAATAGCAGAGGTAGATCATCTGTCAAAAGTGTGTCATATTCAAGAGGCGCAACACCCAATATGGACTGTAAATCCTATGTTTGTGAAAAAAAAGAATAGAAAATGGAGGATGTGTGTCAATTGTACCGATCTAAATCGTGCACGTCCGAATGATCCATTTCATGTCCCAAGAATAGACCAACTTGTTGATTCAATGATAGGTAATAAACTTATTTTGTTTATGGATGCTTTCACTGGGGATTAATCAGATTCAAATGAATCCGTTTGATCAAGAGAGCACTATGTTTATTACTGATAGAGGAATACATTATTATCGGGTTATGCTTTTTGGTCTTAAGAATGTTGGAGCCACCTATCAAATATTAGTGGACAAAGCTTTTGACACTCAAATTAGAAGAAATGTGGAAATATATATAGATGATATGTTGGTAAAATATACTAAGGATGAATAACACTTTCAAGATTTGGAGGGTATATTTCTGAATCTAAGAGCTATCGATTTAAAGTTAAACCCTGAAAAGTGTACTTTCAAGGTTTGATCATGAAAATTCTTAGGGTACATAATAAGTAAAAAATGTATAAAATCTGATCTAAAGTAATTGAAAACTTTGATAACCATGTTTCTTCCTCGGTCAATCAAAGAAGTGAAACTTTTAACGGGAAGGCTGGTAGCTTTAAACAGATTCATTTCTAGATCTTCATATAAATGTTCCCCATTTTTCATGTTGTAAGGCAGGTAAGGAGTTTTCTTCGACACCAGAATGTGACGTAGCATTTGAAAAAATTAAAGAACATTTATCATCTCCATAAGTTTTATTCAAGCCACTTTTAGGTGAGAAATTGTATATGTATATTGCGGTCTCGGATTACGCTGTAAATGTCATTTTGGTCATGGGAGTAGAAGATTATTTGTGTATGGTATACTATGTGAGTAAAAATGTGCTTGCTTTAGAAAAATTATATTTGAAGTTAGAGAAATTAGCCTTGCCTTTGGTCATAGCTACTCAAAAAATGCATCATTATTTCCAATCCTATTCGATTATAGTTCTAATGTCATTTCCATTAGAGAATGCATTACAAATGCCATATGTTTCGGGGAGAATGATAAAATAGTTTGTACAGTTGTGAGATTATGGCATTGATATACTTCTCGAACAACAATCAAGGCCCAAGCCTTTGCTAATTTTCTTATCGAATTTCACTCAGAGTAATCTGATGTAAAGGAGAATGATACAAATAGATTAGCTTTAAATGAAGAATGGTTGGTTAGAACTGATGGAGGTTCACGTATTTTGGGATCGAGAGTGCGAATTCAACTAGTATCTCCGTCAAAGAAGACCATGTATCAAGCTACACGGTTTGAATTTAGAGCATCAAATAATTAGGCAAAATAAGAGGAAACATTAGCTGGTTTAAGACTTGCAAATATATGTGGAGCTAAGAAAGTATGTTTGAAGAGTTATTCACATCTTATGGTGAATCATATGTTAGGAATTTACGATGCTAAGGAAGACCAACTCATAAAATATTTGCGAGAATTGACAGGATTTGCAGTGATGTTTGATGATCTAATAGTTGAATATATCAATCGGTGACAAAACACTATTGTAAATTATTTAGCAACCGTTGCTTATTCCGAGGGATTTCCTTGTAATTTAATACAAAAAATTCTTTCTATAATGATGAAATCCGACTAATGTCAATACTCTGAAGAGGTATTTGTGGCTATTGAGAAAGAGGAACGAAATTGGTGGTTTGATTCAAAAGAATTTCTACTCAAATAGACATTACCAGGTTATAAGATATTAGCTTAAAGGATAAGGTTTAGGGCGTACATATTTACAGTCCTTGGGGTAATATTGTATAAGAAATCTTTGAGTCGACCATTGTTGAGATGTTGATGGAAAAAACAAATCTCAAATAATCTTTTCGGAGTAATATGATGGGGAAAATTCTGCTCATTGCGGTTTGAAAACTCTAATAAGAAGAGTATTGTTGGCAGGGTATTATTAGCCTGCCATAATGAGTGATGTCAATAATTTAGATCGAAATTATGATACTTGTCATAGATTTATAAATATCATTCATATACCAGCTGCGCCACTAGATTTAATTTTTGAGGCGCTCCCCTTTGATAGATAGGGGATGGATTTGGTACGACAGTTATTAATGGCTTCTGGAGTGCGGAATACTATTATTATCGTAGTATATTATTTTTCCAAATGGGCAGAAGAAGAACCTTTATAAAAAACAAGAGCTAAAAAAGTCATTAAGTTTATTTTATCAAATATTTGTTGTAGATTTAGGGTGCCTCGGATAATTACCACAGATAATGGGTCTCAGTTCAACAACAAAGAGATGAATCATTTTGTTCTTCGAGGGAATCAACAGTGTTTTTCAACACATTTTCATCCACAAGCAAATGGACATGTGGAAATCACTAATCGAACTATCTTAGATTGTCTTAAGAAACATTTCGAAGGTACAGCTAGAAAATGGCCTAATTATCTTCAAGAGGTATTATGGGCCTATAGAAAAATCCCATGGACTGCAACTCAAGAGACTCATTTTGCTCTTGTTTATGATATGGATGCAGTCAGCCCAGAAAAATATACTCTTCCATCTTATATAGTATTCAATTACTTTGATGATGATAATAAAGATGCTAGAATAATAGAACTTGATTTGATAGAAGAAAAAATGATAAGGACATATTTAAATTCATTTCATTACCAAGCGTTAATGAGGAGATGTTATGCTTCCAAGGTAAGATGAAAGAATTTTAAATTAGAAGATAAATTTTTGAGAAAAATGTTTTTGCATACTAAGGAAAAGGTGTTGGGTAAACTAGGTCCAAATTGAGAAAGACCGTATTCAGTGGTTGAAAAGTTCAAGCCAAAGACATATCATTTGGAAGATAAGGAGGGATACCATTACACCATCCTTGGAACATTAAACATTTGCAATTATATTGTGAGTAATTTTATGAACATCAATTTGGATTGTTTATTTGTATATGGATCGGTAACATACTCTTTCCTCTCCAGGTGGCTTGGGAAGGTTTTAACGAGGTGCTTATATACCTGGTATTATGAATACAATAATTCTTTTGCCAATAAACCAAGCGTGTGATGCATTTATTATTGTGACAAGTTAAATTTGATGACTATAAAATTTTAATTTAAAACCAAAATAAAAAAAATATGTTTTAAAACTAAGGATGAGGACATTTGTAAGTTAAACAATGACTGATCATCCTTGTAACAATTTACGAAGTGATATTTTTCAAACTAATATTTTTTAAGTGTCAACTTGTGTGGTGATATTTTTCGAAATACCAATGTGTGGTGATATTTTTTGAAGTTCCAACTTGTGTGGTGATATTCTTTGAAGTGCCAATTTGTGTGGTAATATTTTATCGAAGTGCCAATTTGTACGAGAATATTTTTCGAAGTATCAATTTATAAAATAATGATATGTTTCAAAATGTCAAGTTATGAAGTGATATTTTTCGAGGATGCAATGTGTTTATAGTACTAAGACAAGTTGTGAGATTGACTAATTAACAAACATGACACTTGACTCTAAAATAAAAACTGTGGCGTTATAGCTACTCACCAAAACATACATGAGTTAATTAAACACATAATTCAACAACACAATATACAATTACTTCCTAGTTTCTTTTACCATCTTTCGAAGGATTACCTGAGCTACTACCCAAGGAGATGCCTTCATTCTCTGTATTTTTGCTTCCTAAAGAAGTAGACCTACTATTTTCATCGTCTTCATATTCAGAGTCCGATGAGTCACTTACAACAATTTTGAAAGAATCTTTAGGACGTTGGTTTTTGGGAACCATGTATTAATAATCTGGCATATTTACCTTCAATTTTTTTTTATGGAAGTCAAAAATCATGTAGACTTTGGCTTCTTTTTCATGAGCCTTTAGAGTATTGAGGCAATCCTTAACATACTTGTTCACATCGGTACTGATAGTAGATTCTTTGTCGTTTTAGCCTTGATTTTGAATCTTTTGAATCTTCAAGGGCCTTGTTATTCACATATTTACTTTATTGATACAAAATGTTGAGCTTCGTAGTTGGAGTGTTCTTCTTGAAGCTTCTCTTGATGTTTGGCAGTTAAATCATTTCTTATCTGAATTACAACTTTGTGAAAATCTAATTTGTCTTCTTGAAAGACGTGGAATTTCCCTAAAACATATCGTTGATCACATTGAGCTTATCTCTTGTTAGCAGTAGATTCTTTTCGAAGTTGCACAAGTAATTTAAAAACTACTCTTTATTCCTCCCAAATAGTTTGTGCTTCAATGACAAACTTCTTAGCATCAGTGTCAAATTGTCTGGCACAGATCGTGCCATATTAAGCAAAGTAACTGAGAGTTTATCGGTATGATCCAATATGAAAGATTCTTCCAATGTAGATGATTGGGAATGGTTCCCCAAACGACTTATTAATTGATTTTCTTGAAGATGACTTTCATTATGAGTAGGATCGTTAGCAGTATTATCTATATGGTTATCATATTGGTTATCAATTTCTTGGAATTGTGGTTTGGAATCGAAAAACTGATTATCTTGATTCTCCTCCTCGTTTCCATTGGTCTCAGGTGTTGGATTAGGGGAGGAGATATCAATAGCTTGCTAAGGGACAAGTTTTATGGAATTATCAAGCAACAAGATTTCTTTTTCTTAAAAGCAACCATTTTATTTCTTTTGAGAGTTTGGGGACATAGTTTTCAGTATCAGGGGTGATAACTTCATCAGTCTTTCTTTTGGAATTCTTCTTCGGGCTAGGCTGATTTTTTCTTCTTGACTTTGGATATATTTGATTATTTAACCTCAGTTTTCTTCTTTGTTTTGTGACTAGGGGATCTATTTCTAGCATGAAGAATAAACCGAGTATCTGGATAACCTAATCATTTCACCATATCAGTTGGTAAATGAGGTTCCATTAGTTTGTCAACGGCAATGACAGACTCTCGAGATATTTTCCATAAGTGGCTTTGGATAAAGCTGAGTGGGTCAAAACATTGGTGAAATTTGTTTGACCATTCATTTTTTGCCCATTCACTCAACTTCGAGAATGTTTCGTCTACAACAACAAAGTGACTTTGGTAGCACTTCGTAATTTCTAGACATCATTAACAAAGTTAGTGAGAATTATAAGAAGAACATATATGAAAAAGAGTAAAATTTACTAGTTCTTTTCCATTTTAACTAGAAACTCTGTGGAATTTCAATATAGACTTCTTTCCAGCTTCCCACCAACCACTTATGAAATATAATTTATGTTTCCATATCTTGTTTGTCTCACTAAGATCGCCAACTGTCTTTGAATCAATTCTGAGGATAATATAGTAAAACAGAAGAACTAGATTCTTTGACACACTTCTCTTTTTTATAAATTGTTCGATTGAAAGTTGAATCATTGAAAGTATTAAAGCCATATTTCAAGAGAGCAGTGTAAACCATAAGTTGGGAATCGCCTGGCTCGGACATAGATTAATGATTTCAAAGTAATCCATGATAGTTGGATCCAACGGGACCCAATTTAAGATCTCTAGGTAAGCATCTAACTCATTTTCACCACATGAGAGGAGACTCTCTCCTATAGAGAGTAGGCGAAGGGAGATGGTTTCTGGAATACCCCATTGTTTACGAAGCGCAGGTACATCTGACTGATCAAAGTATTCATATTTCACATTACTAAGTGTAATAAGATACACGGGGAGCACTTCTTTGAATTTTTCACCAATATTGGCATTTATCTTTATAGGAAATGTAACTGTTTCCTTAGTTTTCTTCTTCTTTTCTTTAGACTTATTTTTCTTATTTTTATCCTCGAAGTTAGGAGTGGGAGTATTGTTGACTATTTTAATTTCTGAATAAGTAGTTGCTTGATTTGCAGCTGTTTAGTTCCTCGGAGGATTCATCTTGAAGTTGGGGAGGTACCTTCAAAGCATTGTTATTATCTTTATTTGAAGGGATCACCTGTGAACTTTTATTTATCACAGCTGCTCCCTTCGGGTGATGAGGTTTTGGGTTACCTTGTATTTTGGTGGTAGTAATTTTTGTTTTAGTATTCGATGAGCGATAGTATTTTTTTGAGACGTCTTGTTCTTCATATTCACCTATGGCAATGAATTGAGATTTTTGAGGAGATTTTTAAGAAAACAATTATGGGGGTTAGGAAGAAGGGTTGATAGAAGAAGGTTCGAGTTTAATAGATTATAATTGTTTATTTGTAAGTGGCTAGGGATTGTAAGTAAAAGTTTTGACAACTTGAAGAGGTTGATTGGATAGTATCCCTGCAGCTTCTCTCGCATCAGTCCTTTTAGCATTAGTAAGTTAGTCCCAATCGTTTTTTAGACCAAACATAAACATAAGAAAATCACAATATTGAGAGTAAAAATGGAGCAGAAAGGAGCACGGGGATGAAATACGGTGTTGGTTTCAATGAGGAAGAGGGTGGAAAAGTAATTTTTATGAAAGAGGGATTTGAACGGATAACTTTCTCTCTCTATCTCTAGATTTAGTTTAAGTTTGGTACCAAATGATATGAAGATGAATTTATAGGCAAGGTTTGGAAGAATGGTTAATGGGGTTTTCGAAGTAGTAGTTGAAGAGTTAAACAAAATACCCATCGGCTAACATTGATTCGATAAATCTAACGGATACATATTGATGGAGACCTGTGTAGTTTGACAGGTGTAAGGTGTGTAAGAGCAAAGTGTACAACCTTCTACTACCTTCTATTACTTTCCATATGATTCCTAAGAATTAACATTATTATTCTAGTTAAATTTCGAGGAGATATAATTTTTCTAAAAGATGTTGATATATGAGTTCAAAATGACTTTAATTTCGAAGAATTGGTATGTTCGGCTTATCTCCAAAGAGGGATCTAACTAAAGAGCAGCAGTTTTAGTCCTTCATCGAATTTCTTTGGAAATAGGTATGTTCGGGTTATCTCCGACGAGGGATCTAGCTCAAAACGATAGGTTTAGTCTTTCTTCATATTTTTTCGCAAAATCTAAGGGCACAATATGTTATTTAGTTTAGTGTAATTAGATCGACTAGTCGACCAATTTAATCATGATACATTATCAAACAAGTCCTAGAGTGCGGAGTGCACGCTTGTTAGAGTAGATCATGATTAACGGGGTCAAGGGGCGTAGCCCCTTGCGGGGTCCAAGGATTGTTGCAAGTCGACAGAATTTCGAAATTGAAATTTTGAACGTTTTATTCAAATTTAAAATTACAGCCGTTTTATTACAAAATCGGTTTTGAGACATTAACTACCCTAACTTCCAAACTGTTTTTTGGTTGGTCGAATTGATCAAAAATGGGTTATGTTGAAATAAGAAATCATATCATCTT
Source organism: Limnanthes douglasii subsp. nivea (assembly GCA_036936605.1). Classification (NCBI taxonomy): domain Eukaryota; kingdom Viridiplantae; phylum Streptophyta; class Magnoliopsida; order Brassicales; family Limnanthaceae; genus Limnanthes; species Limnanthes douglasii. The sequence continues at coordinate 4,183,147 of JAUPFV010000003.1, read as the reverse complement.
CATCCTCTCTATTCAATAAGAACATCTCTGATTTTATCCAATTGAAAGTTTTAGAGAACCCAAAAATATTTCAATAAGAAATTGTTTACAAGACTTCAGAAATTATCCGAAATCATACACTGTTTTCTACCCAATAAACATAAAATAAAAATAAAATAAAAATAATTATTTATATAGATAAAATAATAAATAAATAATGGTGTGTAAAATATATTATAAATATGTTTTACATTATATATAAGTAAAAGTGGGTGTGATATGCCATATAACAAATAATATATATATGTAACCAATCATTTATACACTGATTTATTTATTTTTCTAAAAAGAATTGAACTGTGAAATTTGGTATGTATGATTTATGTTTCTTCAAAAATATTTGAACTGCGAAACTTGACATGTGGTGATTTTTTCTCTCCAAAAAATATATTTACTTTTCTTTTAGAAATTTATCAATTAATCTAAAAAAAATTCTTAAATTGGTTTATCATTTACAAAAAATATTTGAAGCAATCATTCTTCTTCTACCTTAATCTTTTATTCGTCTTCTGCCTTAATCTTTTGAAACAAGAGCAAAAGCAATGGTACCCAAAGGTTTTGTTTGTCAGCAGGTTAATCGACCTGTAATGGGTATTGTCCAAAATTACTATTTTAGATACAAATGTATTTTGATACATTCATCGAATATGTATATTAGAGGCTTCCATACATTTTCTTTTGTTAAATATTACTAACAACAATTAATTTCAAGCCATTTTTTTTTCAATACACTTGTCAAATTAAATTATCTTTTATTTTAAGGCAAACATAATATTCATTACAGACAAAAAGAACAATCTTTTTGAAATATTAAGAAAAACGTTTTGTTGAATTGGTGAAGCAGTGGGTAATAAACTCTAAAAGTGTATTTCTTTTTTTAAACAATAAAACCTTCAACAATGAAAGTACATACAATATTTATTCATGACGCATTAATATTCTTTCTTATCAACTTTGTGTTTAGTACCTAAACTATTAATAACTTAAAACTCATCTAAACCCTTTTTAGACAATTTCTTAAAAGAATTTATACTTGCATTTCTATTAATAGAATGTTGTTATTTCAAGAACATTTCTGATTAAAAATTAATTAAAGATTTATTAAATTTACTTTAATTATTGTGAAATGTGTCATGAAATGTAATGAAGATGAAGAATTAAAAGCATAAACCAATAAAAAATTCATCCAGATCAGTTACTTTTTGGTAGGAACTAATTGGTTTTCGACTTTTGAGCTTTACACATGTTTTATATCGACTAAGTATTGGTAACTCCCAAGTTGAAGCGTCCTTATTATGCAATGTCTTCCACGTAGGATGTATACGTGCGCAAGGACATAGAGGCCTGACAGCTAGTTGTAAAATTAATTTAAAATTAGACTAAGATTGTTCTTAAGACACTGGTATTAAATAACATAAGTATGAGACAAATGACTTACATTGACGAAATGATTAGTATCAACAAAACCAAACCAAATATCACGTCTTTTGGACATCGTAGGAGGAGCACCTTGCAGGGGTAGAAAAGTTTGGCTGCAATTGTGAGATCCCACAAGTGACACAAAATGAACAATACATTGGAACTTGGTTGCAATCACTATACCCATCCCCGACATCATCATCCAGTATTTGGTGGATGCTGATGTTTCGTAAAAGTTTATACTTTCAGCCACCTTCAGGTACTCTTCTTTACTGTTATATATGTTGATATAAGCCGCATAATTGTGCATTATTTCATCGTAAATTTCCTTCCTAACAGCTTGTCAACTTTCTTCATGACCATACAACCCAAATGAAAATGCTTCATACCCACAATGGTCATATGTCCTAACGTTATTTATACCAGATATAAACGGAATAAAGTGAGTTAGAAACCACCACAAAAAACCTTTCGGGTCATCTATCAGTTGTTTCCCACCAATGAAAGAGCATGGTATGTTATTTCTAGCAAGCGATGCAATAGAAGAAGTACAAAATATTACAGACACATCTGCACGAAACGTATTCGCACTTGGGGTTTAGCGCCGAAGCTTCGCTAGCCTTATCAACATCATCCACATGTTCCCAGTGAGATATATCTCGTTTAGTGGATGATACATCAACGCAAGTTTTCAATTCACATATGAACGCCGCGGTGTTTTTACTTTTTAAATGGCTCTAGGAGCGAGGATGTCTCCGGATAAATAACTTCAAAACATTTCTTGTAAATGTGTTTTATACGACTTTTGTCTTTTTGTCTCCATAACATCGATTACAATTTTTTCCGAATCATCTTTGAAAATCTCCATGGTTTTTCGGTTTGTACGGGGTTGTATTTCTCACCTCCTCCAATGGTCGTAATTCGTGTCTAAAGATACAAATTTTCCATTGTTACACCACTCATGAATCTGGTGGTAGCACAGTATACCGTGTGTAGATCTTATCGCACATATGCAAATGTCATCGCTTGTATCGTGTTTAACATCCACCACATCTTTGATAGCGATTTTCTTGCAATCTTGCACCAATTATAATTCAGTAAAAAAGAGTTCTAACACCGTATGGGAAACATTGTCTCAAATGTTTTCAAATAGTTTGTCAGCAAATTTATGTTGTGATATATAACGACTCTTTTCAAAAGAAGATTTAGTTGAATAGTGTTGTATTTCGACAAATGAATGCACCCTCGCCCAAAATAACTCAAAATTTAGTTTGCTCGTACATAGGTAACGCTTCAGGTTAGAATGAGCGTTCTCAACCCGATTAGTGGTGCAATGCCCCCAATGCATGAAGTTGTTCGTTTTCCACATGATGAACTTATCAGTCTATTTATCAAGCCAAGACTTTTCAGTGTATTTAATTAATTGCTAGAAGGTATTCTTTGTAGTCCAGCTGCATCTCAAGTCTAGCGTAAACGAATTCAATTTTTGATGCTGTATACGTTATCTTCTTCCAAGCAGAAACAAACTTCATATGATCATTTTTCTCAGGCAAATAATTTCTTGTATGCCCCTGAACGTTTTGGTTTATGTGCCAGCGGCATAGCATATGCGTTATCTTTGGGAAGACTACTTCTATGGCGTTCATCAACGTTAAATATTTGTCAGTCGAAATCATAGACAGTTCTTTAATCCTGTGCACGACAATCAACGACTTCAAATATTCTAACACCCATTTGAAGTCGTTTAATTTCTCATCATACACGAAAGCAAAAGCCACACAATACATCAAAGCAGTAGACGTCACGCCTACTATCTCAAACAACGGCATACCATATCTTATGATCTTATACATGTTATCCATGAACAACACTATTGGAAATGTCCACAACAAATCAACACTAACGGGATGCGCAAAAAATATATCAGTAATGATTTGTCCGTCGTCTTCACCAGATTTATGTCATTCGTAATAATTATGTTTCTTAAGCTCTCCCAAGCTGTGACCTGCCTGCCTTCTTCAAAATCTGATGTTTTTGTCTGGTGTTGTAGATAGTGCGCATAGAAAAAATATTATCTTCATTCATCTTCTTAACACCGTTCAATATTTTTCTAGGGCATGTTATGATATAGGTCGCCCATTCAACATATTCCATCTCCTCTTCGTTCAAACATTCTGCGTAAGAATGACAGTTAAGTTATTTTGAACTCTCATGGTTGTGAATCCCACAAACAACTTCTAACTTCCATCGATCCGGTTACACCAACGACCCTTTTAGCTTAAATGAAAAACCAATTTTTTTGTTCCCGTCGACTTTCTTTTACGATCTTTTTCGGCCACCGTTGGAATATATTTTCCCGACCTCTCGCACTGAAAAAAGTATATGAGGACTTTTTCTACTCTTTACTCTATCACAACGCTTTAGGTTGTTAACCAGACTGTTAATTTTTCGTTCTTCTTTACCCACTTAATCAATACTTTTTGTGTATAATACTCGATCGTAAAAAATACGTGAGTATAGTCGGTAGCGAAAGCTTCCTCAGATCCATGCGCAACATCTGCTCTCTAATTAACAACATCAAAACACAACTCGTAGTTAGGGAAATAAAAATATAGTTTATATATATTAAAATAGGAGGCCAAAAATGCAAAAATAAAAAATGGCCATGCACCACCTGTTCAGGGGCTCTGAATCGGTGGTGCATGACCACAAAACCGGTGGTCATGCACCACCAATACCACCGATACAAGGCCCCATAACTGGGGTAAAAAACACTACGCACCATCAGTTCCAAAGCCCAGAACTGATCGTGCATTCGTATCCATGGACCGGGTAAGTTTCCCGTTACCTTTTCCGGCGATGTTACCTCCTTCTCTGGGGACTCAACATCCTTATCCACCGATATTTGTTCATCACTCACCACGGACGACATTAACTCTTTCATACTAATCCCTAATCATGATAGATTTGTGTTTTTCTTCAAAATGGGGTTGAATGTTCTTCAGAGTAGCTTGAATGTCGAAGTTGATTTGGAAGATCCTAAAAAAATATACTATTATCGAGTTTGATCTAGTGAAAAATAGTTTTTTTGTCAAGTTAACTAAATAGAGTATTTTATGATTTGAGTTTATATATGACACCCTAATATCTTTTTCCTTTATGGTAATTCTGTAATTAAATAGAAGTTAGAGAGTATTTTCGTCCTAAAAACATCAAACTAAAATCAATTACGTTTTCTAAATAAATTTATATGAAATTTTGGAAATGCATAGCCTCACCACATTTATAATCAGATTTCATAAGGCGGTCCGGTCTGTGAGCATGTTATGCATCTTGAATTGGACTAGTTTAATGCTTTTCTTAAACACTAAATAAATACGTAACATGGTAAGTGGGCCGGCGCTGAGGGTCACAAATACTACCCAATTTTGTAAGTGAGCGACGCCTATATCCATAGTATTATAATGTATTATATTTTTAAATTTAATAGAGATTAATTATTATTATTTTATTATTACTATTATTATTATTTAAGTTAATCAATATTAAATCTTTGTAATTAAAATTTAAAATTATAACCTTTTATTTACGTCAATGAACCTATATTGAATTTGATTTATGAGTGATGTTTTTTTTATTCGGTTTATTTTTCACATATAATTTAAATTTTTATTATGATTTATTATTTCTCATATTTTTATTTTTAGGATTTAAAGTTTTCAACTTCCATCGTCAATAATCTATGTTTGGTCAGACGAGACCAAACAGATAAACAAACCACCAAATTAACTCCATCAGTGAGCATTATTGATATCATACTCAATTTCGGTAGCAAAAGATCTTATCATCCCTATTATCGACGTGCAACAAGATGATCTGAAACTCTCATACAAAAAAATCTTATAAAAATCTGTACTCCGACGATGGATTTGTGTCCAACCCGAAAGGACATGCATTATGTCATCTATCATCCCATCAATTTGGATAACTCTAAGGAAGATGGTGATGCTACCATCTTCATGATTCAGAATTGCTATCAACATTCACATTCACCTTGATCTAACCATATACCATATCGTTCTTCTACTAAATCTTTTTTAAAAAAAAATCTTATGAACGGTGTAACTACAAATCAATCTATAAGTTTATGAGGCATCATTTTGACTGTGACCGCTCTCGGTCTAGCTGAATAAGATGAGCAGTTTCATTTCATCAGTATAGAGAGAAAAAAGGAGGTCACGCACTACGTACACTGCCCAACCCAACGCGCTGAGTCAAATAACAAAAATTACTTAATTGATTAACATATGGGTCCACCAAACCATTTGCAAGTTTATATAGAGTCATTTTTGGATCTACAGACCTACGCACTATCTATCTCACAAAACTATCCATACCCACTTATAATCTAATCATGGCCGAGTCATTCCACACAAATGACGATTAACTTCACTAGACCCACAAAACTTCTTTATCTTAGATCTGTGGCTACCAAACCCAAATGAAATGTCATGTTGTACCCGCTACCAATTGAAATTCTTTAGGGTAATTTGCCATCAAATTTCAATAAATAAAACAAGGACTAGTACGATGAAGCTAGAAATATTGAGGATCACATCAATCAGTTCCAACATAATATGTTTAGATTCAGAAGAGATGGCATACTGCTCTATCGTCTTTTTATATGGCATTTTGATATAATGCTCGTGTATGGTCAACCAGCTACCATCAATATGAATATGTAATTTCGAGACACTATGGATGAATATTTCATACCAATGAATATATAGCAAAGTCATCTGAAGTGAGGAATACTTTGTCATCTATTACAAGAAAGAGCCGAATGAAATCTTATACGTGTACACCAAATGGTTCATCCAAACAAATAAAAACCCCGGAGAACTGTCATGAAGTTGTTGCATGCGTGGTTTATATGTATGAGATTTAATTAAGGTTATTAGTGGAAGATAATATGAAGAATAATCCCAAATATTTAGAAATACGCTCACTCTAAAAAATCATCATAATCTGAAGAAAAAAAAATACAAGTATCACAATGATACATGACATCTAACATACGACTATCTTACATTAAAAGATAAGGTTCATAACCAATTATGGTAAGAAATTGATAGAATTTATGAAAGTTAGGTTCCGAGCAAAACCAAAAGTGTCCATTGTTGATGAGGATATAATGCCCGAGTAGTAGTTATAGTAAATATGGAGAGCATGCTCAGATATCTAATAAATAGATAGTACGTGTAGAGTTATAAGAGCATTTTAGAACATTGTAATATTATTAGAAAGAAGGTTTTTTATGTGATCAAAATCTCTTTTGTATAAGTAGATATGGAACCATTTGTAGAATGAGACTATTTTTTGATAATAAAAAATTATAATAAATTTTTTTTCTTTTCATTTTCTCTCTCTAAAAAATCTCTTTTTTGCTATTTAAAGGGGTTTCCCCTATAAAAGTAGCACTATTTTTAGGAATCATTAATTAACAACAAATCCAATCACGTAAATGAAATCCAAAGTACGAAAAGTAGAGGAAAAAGATGAATTGGAAAATCAATATGATGAGTCTTACACAACTCATTGGATTTGAAGTTCTCGTAAGAAAACACACTTCCAATCTGATAAAGAACATCATTCTTCGCGGAAAGAAAAAAATGATAAGCATCGATACATTTCATATAATAATAGTAAATAATCCAGCTCGAATTTTGAGAGTGATTTGTTTAAATAAATGAGATACCAGAAATCTTTGAAAGAGAGAAGGAAGTCGGTATAAAAAATAATGCAAAAATATAGATAAAAAAGAATAGTTGGCCTCGAAATGTGAGGGAGGACAACTTATGGTACAAGGGAAATACGTCCAACCATTACGTTAACACAACAAATAAAAATTTATATGTTGTTATGGGAACAACTGGAGCTAGTCAGTATATGCATGGAGTAGATTGGAGAAATTCTCCTTTATCTGCTAAAATTAGGTCAATCCATCTTCTAAAGCGCTTTGATATTTTGAAGCTAGAAAAGATACTGATGATCATATTGAGCAGTTAAAAAATTATGTGATGAATTTTAAGGATGATGATAGATTGGTGTGTATAGCATTTTCACAAAATTTTAAGGGCACAGCTCTAAAGTGGTATAATAGGATTCCAAGAGGATCTATAACCAACTTTAAAAAATATTATACTACTTTTTGAAGACAATTTGTAGGGATAAAAGAAATATGAGCCAATGGTGATACAATAATACAGTGTAAACAAGCGGTATGTGAAAATTTAAAAGATTATATAAGACGTTTCGTGTTAACAAAAATAGGATTGGAAGATTGTGAAGAGCTCGTTGCTATGGCAGATTTTAGGTAAAGATTTCTTCGACGAGATTTAGCTTATGAGACTACAAGGAGAAGGGTATTGAATTTTGGAGCTTTGATGGCTATGGCTGAGAAATAAATAAAAGTAGAGGAATCTACAAGAGTTCAAGGTGGTTCAAGCTCTACTCAAAGAAATTTGGGGCATACATTTACTGGCCAATGATATCAGGGAAATACTTTGAATTTCCAAGAACCACCTCGTCCGAGGACAAACAGTAAACCACCCCTCGAATATGAGGTGCTTTTTCTCAACCAGCTAGTTATCAACCTCATCATATGAGGCCTAATCAATGGGTAATACTAGAATACTTTACCGAATTAATTGAAAATATGGGAACTATCTCTAAGAAATCTAAATGACATGTTAACTTTAGAAAACCAGCTCTAATAAATAGACCAATAGAAAAAAGTTTTGAAAATATCACAATGATATTGGGCATGATACTGCAGAGTGTATAGTGTTAAAGAAAGATATCTAAATTTTGATTGAAAATGGCAAGTTAACAGCTTTTATTAAAGGACAAAGCAATGGGCAGAAAAATCTGAGCACATCAGCACAAAATGTGACAAATTTATTGCAACATCAGCATATGTGGATTCAGACCAGGATCATTTTATTTTGTTATCTATGGATGAACCGATTTTTAAAAGATGAGCTCCGATTTTATGCAAGTATTTTGCATATCTAGCAATTGTTTAAAGAGATATTATGGCTGGTAATACAAAAAATCTCTAGAAAAAGACATGTAGTGAGTTTGAAAACCCAGTTAAAAGGTAGAATATCTACTCATTTATATGGAATGATGGAAATGCCCTTCATTTTGTTTGATGAAGATGGTCTAAGGGGAATAGCATGACCCATGACGATGCAGTGGTAATAGGAGGCGAATATTGTTGGGACTAAAATTCGACGTATTTTGATAGATACTAGAAGTTCAGCAAATATATTATTCAAATCCACTTATGATAAAATGCGTAACCCACATAAAAAGAGTGATAACATAAATTATTGGGGAATTGGAGGAGGGAGTATATCTGGGAAAATCCCTCTTTAAAAAGAAATTCCAAGTCTTGTTTATGGTGGTCAAATGTCCTACCAGGTATAATGCTAATTTTGGGAGATCTTGGTTGTCAAGAATTTATGTTGTTGTTTCAACTATTCATCTGTGTTTGAAATATGTAATTTGAGATCGCATAAGAGTGGTTCAAAGTAATCAACAAGTGTCAAGATAGTGTTATGCAACAACTTTACGTTCTCGAAGCGCTATTTCGAATGACCAAATGATTGAATAGCAATTAAGGGGATTGAACTCGGATGAGGATAGAGTGGATGATCTTAGGGAAACCAGCTCTAATAAACAGTCCAAATAAAGAACGTAATAGTAAGTTTGCAAATATCACAATGATATTGGGCATGATATTGTAGAGTGTAACAGCTTTTGTTAAACGAAAAAGCAGTGGGCAGAAAAATCTGAGCACATCAGCGCAATAGATTGTTATACAAATTCGAAGCAAGAGAAAACATAAATAATCATGAATTCTAAATGTTACAAGTTTGATGCAACATCAGAATCTGGATTCAGACCCGGATCATTTTATTTTGTTATCTTTGGATGAACCGGTTGTTCAAGGACAAGTTTGGAGTTTATGCGAGTATTTTGAATATCTAAGAATTTTTTAAGGAGATATTATGGCTGGTAATACAAAAATCTCTAGAAAAAGACATGTAGTAAGTTTGAAAACCCAATTATAAGGTAGAATATCTACTCATTTATATGGAATGATGGAAACACCCTTAATTTTGTTTGATGAAGATGATATAAAAAAGAATTGCAGGACCCCATGAGAATGCAGTGGTAATAGGAGGCGAATATTGTTGGGACTAAAATTTGACGTATTTTGATAGATACTGGAAGTTCAGCAAATATTTTATTCAAATCCACTTATTATAGAATGCGCAATCTACATAAACTTCTTATATATGAACGTACTATAATTGGATTCACATGAGTGATAAGATAAGTTATTGGGGAATAGGATGAAGAAGTATATCTGGGAAAATACCCCTTTAAAAAGAAAGTCCAAGTCTTGTTTATGGTGTTTGAATAGCCTACCAGTTATAACACTATTTTTGGGAGATCTTGTTTGTCAATAATGTATGTTGTTGTTTCAACTGTTCATTAATGTCTAAAATATGTAATTTGAGATCGCGTCAGAGTGGTTCAAAGTGATCAACAACTGGCAAGAAAATGTTATGCAAAAACTTTACGTTCTCGTAGGGTTATTTCTAATGACCAAATGATTGAATAGTAATTAGAAGGATTAAACTCGGATGAGGATAAAGTGGATGATCTGAGGGAAACCATGGGTTCTTCAGCTGTGAGAGAAAATATCGAGGAGTATATCTTTCCAAATGGAAAATCTTTGCGAATAAGGACATTACTACCACCTATTTTGTAGTATGAGTTGTATTTTTGTTTGATAATTTGGATGTCTTTGCTTTTCAAATCGAGGACGTAGTCGGGGTTCCATCTGAAGTGATATGTCATGATTTGGCTTTGAATCTGAAGGTCATGCCTATTATTCAGAATAAGCGAGCTTTTTAGGTAGAAAAATATTAGGCAATTGTGGAAGAGGTGGATTGTTTATCCAGGGTTGGACATATACGAGAGGCACAATACCCATTATGAGCTTCTAATCCGGTGTTAGTTAAAAAGAAAACCGAAAAATGGAGAATGTGTGTTGACTTTATAGATTTGAATAGAGCATGGCCTAAAGATTCATTTCAGGTTCCTCGAATAGATCAACTGGTTGATTCAACATTAGGGAATAAAATTCTATCTTTCATGGATGCATTTACGAGATATAATCAGATTTAGACGGATCCAAAAGATCAAGAAAATATGACATTTATTATTGATCAAGGATTACATTGTTATAGAGTTATACCATTTGGATTTAAAAATATCGGAGAAACATATAAAAGATTGGTAAATAAAGAGTTTGCTTCTCAGATTATGAGGAACATTGAAGTATATATTGATGATATGTTAGTCAAAAGTCCAATATATGGTGAACACTTAAAAGATTTGGAGGAAATGTTTTTGAATTTAAGAGTCATTCAATTAAAGTTAAATCTAGAAAAATGTACTTTTGATGTAAGGTCATATAAGTTTTGGGGATGTATTAGTGAAGAGGGTATATAAGTTGATCATGATCAGTTAAAAACTTTGGTACCAATGACTTCACCTCGGATAATCAAAGAAGTGCAAATTTTGACAGGGAGGTTGGCTGCTCTTAATCTATTTATTTCTCGATTTTTTGATAAGTGTACCTTTTTTCCAAGTTTTGCGTCTACTAAAGGAGTTTATGTAGACACCATAATGTGAAACGGAATTCTTGAGGATTAAAGAATATTTGTTATCACCTGAAATACTATCTAAGCCTCGAATACGAGAGTAATTTGTCTTGTATATAGCAGCGTCGAATTTTGTTGTTAGTGTTGTGTTGATAAGAGAGGAAAGTGGAACTTCTAAGCCAGTTTATTATGTGAGCAAAAATTTGTTAGCATAAGAGAATAGATACTTAAGACTTGAGAAGTTGGTTTTGGCCTTGGTGGTGGTTGCTAAATAGATTGTACGTTTATTTTCAAGCTTATACAATTATTGTTTGAACCTCTTTTCCATTAAAAAATATATTACAACGACCAGATAATTCTGGCATAATGACTAAATGGTCAGTTGGGGGATATTTATATAGTTTTTCTCCTTAAACAACTATCAAGGCTCAAGCTTTAGTAGATTTTCTGGTTGAGTTTCACTCAAGTCGGTTAGATGAGGAAACAATTATAGAATTATTGTCAGTAGCTTCAATATGGGTGGTTTGAACAAATGGTGGCTCTAGCATATTGGAATCAAGCGCGGGTGTACAATTGATTTCTCCTTTTAGAGAAGTCATGTATCAGGCTATTCAATTTCTATTTCATGCATCTAATAAATAGGCTGAGTACGAGACTGTTTTAGTTGGTTTAAGGCTTGCAAGTATTTGTGGGGCAAAAATAGTTTGATTAGAAACATATTCACAGTTGGTGGCAAATCATATGACATGAGTATCTGAGGCTAAGAATATCAATTTATTTTATATCTCTGTGAGCTTTGAGTATTAAATGTTTTATTTGATGAGGTGATAGTTGAGCATATTAGTTGAGGAGATAATATGATTGCTGATTCTTTAACAACCATTACATACACATAGGGGTATTTATTGATATAAACAAAAATCTTTGTTTTACATAAATTTTAAAATACTTTTTAATTGGGTATCATGAGTCTAGTACTTATACTCTAGTTTAAAAAACTAAGACTACATAAAATAATATAAAAATAAAATATAGTAGGGAAAATATATAATATACGTAATATTCATTCAAAAGTCTAATTTGATTGAAAGTTCTTCTTCCAAAAGACCAAAGGTATAAGCAACAACAAAAATAAATAGAAAGATAAACAGTTGACATTAAGAAATCGCCAACCAAGAAACCTGCCTATAAACTAAGTGATAAACACTTTTTATAATGAATCCAAGCCAAATGACTCATATATAAGATATCATTGAGCCTCTAGTGTAGTACAGGATATATCACATACGTATAAGATGAACAAAGTTGAATACGGCTACTTAAAGTATCTATTGTTTTAAGGAAAACACAATATTCATTGCAAACTAAAGACCAATTTGGCATAAGAAATGATATTTTGAATATCCACCTTCCTCTATTAGTGATCGTACGCAAAAGATCTTGTGATCAGATTAGTAAAAGACAAATAATAACAATATGTTGCTGGGAAATACAAGAAACTAACAATAAGATCAAATACTGTGCATATATCTCCGACATAATAAACCAACAGTAAAATAAAAAAACAATATAAACTAGTAGTAAGATCAAACACTATGCCTACGTCTCCGGCATAATAAATCAACAGTAAGATCAAACATGATATAAACTAGCAATAAGATCAAACACGCAAATTGTTAAAGGAGTTTAGGAAAATGTGCCTACGTCTCCAGAACTACTGCAGATCGATTTTATTAGAAAGGACTCTGTGACTTTCTTTTTTTCGATACGTTCACAAACCTATATATTGGCTTTATATAGAGTTTAATACATAGGAGAAAAATAAATGATTACAGTGGTAATTAACTCTCCTTAATGAGCCATTTATGACTCGCTATATTACTTCAATGGTCGTTTCGAATTTAAAATTTCTTTATCTATCCTTGATGAAATTAAATCTCCTTAATGAACCATTTATGACTCACTAAATTAGTTCATTGGTCTTTTAGAATTAAAAACTTTGTCAACTCTCTTTAACGAGTCTAACAATCTCCAACTTGAAGATTGGTTTAAACCTATCTTTACACCTTGATCTATGAAACATATCTTTCTGGCCTTGTTACTCTTGCATACCAACTGAAGTTGAACACAACTTCATTTTTTCAATGGCTACTGTCTTTATCAACATATCTGATGGATTCTTGCTTTCTTGGATCTTTTCCAGTATTAATGCCTCATATTCCAATAAAGATATGATGAAATGATAATAAATACTGATATGCTTGGTTCTCGAATAGAATGTTATATTATTTGCCAACTGAATTGCACTCTAACTGTCACTATGCTACGTTCTTTTTTTGTTTGAATCCCAACTCGGTTAACAAACCTTAAAGTAATATCATATATTAACTGGATTTAGTCACTACTACATACTCAACCTCTATAGTTCAAAGAGTGACAATTATCTATAACTTTGACATCCAACTAACAGATGTAGTTCCAACAGTAAATATATAACCGATGATACTTTTTCGGTGATCAAATTCACCTCCAAAATTTGCATCTATGGAGCCTTGTACCTTTAACTCACCCTTACCAAAGTACAAACACTTTATTGTGGTGCATAGTAGGTACTTTAAAATCTACTTAACAGCTTCCCATTGAATTTTACATGGGTTTGACATAAACCTACTCACAACTCCTATTGCATGACTAATTTATGATCTCGTACAGTCCATTGCATACATCAAACTCCCAATAGCTGAAGTGTAACGAACCTTGGCCATGAAGTCTTTCTCTTTCTCCACCTGAGGGTATTGATCCTTGGATAAACGAAAACGACATGCTTATAATGTACTGACTGGCTTGGCATCACCCATGTTAAATCTCTTCAAAAAACGATCAATGTACTATGACTGAGATATCTGCAAAACTTTTATATGTTTATCTCTTGTGATTTGCATTTCAAGCATCTTCTTCACTGGACCCAAGTTCTTTATATCAATTTTTTTTATAATTGTTGCTTCTATCTTTTAATATCATTTATATTTGAACCTACTATTAACATATCATCAACATAGAGTAGCAAAATGATATACCTTGACTTACTTCTTTTAAAATAGGAATAGTGGTCCGCATTACACTTCTGGAATCTCTTTTTGTGCATATAACCGTCAAATTTCTTGTACCACTGTCTTGGAGCTTGTTTTAGACCATACAAACTTTTATTAAGTCTGCATACCATGTTCTCTTTCCATTCTTTTAAGAAACCTTTTGGATGATACATGTATATATCCTCATCCAAGTCCCCATGAAGAAATACAGTCTTCACATCTAACTGTTCAAGATAAAGGCTTCAATGACAATAATACTCAACACCAATCTAATAGTATTAAGCTTCATAACAATACTCAGTTCCTTTCTTTTGTTGGAACCATTTGACAACTAGTCGGACTTTGTATCTCTTAGAGCCATCATGCTCATCTTTCACCCGGTACACCCATTTGTTATGAAACGTCTTCTTACGCATGAGTAACTCAGCTAGTTCTCATGCCTCATTTGATATTAAAGACTTCATCTCATCTTTTTATGACAAGATCCCACTTGCTAACATCACTATTATGACAAGCTGCATCATAGTATTCACGCTCCCCTCCATCATTCAGTAACATATAGTTCAAGTATCTCATGTTGGGCACAAGGGGTTAGGAAGATCTTCTCAAAACATGAACACCCTCCTTACTGATCGGTCTATCCAGATGACTCTCCTTATTGAGGGTTTAATCCAATCATCTTTGTTTCTTAACTATATGGGACCCCTCAACATTTGCAAATACTGACCCATATGGATTTAAATCATTTGCTCCAGTTTTAAACATGTCCTTGTATATAACTGTTTCATTGAAGATCACGTCTCTAATTCAGATCATCTTCCTACTTTCCTCATCCTAGACCCGATAACCAAACTCATCTTCACCATAGCCGATCAAGAAACAATTCTTCGATTTGGGATTAAACATGTTTCTGCCTTGATCACTAATATGAACATAGAACACTAAATAAATATCATGGTAAAAGTATACCAACAAAAAAATTTATCTATTTTTTTTAAATATATAATAAATTATAGTAATCCAAATTTGCGGACTAAATTTTCCTTCAAACAAATTTGCGGACAAACATCGAATGAAGTCGTATCATCAAAGATTAGTGGATGAAGATACAATTTTCTCACTCCTCTTTAAATTCCAAACTTAAAAATCCAAAAGGTTGAACTACCATCGGCAATTAAAATGTTAATTGTGGGACAATGTGATGTAAGTTTTTTTCATATTATTTTTATAATATTAATAACTTTTGGTAAATATGATGCTTTTTGAAATAAAAAAGAAATCGAAAACTTTTTTATGATGATCACAATAAATTTTGGACTGATTGTGATAAAATAAAAACATAAAAAACTTTTTAAAAAATTAGAACTTAATATAATTTTCAAAGTATTCGATGCTATTTCTTTAAAAAAAGTTTTCTATACCAATATTGTACGAGTTTTTCTAGTAAGGATTCCTCTTTAATCCTATCATTCCACTTTTCTCTTCTTTGTCTCCTCCGGTTATTCTAAACCTTAATTGATTACAAAACTCAAGCTTCACCCTTCTTAAAAAAACACTTCCAACTTCTCTCAAACATTTACCCAATTCAAGTCCACCTTAAATCTCCATCAATTTCATTCAAGAACCACAAAAATTTAAAACCCACACAATATTTGAATCTTACATGTACCATAAAATCGAAAAATCATTGCTTAAAATTACAAAATAGAGTTTATGAAATAGAAGCCTTGGTACTACACACAACTTCGAGTTTAAAAATCATTACAAATCAACATTTTTGAAATTTCAAATTTCAAAATTTGGGGTTTCGGTATAAGGTAGTTCTTCGGGAATTATAACGAAATCTTTTATATCTCTGCCCCTGCTATAGGAGAAGCATATTCCATGAATGCTTACTTCGTAAAATGTTTAAATTAGGAAATAGTCCTTCGACTATCTAGTTTTTTTATTAGTCTCTATTTTAAAATCATAAAATCATCGTGAAAGTCTTTGGACTTGCCAAAATCTATGAATTTAATTATGACTTCTAAAATTTATAAATTGAATCACTCAACTTAGTAAAATCGATAAATTTAGTCTCCGCTGGTCATATTTATTAAAAAAAAAACTCATAACGTTTGCATTCATTAATACTCTTTATTATAGAAAAAACATTTTTAAAAACACATTTGAATATAATAATAATAATTCATATATACAATTTTTTTATATGATTTTTTAACACTAACATATGTATTTAATAAATTAAAATATTTTTGAGGTTAAAAGATTTGTCGATATCTATCTTACAAACCAATGCGGAATTAAAATTTTAACAATATATTTTTCTTCGCTTTTATCTCATATTTTCTTCCTTGGTAAATCGTTATTCGTTTTCTAAAACATTACAAGTTTATTTCTTTTAGTATAATTGAAATTATTACTATTAATATTACTATAATCATGAGATAAAATATTACATCAAAATTTAATTATAATTTTGTGTGTTCTTTTAGGAAGACGGTAAATCACATTAATATATCAGTACACTTGGTTTAAGTTATATTTTCCCATTTCTTAATTAAACATTCCCCATAAATTATCAACATATCGGAACACATATTAATGAGTTATAAATTAACCAATAGTAAATTAAAACAGTATTTAAGTAGTTGAAATTAAAACTAAATTACGACTATAAACATCAATTCTTATTATTCACTAGAAATATACTTAATTTAAACTAATCATTTTCATATAAATTTTTAATTTTTCAATAGTATAAACTATTAATTTGTATGTATGTCTTTACAAAATGTAATATATATATATATATATATATAATTATATATAATTATATTTCTATCCTCTAATTCAAATTATATTTCATATACGTATTTATTAAAATTAATTTAGACAAAATCTAAAAAAATACGAATTCGATATATATATATATAAATAAAAATATTTTCTCTAAAGAATATTAAAAAGTTGTCCGTATACAAATCATATAAATTTATTATATACATAACGACTATTTTAGTGTATTTTGAAATTTTCTATAACTCAATTATATAATTTTTTATCCTATCACTTTGTATATATTTTGTATCTTGTTCAGAGAAACACTGCCCAATAATCTTGTTATATATGTTTTATTTTTTTCTAGTGTAGGATTTGATAACCCCAATAATGTTGTTGTATATAATCTTCTTATATATGTTTCGCTTTTTTCTAGTGTAGTATTTGATTTCGTGACGCTTTTATATAATGGTCGAATAACAAATTATTAAGTAGAGACCATAAAACCTTGGGTCACATTCCAATATAATATTATAAGCAGAGATAAGGCAGGGTGGTACACAAATGTTGAATCAATGTA
Source organism: Limnanthes douglasii subsp. nivea (assembly GCA_036936605.1). NCBI lineage: Eukaryota > Viridiplantae > Streptophyta > Magnoliopsida > Brassicales > Limnanthaceae > Limnanthes > Limnanthes douglasii. The sequence continues at coordinate 4,165,490 of JAUPFV010000003.1, read as the reverse complement.
TAAAACCTTTATAACATAAAATTAAATAACTATTTATATTCAGTTGGTATATACTCCAAAACTTTAAACTACAAAACCTTAAACTTAAATAAAAGGGAAACTTGGTTCAAACGTTATAATTACCAAAATAAATATAATTTTTTTATATAGTTATATACCAAAACAATAAACTATAATTAATAGAATACCATAAAAAAACTATTGGTAACTTAAATTTTTTAATAATATAATATGCTATAATTAAATTTCGGTTTTTTTATTCTAGTACTAAAATCTCCGTGTATCATATTTAGTTAGAAATCTATTTTATATATATCATATCTAGTGTTTAAATACGTGTATTTTTCAATTGATATTAAATACTATTTTTGTTAAATTTATTAATTATATGATCTTTTATTGTATATAGAAGCTCACCATTGCTATTGACGATTGAATTCCTTAACAAATTTAGTACATAATTATAGTTGACGATTGAATTCCTTAACAAATTTAGTACATAATTATAGTTGACGATTGAATTCCTTAACAAATTTAGTACATAATTATAGTTATCGACTAAGTTGTGCATGTTAGCAAGTTTTTTTTCTCTCGCATCAAGAACCATCTTCCTAGTCTCCATCTATTCTTCAACAGAAACATGTTTTGATTTCTTCTCGAGCTTTGATTTGATCCAAATTAAACGAATTCCTGATCGAACTAAATAGGTTCTGTAATTGTTTCCAATCAATACGTTCATGAAGAAGAATTGCCATAGAAGATAGAAAAAGAGAGTGAGACACACAGAATAAGAAAATATAGAAAAAAGCTTGATATTCCACTTATAGAATGCCCACACCTCTTTTCAATAGTATAATCTGTTAGAATATTCGACTAAATTTGGAAAGCTGGATTCATGGAGTAATAGTTGGGGTCAACTATTGACCACTATAATTTGGGATTTCACATACTGTCCTTAATCTTCTCCCTATAAATTAGTGTATTAAGTTTCCTTGTATATGTCTCTAAGTTTTTTATATATTCACGGACAATATGTGAAAATATTACTATGAAAGAAAAAAACATAATAAAATCCTCTGATTACCAATTCAACATGGTATCAAAGCACGTGTGATTTTGGGAATTCTGAACATCCTCAACAAAGATGGCTGGCAATGAAGTCGTGGTCAGTCAAATCCCTGATGAATTAACAATGCAGATTGCTGCCTATCTGAGAAACGGTCTCGGAACACAACAACAAACAACTAACCCCGAGAATTTATCCCTAAAGATTAAACTCGGCGGTGACAACTATGCCCTATGGGCAAACCTGATGAAGAAAGCAATTGTGGGAAGAGGCAGAGGTTCTCACATTACAAGGGAGCCGACACCTCCATCCAAAACTGACAAAACATATACAAGGTGGGAACAAGATGATCAATGTGTTTTCACATGGATTATTTAGAATCTTGAATCCAACTTGGTGAATAATGTCTCGCAATATCCCACTGCAAAAGCCCTTTGGGATGGGTTAGCCACCACATACGGTTCTGGTACAGATTTGTTACAGGTGTTTGACCTTCATAAGAGGGCTAATTCATTAAGGCAAGGGTCCGATACACTAGAAGACTTGTGGAACAAACTGCAGAACATCTGGATGTCTATAGATAGGCGAGATCCAAACCCTATGAAAGACCTAGAAGACATTCAGATCTACAATAAGAAGACTCAATACCAAAGACTCTATCAATTGCTAATGGTGATTAATGACAAGCTGGAACCAGTCAAGAGAGATATCGTGAAAAAGGATCATCTTCTTTCCGTGGAAACAGCATATGCTACAATACGAAGGGAAGTGGCCAGGCTTAATATACTAAAATCAAGTTCTTCTGATAGTAACTCGATTGAAATTGGAATGGGTTTGGCTGCTAAATATTCTGCATAGAGGTTTAAATTCTAATCCAAAGAGAAAGAATATAAATCCAAGTTGTATTGCACTCATTGTGAGATGAAGAAACAAACTAAAGAGACATGTTTCCAACTGGTTGGCTATTCAGAAAGGTGGGAGGACGATCATAAGGAGAAAAATAACCAGCGTTTCAGATCTAATGTCAAACGGGCTTCGTCTACAAGTGGCGGTGAAGATCCGACTAAAAATAAGCAAGGAAGTGGCACTGGTTTTGGAGGAATGGCGGCGAACTCCTATGAAAAACTTGGAGGTAAAGGGTTTGGGAGTTACACCTCAAACCCCTCTCTTATTAATTTCAAATATTTTCCATCAGACGCATCTTTCTTTGACAGGCTTGACCAAAGGTGTGTAAATGAAACATATGAGAAGCCCAAAGCCTGCCATGTTCACCCCCAATCTAGGAAATCGATGAATTAGATCTTCGATTGCGGGGCTACGAACACCATGTCTTATGATCCTAAAGACTTTGGTGACATGTCATATCTAAAGAAGTCCCACATTGAGACTGCTAGTGGAGAAATTTGTGAAGTCAAAGGGGGAGGGTCAATTACTTTTTCGGAAAAAATAGAAATTAAAAACTGCCTCTACATTCCTTCACTATCCTTAAAGTTATTATATGTTAGTCAAGTGACAAAACAACTCAACTCTGTGGTTCTTATGTATCCATTTTTTGCATTTTACAGGACATTCGTACGAATGAGATCATTAGGCGTGGTACTGAATAAAGAGGTCTCTATTATGTTGATGAGGTACTTCATAAAGGACATGTCATGCTTGCTCGCGGAACAACCGAAAGGAAACTTTGGTTATGGCACCGACGACTTGGTCATCCTTCTTTTAGCTATCTTAAAAGTTTGTTTCCTAGTCTTGTTTTGAATAATTCCATTCATGAGAAATGTGAAACTTGCATTCTTGTAAAAAAATCACAGGGTCTCATTTAATCAAAGTAATACTAGAGTTGATTATGTTTTTTTGCTAATCCATTCTGATGTTTGGGGTCCAGCACCAAATTCCACTGACAATCAAATCAAATACTTTGTTTTATTTGTGGATGATTTCTCAAGAATGACTTGGATATACTTCATGAAACATAAATCGGAAGTGCCAGAAATATTTGTTTGTTTTTACAAAATGATTTTGACTCAATTTGAAAAACAAAATACAAATTCTCCATTCTGATAATGGAACATAGTTTGTCAGCCAAACAATGCATAATTTTTTCAAAACATATGGTCTTATCCATCAAACCACTTTTCCAAACACACCTCAACAAAACGGTACCTCAGAACGAAAAAATCGTACTTTACTTGGAAAAACTCGTGCTATTATGATTGAATCTAGAGTTCCTCACTCTCTTTGGCCAGAAGCTCTTGCTACAGCCACGTATCTTGCAAATCGTCAACCAACCCAAAGTCTAGGAAATAAAACTCCATTACAAGTTCTTGCCACCCAACTTACAATTCCATCGGTTATGACCTTACCACCTCGTGTCTTTGGTTGTTCGGTGTTTGTTCATATCCCTAAGACTAGTCGAAACAAACTTAATCTGTGTGCTGAAAAGTGTGTATTCGTTGGGTATGGTGTCCATCAAATGGGCTATCGGTGTTATAATCCGGTTACTCGTCGAATCCATGTCACCATGGACTGTGACTTCTTAGAATCCGATTATTATTTTTACCACCAATCTCGTGCTCAGGGGGAGAAAGTAAGTGAATCACTCGACTGGTTGCTATATGAAAGTTACTTTGAGGATGTGCCGACGGAGTCGGTAGATGGCGCCATCGAACACGCCTCTTCCAACATAAATGAGACTGACGAGGCAGTTCTTACCACCAATGATTCTCCCGAAGACAATGTCCAACAAGAAATAAATGCCATGGATACTACCAGCGAATCAGCCGAAGAAAATATCCATCAAGAGGTAAACAATTTACAATGTCATAATTCACAAAATGCTACTGACCATGACATTTCAGGAAGTTCATTTGTTGAAAATCAAACTCTGGTTCTTCCCCAAAGAAAAAATAGAGGGGTTCTTCCTGACCGGTATTCACTGAAACACGTTCCTCGTGCTTCTACATATCCGGTAAAAACGGACATGAAATGAATGACGAAGATTGCAAATGCGCTTTCAGCTACTATTCTCTCTGAACAAATCCCTAAAACAGCTCAAAAAGCTAAGAAGATGACTGAATGACATGGGGCAATGAATACCAAAATGGAAGCTCTAAAAAGGAATGGTACATGGGAGAAGTGTGTGTTACCACAAGGAAAGAAAGCAGTCGGGTATAGATGGGTGTTTAATATAAAATATAAATCTGATGGCACCATTGAGCGACACAAGGCAAGATTGGTTGCCAAAGGATATACACAAACATATGGTATAGACTACTCCGAAACGTTCTCTCCGGTTGCAAAGATTGACACTATTAGAGTTTTACTTTCAATAGCCGCGAATAAAGATTGGCCTCTTCATCAATTTGATGTAAATAATGTTTTCTTACATGGAGACTTGGAAGAAGAGGTATATATGGAACCCTTACCAGGGTTCTCTGATGTTTTTCAAGAAAATGAGGTATGTAAACTGAAAAAGGAATTATATGGGCTCAAACAGTCTCCTCGTGCTTGGTTTGGGAGATTTACAATGGTAATGAAGCAGTATGGCTACAAATAGAGTAATGGAGATCATACCTTGTTTTACAAAAAGAGAGGAGAATTAGTCACTTGTCTTATAATATATATCGACGATATGATTATAACGGGGAATGACGAAGAAGAAATTAGCTCTCTTAGGAAAAACCTCTTCAAGGAGTTCAAAATGAAAGACCTTGGGGGATTGAAGTATTTCCTAGGAATCAAGGTTCTTAGGTTAAGAGGAGGGATTTATATCTCCTAACGTAAATATATATTGGATTTATTAGCTAAAGTTGGCATGGTGGATTGCAAACTAAATGACACTCTTATGGTTGTGAATCACAAACTAAAGATAATTGAAAGGGTCAGACCAGCGAGTAAAGAAAGGTACCAAAGGTTGGTGAGAAAATTGATTTACCTGGCTCACACTTGACCCGACATTGCATACGCGGTGAGAGTAGTTAGCCAGTTCATGCATCATCCTCAGGAACACCATATGGAGGCAGTAATGAGGATTATTCGATATCTCAAAGGCACACCAGGAAGAGGCATAATTTTTAAGAAAAATGGACACCTTGATGTTGAAGTATTCACAGATGCTGATTGGGGAGGGAATCCTAATGACAAGCGATCAACTGCTGGCTACTTTACTCTTCTTGAAGGTCACTTGGTGACTTAGAGGAGTAAGAAACATAAAGTAGTATCATTGTCAAGTGCTGAATCAGAATTTAGAGGAATCGTTAAGGGGATTACCGAGATACTTTGGTTAAAGAAGATAATGAAAGAAATCGGATCCCCTCTGAAGTTTCATACTCAGTTAATATGGGATAATAAAGCTGTGATTTAGATTTCAGAGAACCCGGTACAGCACGATAGAACAAAGTACGTTGAAATTGATAGGTACTTCATAAAAGAAAAGATTGAAGATGAGATAGTCGAACTTCCGTTTGTTAGATCTGAAGACCAACTGGCAGACATCCTAACAAAAGCGGTTGCTGCAAGAACATTCGAATCAGTTTTATCCAAGTTGGGTATTGGTGATCCCACTACACAACTTGAGGGGGAGTGTTAGAGTATTCGACTAAATTTGGAAAGCTGGATTCATGGAGTAATAGTTGGGGTCAACTATTGACCACTATAATTTGGGATTTCACATACTGTCCTTAATCTTCTCCCTATAAATTAGTGTATTAAGTTTCCTTGTATAGGCCTCTAAGTTCTCTATATATTCACGGACAATATGTGAAAGTACTAATATGAAAGAAAAAAACATTATAAAATCTTCTGATTACCAATTCAACATAAACTATTAATTTTTATGTCTCTGTTTACAAAATGTAATATATATAATTATATTTTTATCTTCTAATTCTAATTCAAATAGAATGTTAGACAAAATCTAGAAAAAATAAGAATTCAAACTATAACTAAAAGTGTTTTCTCTAAAGAATATTAAAAAGTTGTATCACGTTGAAATTTTATAGAACTCAATTATATACCATTTTAGCCTATCACTTTGTATCATGTTCAGAAAAGCACTGCCGACAAAAATCAGCACATAAAAAAGGGTGAATTAGGTATGAACAACAATACTGATAACCCTTGTTATATATGTTTTGTTTTTTTAACCCCAATAATCTTGTTATATATGTTTCGTTTTAAGCATTTGTTTTGGTGAATTTTAGCTAGTTTTATGAAATAAAATTCAACCAAATACAATAGTTTTTTAGAGCATTATTGATTTTTTATGTGTTGCATTACTATTATACAAAGTGAAACTTTTATTAGTTACTAGATTGCACGAGTAAATTTAGTTTCCTTATTTGTGTGATTTGTTTTTCAATAAATAGTATCTAGCTATTACATAGACTCCGAGTCACCCTTTCACATTATTTTGTGTATAAACTAAAATTAGTTTTTTTATTATGGCAAATCAAGATGTTTCAGTTCTAGTTGTAGATGGGCGAAGTAAAGGTGGCTAGCCGATATGCTAACGACATACAGTTCCAATTACAGAGGTAATTAATGAATGGATTTATCTTTTTCTTAGAATTCTAATGTCTAGTATTTTTTAGTGTTTTTTATTTTATGAAAACATATTGTATGTATATGTTTTGTATTTGTCTCTGTTGTGCTTTTATTCCTATGTTTTCATGGTTTTAGTTCGGATTTAGTCACATTTGATTTGATTCGGTGGTCATCGTTTTACTTTATTTGATTTATTTTAGTGAGTCTAGGTTTTTTTATAATTTATATTTAGATAAACGATTAAATCAAAACTCATATCTAAAAATAAGTGTTGATGTATTAGAAGAAAAAATAAAAAAAAAACTAACGTAAAAACAATAAGAAATAGTTAATTTTTACTATCTATTTATTTGATTTTGTTTTAACAGTAACCACCGCTATGATGGCATTAGATATATCCGTAAACTTATAATTCTTTACTTTTCACCTCTCCTATTAATATTTTTCATAAAAACAAGCATGCATGCCTGTATTCTTAATGGAAAATGCTACTAGCTATATAATTGTATTATTTATCTTATTTATTGGAATTGAAGTTTTTTCAATAAAAAAAGTTATCTAGGTTAGAAAAGTGTTTTTTTTACATTATCTTTTCTATTTTATTTGTAAATTGTTCAAAAATTTTAATGTTAAGAAAAAGTAGATGACTTCATATTTAATGGTTTTAAAAATCTTCTAATTTCCTTTGAAGTGATTTGTAATGGTTTATACTCTCATCTAACTTTTAATATTTTTTTTTATTTTTTTATTTTAATACTAGATATTAAAACTATTAGTACGAATTTTTGTAACACTTTTCAAATGTTTTAGAAAACCAATTAAATGGTTAAAATTTTATCTTTTTTTACCCGTGTAATATGTCCTTATTTTGAGCCCTATGAGGAGATCCATACCTGTCGTCATCTGAGGTGTCCTATATCCGTCGCTGCACTCCATGAAAATCCTCTAGTGCAAGATAATCTTCCTGTTGTTGAAAACCTTCAGCTTGCAGTGCAAGATATGTTTCCTGCTGCTGAAAACCTTTCCCTTGCAGTGCAAGATAATTTTCCTGTTGGCGGAAAAATAATAAACACCACTCTTTTAAAACAAACAAACAACTTTGATAAATATTGAAATATTTATACTTTCTAAAGCTTGTTTGTTGTTTGCCTCTTTTGTGATAAGGCCCGAGATGGCATTCATGGCTGGATTCTTTTGGGTTGTTACGGTTTCCAGAAAACTTAAATGGCTTGCATATTACCCCACTTCATTAGGTGTTTTGGTTTTGAAACTTAGCATTTAAGCTTAGTTGTTAAAAAAGGTATACATATACATATATATTTTGCAATTGAACATCATAATTTGCTATATTATATTGCAATGTGACAAATGGTTGGCTGATCTAGAATTTGAAATAGGGTGAAGCTATTTCCTCCATAAAATTTATTATTTCCTCCATCATTCCTAAAAAACTCCATCTTGTTATTTCCTCCATAAAGGAAAATCCTAATTTATCCTTATTTAAATTTTACACCAAAAACCCAAATTTCTCCAGTAACTATCCATCTTCGTCTCTTCTCTTCTAACCCTAAAAAACCCTAGTCACCAAACAATTTTGAAGTAGTTTCTACAGTTCCAAAAATAAAAATCTATCGTTAATCTTATTTTTATTTTAAATATATGGGTTGACATATCGAATAAAATCTCTTTTTAAATCTATGATTTTTTTTGCATGAGTTATAGGAACTCTATATGCTGAAAAAAAAATTATTCATCGTTTAGTCGAGTTCCTGCATATCGAGTTACTAGTTTAATCGTTTTTTAATATCGATTTCTGGTTTTCTGGTTTAATTGTTTCTTTCCTGTATATCGAGTTCAAAATATAGATTTTTTGTGGTTTGATTATGGTCTGTTGATTGGATTCTTTTTTTTAAATATTATATTTTTTAAAAAACGTTATTCGGAGTGGTTGTCTCAGAACTACATGTTTATTAACCTTCAAAATAGAAAGATTACAATGTTTTAGAACAATGGATAAGACTCTACTTAAAAGATAACCCAGTGACACAATCTAAACTACTAGAAAATATATGAACATTAGGAACACTAGGTTTATAGCTAAGAAATTTAATTTTAGGCATACTAGAAATAGATGGTTCATCTAGTTTATACAGTCCATTCTCAATTCTCACTATAAGTAAGGTCCTCCATGTTACCTTGTCCTTCACAAAACTAAAAACATGAAACTCAATAAAAATATCATTATTTAGGGTTAGTTGATTAACGTATAAAAGTTTTTTATTGATTTGTGGTACGTGTAGAACATTATTTAGGTTGATATGTTTATTTGTTTTAGTTGGTATGATTGATTTTCCTAACTGTTATATACTCAGTTTATTACCATTCCATATTGTTATAGACTTGTTACATGTATAGTCTATTTTATGAGTCATCAATCTTGATGAGTTAGTGAGATGGTGGCTAGTACCTCCAAGGTCCCGTAAAGCCATAAGAACATTCCGATCTTGATCACTCATGTGCTGGTAATTATGAACTTGTCCCATAGTAGACACCACTGTGACCATGTTTACCATAAATATGACAAGTAGGTTATTTATTAACCTACCTCCTCTACCTCTAAAATTACCTCGAAACCTGTAGTTATTAGGATAGTTGTTAAAGTTCTTACCTCTGAATCCTCTGCCTCGTCTTCTGTTCTAATTTTTTGTCATATTATTACAGTTACTAGTATTAGATGATCCTGGGTCTGACTTATTTACAGAGGTCAGATTCAAATTAGCCATAGATACATGTAACTTGATAAGTTGATCAAGTTTACTCTCAAATGTTAAGAAGCTTGAAGATCAAAAAATTTCTTTACCTCTTTGTTAGCTAAATGAACAGCTATACATGTGTATTTAGTATCCAAACCAGCTAAGACCTGAGAGACCAAATCATCCAGAGTAATAGGGGATCCAGCCAAAATTAGATTGTCTACAACATGTTTTATTTTTCCTAAGTATTCTTCCATTGTGGAAGTGTCCTTCCTGGTTCTCTAAAATTCTAATTTAAAAAATGTAACTCTAGATTTGGTTCAAGAACCTGATAACTGGAGTTAGGCATCCCACAGTCTTTTGGAGGTTTCTTCCTTCATTAGTTGGGATACTACTTCAAGGGTCATTATATTCAATATTTTATTAATGGATCTATTTGGTACACTGATCAGCTTGGAAGGACATGGTTTTTTTACCAATGATGAAACCTCCAAGCTTATTCCCTCTTATGATAGGTAAAATTATAGTTTTCTAAAGTGAAAACTATTCGATCTAACCTCAACATGTTAAAGGTATTGATCTGATTGATTTACAAGTTTTGTTAGTCATGAGATTGTCAGCTAGAGATTACCCAAAACCTGTAAACTATGAGCTAAAAATTTGAAAGTCTGCATTTTCCATTGAAGCAAGCTTGCTATAGTACTTTTCTTGGAGGGATTTTTCTATCCAAGAAACCTAAAGATCTCCAAGAAAGATCTTGCTTTTCTTCTACCTCCTGAAGCCTCAAATCTACTGATTTATTAATCTTCATCAGCAATATGGACTCAAATGTGGCATCTTATGCAAATATCATTAAGAAGAATCAAACAAAAATGAAAAACTTGAATTCAGTCCAGAAACTGCAATGGTAATAGCAGATCATATATCAATTCAATACAACAAGATGTTCAAGAGTAGCTGAAAAACTAATCGAAGCATTCTTTTATTGGAAAATCCACACACGGATTGCCAAAAAGAAATCTTCTTTTGCAGTTTCTTGAGTCTTTCAAATTTCAATCAGCATATAGATACAAGACTTGTGACTCAAGACACATTATAATAGAACTTGACTCAAAGCAAGATCTTTGTAAACTATGGCACAGATTTGTGTGGACTATAGAAAGTACGGTGATGAGACTTCTTAATGGACTGGAAATTTCAGCAAAGAAAGTCCAATAGCCCTTGTTTGGATTAAAATTCACCTTCCATAATACTTACATGATAAGAATATAGTCAAGTCCCTTGCTTCGATGATTGGAGATCCTTTGGTTGTGAAAGTTCCAACTGAAAATAAGCTATTTCATTCTTGCACTGCTCTGGTTGAAATTGATGCTACTAAAAAACTTCAAAGTGATGTGTGGATTGGGTTCGGAAACAATTATGGTCACTAGGCTAAAATTTCATACTTAAACGTTCCTCAATACTGTATACACTGCCATCACTTGGGTCACTGAAAATATAAATGCAAAAATGTTCAGAAAGATATTACAGATGATTTAGCAAAAGATTTGGATGCTACTGAAACGATAATCAACAAGAAAGTGACAATCATCAAGAAAGTGACAATCTTCAAGAAAGTGAAATAAAAGATTGTCAATGAAGCTATAACAGATCAAGAAAAGGTTCAATATCAATATAAAGTTATAACAAATCAAGAAAATGAGCAAGATCATAAGGAAATTACAACATGAATCAAGACCTCAGAACCATGAGAAATTATAGAGGCAATTCAGGCTCTGGCATTTGGTGTTAATGTCGCTAACACAGAATACAAAAAATCTAGATTCAGATTCTTCTAAAAAAACATACAATATTGGAAGTATCCAAAACTTTCCAAGATTAAACATTAGTAAAGAAAAATGAACATCTAAATCTCTTGAACTTTATAGAGAAGATGAAGTTTCTAATAGTAAAAACTCTATTGAAAGAATAGATCATGCACCAACAGAAAAAATGGATATCAGTCCAGCACATAGAAATGAAGAAGGAACTGGAAATCATTCTGATCATAGAGTAATTACAGAAAGAACTACAGAAGAACCAAAAAAGAATGAAAGAGGTGAAGAAGAAAGAAGCTTCAATTTTTTTTTGACAAAAAACTAAAGGCTGCAAAAGGAAAGAAAAGAACGAGAAAAATCATCAAAACTCTGCAAGTCAATAGAACAACTTGGATGAAATGAGGTCTTGGATGAACAATTCCTACCATTTGTGGAAAGAAACTGGAACCAGGAGATGGATGGTGATCCTTTATTCAGATTCTGGAACAAGCTTAAGTGCCTTAAAAAGGTCTCACACATTGGATCAAAACTTATATTGCAATATATTCAATAAAGTTCATGATTTTGAAGAAGAAGTTATGGCCATGGGAATGAAACACCAGAATCTGCAAACCAATGAATCCAAGCACAATCTAGCGAAAACTAATGCTCTGCTTATCAAGGCTTAAAAGATGGAAGAAACTTTCTAGAGACATCAGTGCTACTCAGAAGCTTACTTTAGCTGGAGCCCGGGAAAAGATTCGTGAATGGAGCTGCTTGGATGAACATCTTGAAGCTCAATGAAGCTATTCAATGGAACTCCTCAATCTTGGTATGAATTAAAGTTGAATTGAGAGAATCAAGAACACAAATCTTCACAGAGAGTTTTTAGCAGTGGAAAGAGTATTGTGCTTCTGATTATTTCATAGGTCCCAACTAACTTCTTCAGCCTCTTTAAATAGACTGAGTGAGTTAGTTAGAAAAACGGTTACATAAAGGATTATTTGTAATTCAGCCCCTATATCTGTTCAAAAACCTAATTTAACTCTATCTTTACAGAACTTATCAATTTAGCCCTTATCAATTTGCATTTAGGTCCCTGAAGAATATCTTTCCTTATCAGTAGCCCCCCTAGTTCTTATATAGACAATTTATAAGAACTATTCACTCTTCGAGAATTACCCCAAGTGAATCTAGCCTTTTCATTACAATTAGGCCTAATAACTCGCAACCTTACTTCGAATCTAAGAACAAGCGCTAACAGGCTTCTCTATTCACTTCGAATCTTCTGACTTCGAATCTGCTGACTTAGAACACAATATTGCCTCCACTTCGAATTTGTTGGCCAGAGATGAAACTTTACTTGTGCTTCGAATTATTTGACCCCTACTTGAAAGATTGACTAGACCCTACTTGATAGGTCTGTGACATAACACATTCCCTTTTCTTTTCGTATTCCACCCAATGATATCAACTCACTGGCTTTGCCTCTTCAAGTTCTCAACGTCTTTCCTTTTAACTATAAATACCCAGCTCTTCCTTCATTGATAACTTTTTAGAGAAATCACTTCTAAACCATCTTCATCCTGTTCTTCATCTTCATCCTGTTCTTTATCTACCTTCAAGCCATCTTCATCCTGTTCTTCATAAACCTTCAAATCATCTTCATCCTGTCCATCCACTAAAGCGACTTCTCAGATCAATACCTATTGTATGAGAAGATATCCCAAATACAAAAAATCCAAACCCAGAAAACCAGTAAAAGCAAAGAAACCTCTCTTCCCTGGTTCTAGCAATCAAGTATTTGGGGCTTACGATTATCTTTGTATTTCTCAAAGAGCTAAAGAATACAAAGTTGCTGGGTTAATCTACAACGGTCCTCATTCTTCCCTTACCACCTTTAAATACGGTAACTTCGATCCCAATCTTGCTACTTCGTCTTCACCCTTAGCTTCAAACCCAGAATCTAGCCAAGAACCTTTTCCTCTTCGAAATCAACCTACTTCTCCACCATTAAGACCTCATCAAAAATCTAAGGGTGCCACTTCTGATAAACCATCAACTGATAAAAATCCACAACTCAAATCGCCTATCCCACAATTCGAAGCAACTAGAGAATTTCTACCCAAATCACTTACCCTTCAAACCGAAGCTGTTAAAGTTAAACCACGCAAAAAATCGACCTTTCTAGCAATGGGTGATGATGCAGAGACCTCTTCTCCTCCCCCAAAAGAAGTGGTTGACGTTACACCAGAGAGTAGTCAACCAATTCTTGTGACTCAACAGGAGACTCAAATCCGAAGTCATTCTAATGAAGCCACCGACGAGGACAACAACAAAGAAAATGATTCTGAAGCTACTGAATCTGATGCCGAAGAGGAATCCGAGGCTGACGGCGTGGTCCTTCCGAAGAAGATTCGAGGAAAGAAACCTCTCATTACACTCCCCGAGGACGTTGCTGCCTTGGTTCAGGAAAATCTTAAATCACTTTCTCCTCGGTACATTCTTGCCCTAAAGAATGTATCCTATACTTACTACCCCGAGTCAGAGAAAGAGAAGCTCAAAAAACTATGGGGATTAACCGATAACATGACTCTTCGACTACCAGTAGAAGGAGAAACGCCTCTGAGCTGTCAGAAAGACGAGCTGGTAGTCTACCCTGAGCTTTTCAACTGGGGACTTCAATTTCCCCTCGATCCGATGATAGTGAGGTACTTCGAGATTCATGGGTTGTGTCCAACACAAGTTACTCCAAACCAGCTTTTTACCTTATTTTCTGCTATCATGGTGTCGAGGCTGGGAGGCATTCCCCTCGAAATTGAAGACTTCATCTCGGTGACCAAAGTTTCTAATGGGCCAGTTTTGCCGTTCTATTACCTAACTCTAGAGGTTGATTTAAAAATTATCGACGACCTCCTCGAAGCTGATAAACTTTGGAAGCAAAGCTTCGTCTTCTTATCAGGAGCTTGGGAAAATGGCAAAGAGATTTCCGATGCCAATCCCTCAAAACTCACCCTTACTTGGAGAGATAGCAGTAAGTAACACCTCTTTTTTTTTAAAAAAAAAACTTAGCCAAATTAATCAATTTTATTTATCTAACTGTTTATCCCCCCTTTTTCTTAGAAATTCTGAGGCGATTTAAAAGTCGTCGGAAAGATGCCAAGGTTATCTTCCAGCAAATGGCTGAGTGGGCAGAAAAGTCCTGGGGAAATGGCTTTCACTCAGCCTTTGAGCGATCAACTTTGTCAACAGCCATCTCTGGCGTATATCCTTAGGAGCTGACTTCCCTCAAGATCCGATGATCCCCCCGGATCCTATCCTAGCAGTTCAGAGAATACTTGCACCAGATGGGAAATGCTACCTTCCCACCAGAAATCGAAGTGAAAGCCACCTACCACTGAAGAAGAAGGGAAAGCAAACCCTCAAAAAACCCAACACAGTCAAGGCTAAACTTTCCAACCATTCGAAGACTGCAAGAAAGCGAAAAGCATCTACATCTCAACTTCCCCCCATATCCGAAGAAGATGAACCTGCACAAAAGAAAAAGAAAGAAAGCAATACTCCCAAAAAGAAAAAGAAGAAATCCATTACTCCACAGAAAAAGAACGAAGCTGATATGCTCGAGGAGGTATTGGCTTCCGAGGTGCATGAAAAAATCTTTGTGGAAGAAAATCCTCAAGGGGGATTGGCATTGGGAGATAGCCAGGAAATTGATTATCTTAATTTCGAAGATTTAAATTCGAGCGGAGATTTTGCAGCCACCGGTGAAGATTTTCGATCTATCAACACCATTCCATTGACTTCTGCCGATGCTGCCACAACTTCAAAATCCAATGCAATCATTCCTGTTTATCATCACTCATCGAACTTGCCCAATCCTAACAGATCCGATGAGGTAACTTCGATTCTTCGCCCTTTTACAAGTTTAAGTGCTGCAGCCAAGAAATTATGTGAAGAGGTGAACAATTCTCAAACCCAATTGGAGCTTCTTGCACAAGAGCTAGTCAAGAGCAAAAAGGAGACAGAATCTGAAAAAGCCTCGAAAAACGGAGCACTTCAAAAGTTCGAGGCTGAAAAAGAAAAACTTCTTAAGGAACATAAAGAAGAAATCGAAGCTCTTGAGGCTGCTCATCGACTGGCTCTTGAAAGTCTAAAGTCTCAACATTCTACTACTATTTCCGAAGAGAAGAAAAAATCTTCCGATGCTGAGAAACTTGTTAAAGAAACTCAGAAGAAACTGGAAAATTGCCAAACTCAGCTGACCACACTTCGAACAGGATTCGAGGAAGAAAAGAATGTTGCTGTCAAAAAGGCCGAAGCCGTTGTTGGTTCTTTAATGCTTGAAGGTATCAAGAAAGCTCAAACTGATACAGCTATTCAACTTCTTCGAGAGGTTCATGCTGCTTGTCCAAGGCTGGATTTAACGGATCTTTGGAAACAAGTTCCAGAAGAAAGTCGCCCAAAGGAAGCGTTCGAGGTGCCACCAAGCTCCTCAGAAGAAGAAGATGCTTCGGAAGGGTCATTGGAAGAAGAAGAAGATGCCTAATAGATTAGGCGTGTCATGCTTGTTTTTTGTGTATTTGGTTAAGTAGTTTTCTCCCCTTTTTGTAAGCTTCATGTTTTTTTCGACGAACAAGCAACTTTTTTTTTAATATTTTAAACTTCTGGTGTACTTATTTAAACTTGTCGTTTCGAAAAAAAGATGCATTTATAAATCATGGCACCTCGAAAATTAGATGCATTCATAAGACGTGGCACCTCGAAAATTAGATGCACTCATAAGACGTGACACCTCGAAAATTAGATGCACTCATAAGACGTGGCACCTCGAAAATTAGATACACTCATAAGACGTGGTACCTCGAAAATAAGATGCACTCATAAGACGTGGCACCTCGAAAATTTGGTTGTTTCTTCAAAGCTATTGCTTCGGAAAATTATTCTTGGTCAACTTTCAAAGATGATCAATCTTTGCCAAGTCATCAAAATAATAAATCACTTATCATAGTAAACAACCAATGGCCAAAATAAATTTTATTAAAAGATTCAATATTAACCAGACACCTCGTTAAAACCTTTCTGGGCCAACAGATAAGGAAAGAGTATGTCTGTTTTACAAAAATTCGAAGTTCGGTTTTACTCACAGTACAATTTCAAATGCTCTATATTCCAAGGATGTTTGAGCATCCTCCCCTCTCGATCAGACAACCTGTAGGAACCTGGCTTGACCTTCATTTTAACTTCGTAAGGACCTTCCCAATTCGGAGCCAATTTTCCGAGGTGCTTGTCCCTAGTATGAAGAAATACTTTTCGTAACACTCGATCGCCAATTTTGAATTCTCTCCTCTTAACTTTAGCATCGTACCTGCTTCTCATTAATGTCTGATAATGGACCACATTCAAATGCGCTTTGACCCTTTTTTCCTCTAACAAATCAAGCTCAACCCTTCTAGCTTCATCGTTATCCACATCGGAATATCGTAGTAGTCTGTAGGAAGGCAATGTAGATTCTGCAGGGCACACAACGTCCATTCCATATACCAAAGAAAAAGGAGTCTCTTTTGTAGCCTCTCTAGGGGTTGTTCGATATGCCCACAACACTTCTTGAAGATAATTTGGCCATTTACCTGCTACTCCTGCCAAATTTTTCTTCAAACCATCCAAAATAGATCTATTCGTAACTTCCACCTGCCCATTTGCTTGGGGGTGGAAAGGAGTAGAAAAGCATTGCTGTATTCCTTTCGAAGAGCAAAAAGAGTCCATTTCCTTGTTATTAAATTGAGGACCGTTGTCCGTCGTTATTTTTCAAGGAACTCCAAAACGGTAGCAGATGTTACTTTGAATAAACTTGATTACATCCTTAGCTTTTGTCCCAGCTAAAGGTTCTGCTTCTGCCCACTTCGAAAAATAATCAACCGCAACAATAATCATCTGTCTTCCACCAGAAGCCATAGGTAATGGTCCTACTAAATCAATCCCCCACCTATCGAAAGGAACCGCCTCTGAGATTGTCATTAGGGGTACTGCTGGTTTATGTATTAAATTTGCATACCTTTGGCAAGTATCACAGCTTCGAACTAACACTTTGGCATCCTGCAATATGGTAGGCCAATAATACCCTGCTAACAATACCCTACGCGTTAAAGCTTTGAATCCACAATAAGCTGATCCATCTCCATCATGCAGTTCAGATAGAATGTTTTGAGACTCTTGCTTACTTAAACATCGTAGCAAAGGTTTCGACGCAGATCTTTTGTATAATACCCCGTCCAATACTACATAACCAAGAGCTTTATACTTTATTTTCTTGAGCAAGTGTTTATCAAGAGGTAGTATTCCCCTCGAAATAAAGTTTAACAAATCAAACCTCCAATCACCTCGAGTGCACATCGGACCACTTACTACCTCATCAACAAACTCACACTGCTCAGAATTCGATATGATCGAGGGCGATGGTTGTGTCATGATCCATGGATATTCTTCAGAGTAAGCCATTGTTGCTAAAGAATCAGCCATTGTGTTGTTACCTCTTCGAATATGCTCTACTTCGACATTTTCAAATTGTGCCATCATTCCTCGTAGTTCTTGCAAGTACAAAACCAAACGTTCTTTTTTAGCTTCGGAAACCCCTTTAACATGGTTAACTACCAACTGCAAATTTGTTTCTAAGCGCACAAATGTTGCCCCACAAATCTTTGCTAATCGCAACCCTGCTAGCACAGCTTCATATTCAGCTTCATTGTTCGAAGCATGAAATCCAAATTTAATAGCTTGAAACTTAAATTCCCCTGTTGGTGCTACCAATTCAACTCCTGCACTTGACCATTTGTTACTAGATCCCCCATCTGTTCGTACTGTCCACATCGGATTCATGCCCTCTTCTTCACCTTTTTCCTCTTCGGGTCTACTCGAATGAAACTCAACCAAGAAGTCTGCTAAAGCTTGTGCTTTGATAGCCGTTCGAGGAGAGAATAACACATCGAAATCTCCTAATTCTACAGACCACTTAGTCATCCTTCCTGAAGTGTCTGGCTTTTGCAACACATTTTTCAATGGGTATGAAGTTCGAACCACAATCGTATGTGCCTGGAAGTAAGGACGCATTTTTCTTGCTGCCACTACTATACACAGTGCCAATTTTTCTAGCTTCAAATATCGTTTCTCAGCATCAACCAAACTTTTACCGACATAGTAGACAGGCTTCGAAACCCTCGTATCCTCACTGATCAGAACTGCACTTACTGCATAATCCGATACTGCTATATACAAAAATAGTTGCTCACCCTTTCGCGACTTCGATAATATTTCAAGAGAAGACAAAAGATTTTTGATCTTCACAAAAGCTTCTTCACAATCCGAAGTCCACTCAAAATTATTTGGTCGACGCAGCACCTGGAAAAAAGGCAAGCACTTATCTGAAAAACGAGAAATGAATCTGTTCAAAGCTGCTAACCTGCCCGTTAACATCTGCACTTCTTTGATATTCCGAGGTGAAGACATTGATATCAGAGCCTTCAACTGTTCTGGGTCCACTTCGATTCCTCTTTCACTAATCATGTACCCCAAGAACTTACCAGATCGAACTCCAAATGTACACTTTTCTGGGTTCAGTTTCAATTGTATGGCTCTGAGATTTAAAAACGTCTCTTCTAAATCATCAATGTGCTCATCATCACTTTTGCTCTTGACAAGCATATCATCGATGTATACTTCGATATTCCTTCCTATCTGTGTAGCAAACGCCTTATTCATCAGCCTTTGGTATGTTGACCCAGCATTTTTTAATCCGAACGGCATCACTCTATAACAGTGCAAACCTCGATCAGTGATAAAAGTTGTGCTTTCTTCATCATCCGGATTCATTCGAATCTGATTATACCCTGAAAAAGCATCCATAAATGTCAAGATTTTATTTCCCGAAGTGGAATCCACTAACTGGTCAATTCGAGGCACTGGAAAAGGATCCTTTGGACAAGCTCTATTTAGATCTGTGAAGTCCACGCACATTCGCCATTTTCCGCTCTTCTTTTTCACCACCACAGGATTAGCCGTCCACCTCGGATAATTGGACTCCCTGATATGCCCCATCTTATACAGTCGATCTACCTCAGCAACTATGGCCTCGGATTTTTCCAACGAAAAAGCTCTTCTTTTTTGAATTATCGGTTTGATCTTCGGATCCACCGCCAAGCTATGACATATGATATCACTTGGGACCCCCACTACGTCTTCGGACCTCCAAGCGAATACATCCAAATTCTCAGACAAAAAATTAAACAATTTTTCTCGCATTGATAAAGACAACAGAGTCCCGATTCGAAGTACCCTGCCATTATTGAAAACAGACTCTTCTATTTCTTCATTTACCACCACAGAACTCGGGGTTGACCTTGGATCATCAATTCCCTCATCTGCACCCCCAGAAGACAACCCCCAAACTGCTAATTCTCCATCGGATCATCAGTACCTTTACCACGTAGTCGAAACGCAGCAGCGTAACACTCTCTTGCCACTTTTTGATCACTTCGAACTATGCCGACTCGATCCTCGATCACATACTTCAAACATTGATGAACCGTAGAGACTACAGCATACATTTTAGCCAGCCACGACCTTCCAAAAATAGCATTGTAGCTCGATGGACAATCCACCACCACAAAAAGTACTTGTACTTTCTTTTTGAAAGGCCCCTTTCCCAAAGAAATCTCACCCTCGAACTCCCCTATCACATTTGCTGTTGCGCCAGTAAACCCAATGATAGTTCTCTCTGACCTTTCTATTCGAGGCGGAGTGGTTAATCTATCATATGTTGACTTGAAAAGCACATTAGCGGAGCTCCCGGTATCAATCAACACTCGTCGAATCTCCACCCCGCACACTTCTGCTCCTATAACCACTGCATCTTCATGTGGCCCAGTAATCCCCCTCAAATCATCCCCATCGAAAATTATAAAGGGCACATCCTTCTTGTTGCTTAGGTGTGCAGTTGCTCCTCCCTCAATTTGACGCGTTAAATTCACTATATGTCTCTTCCTCGAATTATTAGTGTTGTTAGTCATTGAATCTCCCCCAAATATTGTTAGTGATTCAAAGAAGGCACACAAATCTCGAACACGTCCCTGACGCTTCGGCTCATCTATTGACATTAACAATAATCGACTAGGGTCTGGGTCGACATATTCCGAAGCCACATCAAACTCATCACCTGCAACATCTAAAATCATTAGTGCAGTTTCCTGCTTAGAATTAGGATTACCAATTTTCGGAGCTGCAGCTTTAGCATTCTTTTTGACATATTCTAGCAACTTTCCATTTTCGATCAGAATCTGCATTTCTTTCTTCAAGGCAATACAATCGTTTGTATCATGCCCAATATCTTCATGATACGTGCAGAACTTGTTATTGCGCTCCTCTCTTGGCCTATTAATCGCTGGTGGCTTTCTGAAATTTACTGTTCCCCTGGTTTTCTCATATATCGAAGCCACACTTTCAGTTAAATCCGCATAGTAGTCTGGTCTTACCCACACATTCGATCTGGATCTAAACTGTTGCTGATTATTAGAATTGTGTTGATTAAATCCCCCTTGATACGAGTTCGAAGCTCCTCTGTTAGAAATATTTTGATTATTCCTCGGGCGCGATGAGTTGTTATTCGAAGTGTTAGCTTGACCATTCCCTTTCTGAATAGTACTGCCTCCTCCTCGAACCCGCGTCGATTCTTCGACCTTAATCTGATCCTCAACCTGAGCCATGAGAGCTCCAAATGTTAACGCCCTACGCCTCGTAGTTTCATCGGCTAAATCTCCTGGAAACAGTCCTTGTCTAAACGCCGCCATAGCCACACTTTCTTCACAATCATCTAATTCAGCTTTGGTTGATACAAATCTCTTAGTATAATCCTTAAGCTTCTCTCCTATAGCCTGTTTGCATTGTATTATTGTATCTCCATTAGCTCTCATTTCTTTGCTTCCCCCAAACTGTCTTCGGAAAGCTGTATAGAAGCCTCTAAAATTTGCAATTGACTCCTTAGGAATCTTGTTGAACCATTTCAGCGCAGTTCCCCTTGAATGTCTGAGAGAATGCTCTACACACCAATTTATCGTCGTCTTCGAAATTAGTCATATAGTTTTTGAATTGTTCTATATGTCATCGGGATCTTGAGTCCCATCAAACTTATCAACTTTGGAGATATCAAACCGCCTCGGAAGCGGCACATATCTGATCTCCCTGATCAATGGTGAGTCCCTCCAGTCGACTCCTTGAACATATTGGTCTTCGTTTCTCATCCCCACAGTAACATATAAACTTGACTCACCTTCATACTTTCGAGGCGAATATTTCCGAGGCGAATATTTCCGAGGTGAATATACTCGCCTATCTTTCTTTTTCCTCCCTTCCTTATACACCTTATCTGCCCGGAGTTCACGTTCTGCTCCTCTTGAATGGCCTCGAGAATATTCATACCTCAGTGTTTCATCTGACTCCGAATTTTCGGAATCCTCTTCATCACTAGAGTTCACATACTGTCGCTTCTGCAGTTTTCCTTTCCTTTTTATCCCACTGTACTCCTTTTTTCGCTCAAAACGTGCTTTACGCTGTTCATACTGAACGTCACCATCGTCCATCGACTGATCCGACTGATTATCTTGATCGCCTCTTGCTATTTTAGACCTAAGTCTAGTGCTATCATTACTTTCCTTCTTTTTCACCAATTCATCAAGCTCTGCCACCTTCCTTATCATCTCATTCATTTTTCCTTCGAAATCAAATTGGTTTGATTGAGTTGGAATCGATTTACCTGCCTCTTGCAGATCGGATTTCAATGTTTCCATAGCCTTTCGAACGGATGGATTGTCACCTTCTGCAGGATCCATCTTCAATCAGCGAAGAACTAAACACAAATACTTCAGAAAAACTCGAACGAAAAACTTTAGAAAACGAAAACTCGAGACTCGATTTTTGATCTGTTGATCAAGGTATCTTCGCCCCTTGCCTCTAGCGCCAATTTGGTATGAATTAAAGTTGAATTGAGAGAATTAAGAACACAAATCTTCACAGAGAGTTTTTAGCAGTGGAAAGAGTATTGTGCTTCTGATTATTTCATAGGTCCTAACTAACTTCTTCAGCCTCTTTAAATAGACTGAGTGAGTTAGTTAGAAAAACGGTTACATAAAGAATTATTTGTAATTCAGCCCCTATATCTGTTCAAAAACCTAATTTAACTCTATCTTTACAGAACTTATCAATTTAGCCCTTATCAATTTGCATTTAGGTCCCTGAAGAATATCTTTCCTTATCAAATCTGAATGTAGATTTGTCAATGGAGCTGCTGGGCTAAGTTAATGTTCGTCAATGGAGTTGCTGAAAGGAGAAAATCTTAATCAAGTTGCGAGCTGATAGTAGTTGAAAGGTCTTAGAAAAATCAAAAATAAAACTCTGTTGCCTTAAAAAAAAAAGATAGTAAAGAGGTTTGCGTCTAGTCTGTTCAAAGAGAATAAGAGTTATTCAATAGGACGTTTCGATTTTTGTGATATCAATTTAGGGTTTATGAAGTGTTTACCTTTAGTCTTTTATAATAACTGTAATTGAATCCTTGTAATTTTGACCAATTCTCTAATTGGTCTTTTAGAAAAAGCAAAAAAAAAAACTTGTTCTAAATACCAAATCAAGAAATAAGAAGAAAATTGACTAATTATTTGAATGCAAATTTATTTATTTTCTTTCTCTGTTTGTATACGATTATTTATTTATTTTCTTACCTCGTTTATATACAATTATAAGTTGAGCAGACATAGTCATAGAGAAGCCTAAATAATTATTTTTTGGACTTAGAATATTTGTATTGTTTTTACCCGATCCGTTTAAGGTTTTTTCACCAATATTAAGACCCGATATATAACCACTAACCATGCCTTTTTAAAAAACAACCATGCCTTTTTAAAAAACAAAAAAAATTTAAATGGAGATGCGGGGGATCGAACCCCGTGCCTCTCACCATGCCTTTTTAAAAAACAACCATGCCTTTTTAAAAAATAAACATACCTTTTTAAAAAACAAAAAAAATTTTAAATAGAGATGCGGGGGATCGAACCACGTGCCTCTCACCATGCCTTTTTAAAAAACAACCATACCTTTTTAAAAAACAACCATACCTTTTTAAAAAACAAAAAAAAATTTAAATGGAGATGCGGGGGATCGAACCCTGGCGCTCTACCATTTGAGCTACATCCCCATTCTATACTAACTTTCCCACCACCAATATATAACAAGAACCAATAACTTTTTGGGTTTATATAACAAGCCAAGGGTTTCACAGTGGGTGCTAGTTCTGTTTTCCCGCCATGGAATCCATGGAAATCGACGACAGTATCAAGATGCTCGAGAGAAAGCAAGCTTCTTATCAATCACTGGTTAGATCTAATCCCTTACAAATCCATACAAAAAAACCATCCTTTCTTTTTGCTTACTTGTATATGTTTGTTTTTATACTTGTATTAATGGATGGTTTGGTTTTGGAGACAGGACGAAAAGTTCATGGTCCAAAAGGAGATGTACAGAGGTCAACAGTACAGTCATATTTACTTCGCTCGTCTTCATTTGATGAGGACTTTGCTCTATTCACTTGTTCCTAATTGGAAACCCCATATACCAGGTTCATTTCTGTTGCTTTATGAATCTGTAAGTATGTTTGATTTTGGAGTTAGGGTTTAGGGGAAGACACAAACTTTTTCAATCTTGGGTTCTGGGTGTTTGTCAATTTTAGTTTTCATTTAGGTTTGAGTTATGGGATTGAAGCCAGATGGGAAATTAATTTGAAGGTTTGACTTGGGTTAGTTGTGAATTTTGGGGTTTTGGTTTACCAGAATGGAAATGATGTTCAGATTTTGACTTGAATTAGCTGTGTATTCATGTTTATGTTTATGTTGGAGGTTTTGAAATTTGATTATGGGACAGTAGGAACATAGTTTTCATCTGTTGTCACCTTCACTCATTTCGATTAGGGTAATTTTCATCTGTTGTCACCTTCACTCATTTTGATTAGGGTAAGTTAATAATGCCTTTGCTTGTTTGCATCTGTTGTCACCTTCACTCGTTATCAAATTGTTTATTTCAAAGTGCTCTCGTAATTCTTGCTGTTGTGAAATCACACTTCTGGATTATTTAGATTGAACATGTAGGGGCGCTATTGAAGTTTGCTATTGAGTTTATCGAGTAGAAATTTGTAAACGGACATCTACAATGACCACCGACCTTTATTAGCAAATATTGTGAAGTGGGTTAAGACGTTATTTTCCGGCCTTTATTAGTAGATATTGTGAAGTGGATTAAGACGTTATTTTCCGGCCTTTATTAGTAGATATTCTGAAGTGGATTAAGGCGTTATTTTCCGGTCTCGCAGTTCGCACAGTGTTGGGACTTGAACAAGGAAAAGAGTGCATAATTGTTGGAACACTCTACAAGGATATGAAACTGAAACCGTGTGTTTTGGACGAGTACTCTAAAGAGGTTTCTTCTATGGATAATCGCATTTCAAGATATTTCTTGTTTTTGTTTTCTGTAAGTATATTTTTCTTTTTAATGCAGAGATCAGCTATTCCGCTTGTTAAGCCTCATAATTTTATGGGGCCGGGTGATCATTTGATTTTGGAAGACGAAAGCGGGAGGGTAAAGCTTGGGGGTACCTTAATTTCTCCGTCAGCTTATGTGACAGGTTTGACATGTTGCTTTTATTCAAAGTTCTGTAAATTGCAGGTCCAAATCTGTTTTTCTGTTCGGATGTTAATTTTTACTTTACGGTGTAGGTGTGGTTGTTGCTGTGCTTGGAAAGGAAACTGATGCCGGTGAGTTCTTCGTTCAAGAAGTACTCGAAGCTGGTCCTCCACCCAAGATAGAGTTGCCACTCAAATCAAGTATGACACTCTTACGTAGCCTAAGCTTCTTTTAGAAAACTGTTTTCTGAACCAAACACGACCTTATTATTTTGCTCTTTCTCATTTTCCTTTTCTTTATAATGTAGCAACTATAAATATTAGGTGCAAAATAATGCTTATTTATTTATGTATCTCTCTCTCTCTCACTATATATATGCTGTATACATGCATAATATTGTTTTCCGATCGTAACTGTTAAAAATTCTTAATTCTATACAGACGAAGATAAGCATGTTGTTCTTTTGTCGGGGCTGAGTGTAGGAAGCAGCTCTTCTAATCCTCTTTTATTTCAGCTTCTTGTTGATCATATAACAGGACATCTTGGAGATGACAAGGTTCTTTACACTCACATCCTTTCCTTTTGTTCACTTATCAATCTTGTTGTCCTCATTTCACGATATTAATTCATCAGGAACAAGGTCTTGCAGCACGAATAGTTCATGTTGTAATTGCTGGTAATTCCATTGAAGTTCCTCTTGCACTTTTTAATGGACAGGTACCACCTTCCATTCTAGTATTGCATTGCCATTTCAGTGGGCTTTGACGCATTATTGACATTTCAACATAATTCAAAGTTTACTCCTTTGATGTTGTTTGTGCTAGAATCTGGCTTCAAAAGATCAGTCGAAGCTGTTTGATCCCATCAAAGAGCTGGATATAATGCTTACTCAGGTTCTTTCTTTGGGTCCTTTTGTAGGAGTGGCAATTGTCAAACAAAACTTTGTTCCTAGTAAATAATAGTCCTTCAGACCTGAACCCGACCCGGATTTTGGACCTATGTGTGTATGTGATTCTGGAGCCAAATCCGGTTTTAATTTGTAGAACCCGAAACCGGCCTGGTTAACCAGATCTGATCTTGATTCATTTCAGTAGTACTCGACCAAATTGACCTGCTCAATTTATGACATAGACTTGACCAGTATTTCAAGATTTTACCACCACTATTCATTTGTTTTGGTTAACCTGCTTAACAGTCGTCTTCATCTTTAGATCGCTGCTGGCATCTCCGTCGACATCATGCCTGGACCGAATGACCCAGCAAACTTTTCGCTACCTCAACAGGTTAAAATTCTACGTACTTGAAACATATTTACATTTTCGCATATATATAATAATCGTAATTCAATCTTGGTATGCTTGTCTTTTCAGCCTTTGCACCGATGCCTTTTCCCTGTATCAGCAGCCTATAACACTTTCAGATCTTGTACTAATCCTCATTGCTTTGAGCTAGACAATGTCAGGTAGATATTTAATTCACTGAATTGACAAAAATACTTTCCATTATTGGTTACTTACGAACGAGGTAATCCCGTCATAATTATAGGTTTCTTGGAACATCGGGACAGAACATCGATGATCTTGAAAAATACTCAGATGCAAAGGATAAACTAGAATTTTTAGAAAAGACATTGCGATGGAGCCATCTGGCACCAACAACACCTAATACACTTGGTAACAAGCATATATCTTGCTACTAGCTCCATTCTTTTGTTAATTTATCGACTTTGAAGTCTTTGAGGTATTAAATCTTGCCATACGGGAATGATGGTATTGGTTTTATGAGAGAATCCAACAAAGTCACTTAAGTTGCGTTTGGTTCATGAAAACGTACTCCGTGACCATTTTCAAGTTTTACCATGAATCTACGTTTTCAGTAAAAGTGAAAAAGAATATAGTGAAATCTTCCAACCAAAAACAGCCTTATTGACCAAAGTGAAATATTCGGTGATCAATAAAATAAGGTTTTGATTTTTATCTCCAGGTTGTTACCCTTTCACCGACAGGGATCCGTTTCTCATTGAGAGCTGCCCTCATGTTTATTTTATGGGAAATCAAGATAAATATGATTCTCGCTTGTTTACAGGTATATATATGCTCAATAACTTCAATTTTCTGTGTCAACATAGGCCTAAACTATAAAACTCGCAAACTTGTTTATATCAGGATCTGATGGACAGATTGTTAGACTTATCTCCATTCCAAAATTTAACGAAACTGGAGTTGCTGTCGTGGTAATCTTTTTTTTGGCTTTTCTTGTACACACTAAATATTTCTCTCCTCGCATTTCATGTCTAGTCAGCTGATATCAGTATCTTGTGATCCGGTCGATTTCTCTTGCAGATTAACTTGAAAAATCTGGAATGCCATACCCTCAGTTTTGACACTCAATTCATCTAATAGCAACATGGTAGGTCATTCCTTGCTCTTAAAACCGAGGTTGTATTACCTTGGCGTGCGTTGGAGGCGGATTTCCGAACTGAAATTAGTGTTACTATAGTGTATTATAGTGTATCGCAGTGCTTAGTTTTAGGGCTGATGTTAATTTTTTACTCTTTTAAGTTGTTTGGGATTGTACAATTTACTTCTAAATTTTCAATTGCTATAAAACATCTGATCAAACTGATATCATTGAAGTTTCTTCTATATGTGAAATTGTTTTCCTAAGTTAAGGGCATTCTTGAACCACTAAATGGCATGATTTTTTAGGATATGATGAGGGGTGTTATTCGACTACCAAACCGGTTCGAAACAAATCCGATAATGTTATTAGGTCATGAGTTAAATGTTAATATGGTAAAATGGTTTTTTTTTTTTAATATATAAGATTTTTAAAAATACTGTCTATTGCGTTACTAGATCCGATAATCTGTCTCGACCATCAATAATGTTATTAGACTATTCACAAATCAAATTTTAAACCCAAATTTGATTACCAGTCAAAAACGTTAAAGCCCAGTAGCTTAACTCTTGTATTTACAAGGGTGAAGCTATTTATTTCATAAAATCTATTATTTTTTCCATCTCAAATTTTCAAAAATAATATTCAACACTGTTTTTATTTTTTTGTATTTTATTTAATTTCTAATTTATAATTTGTTGCCACGTTCGACTATGAAACCTTTATTCCAACAAACACGTCATTCAGAACAATTAAAGCCAACATTTATAATTTAACTTATAAAATTATACTCTAAAAACAAAAAAAAAATCATTTTTTTCAAACATTATTTAGGGAAGAAGAAGACACCTAAACCAAAAATTCAACATCGAAAAACATCCAATCAACCAGCAAGATAATTTAATCTTGTATTTTAGTTTTACATTAACCTAACATGAAAATCCATTTTCAATAAAACTCATTTCGAAATCTCGATTTGAAGTTTAAATTCCGCAACATCTAATTCTGAGCCAGCATCTCGAAATTAAGTGTTTTTTTTGTATTAAAAAAAGCATACATTTCCTAGCGAGCATCTCGAAATTAGTAGTGTTTTAAAAAAAAAGTATGATCCAACATCTCAGAATTGGATGCGTTTTTTTTAAAAGCACATAATTCCGAGATACTGGCTTGGAATTAAATGCATTTATCATGCAACTCGAGTTTTAAAAAAAATCGAGTTCCTGAAACTCGGTATCCAAACCCATAAATTAAAAAGAAGAAGATTATTTTCAGATTTTTACCTTTAGAATTCGAGAGACTGCTTCAAGTGGGGCTATGGTTTTTTTTGTTCAGAAGAAAAGAGCTTAGTAGATGTTAACTCTACTTATATCAGATTTATGGTAGCTATGGTTTATGAGTGAATTGATGGTGGACATAAATTAATTAGATGGATTACTGGAAAAATTAAAATAAATACGATTTTGGAGGATTGGTGGAGAAAAAAAATGTAAAAAAGATAAATATGAAAGTTTGGTGTAAAATTAAAAGAAAGAAAGATAAATTACGTATTTTTTTTACGAAAAAAATAACAAAGTGAAGTATTTTTATGAAATATAAAAATTATAATTCAACGAAAAGAAATCATATTCTAGCCGAGCCCGACCGACCCTAAATTTGATAAATATGAACTATGATATTCTTACCGACCTAGAATATCATATGAACTAGTGCTGCCTAATCATAAACTATAATATATATAAAAAATGTTTTTGTATCATAGTGGTCCTAAATCACATGCAATGCTGCAACGGCTATAATTTCAATCATTATAAAATTGCATATAACAACACAACGGTCTATTTCCCGACAACAATAAACTCACTATAAAAACCTCCACTTTCCAACATCATCTTCTTCACACTTCACACCTCTCTCTCTCTAAAATGGACAATCTCAACACCTCCAAAGTTCAACATGTTACCAAAAACTCATCGGACAAGCTTCTCAGCAAATTTTCCGACTCCGGCGAGGCTAAGGAAAAAAGATTATCCAGGAAATTTATAAAGTACGAAACGAATAATTATAACCACCGTGGATTGACGGAGAGGAAACGGCTGCTTCCTACTGCCACCGTGACACGGCGGTCGCGGCAGCTAGGGAAGTCGAAGATGAGGATAAGGGGTATAAAGAGTAATTCGGTTCTGGGTAGTATTATTGAAAAGGTGATTTGAATATAAATTTATTTATTTTAGTAATTATTTTGGTTTTGTAAAAATAGTTATTGTGATTTAAGAATTTTAATTTTGATTTGCAGACATGGCGTAAAACTGTAGAAGGAGCTTCAAGAGTGTTTATGGAAAAACATTATAATAGGCATAAGAGATTAATTAATCATGTTGTGTAATTTTTATATTTGTTAGTGTATTAATTTTTTCTTTTCATATAAAACTTCCATTGTTTATTTAGAATATATTTTCATTCTTTTTTAATTTTTTCAAATTATTTATCACATTTAACGGTTATTCAATTATTACGATTAAAACTCGTCTTTCCAAGTAAACTATACAACTTCGATGTTGTATAAACTAGACCCATTTTGTTGAATTTTGCACCTTTACATATTTTGATTTTGTATTTTTTATTTTAAATTCTAGACAATTTTACATTTTTAAAAAAATAAGGTATAAAAATAAATTAATATCTCTTAATAATTTTTTTCTACATTTTCCATTTTAACTTCCCGATTATTCGATAATCAAAACAAGTTGTTTTCGGAATTTGATTCTCACAGTAGTATAATTGTATGTCATACAATTTTAGTAATATATTTGTTTTCCGATTCCGTTGTCTATTTAGGTAGAAAATTAGGTTTTAATTTCTGTTTTAAAAAATTGATTTTTGCATTGTTGGAGTTGTTGTTATGTTGAATTGATATACTAGGATTGTTTGTAAATTGTGGATTCGTGTTTTGCTTTTAATTCTAAGCATAATGGAGTTAGAATTAGTGTTTTAAGGTTTAAGTGAACTGGATTGCTCGGTACAGGTTCGTCGTACCACATGTGCGACTAGACATGTTTGATTCGCATATGTCGTGCGACAAGGATGGATGTCTGTCGCAAACCTTCATGCGACAGATCAACCCAAATTGTCATGTTTATTGCGATTTTTTTTCCAAATATCTCATTCTTTATGCGATTGACATGGTTGGTATTTGTTTCATTAAATAAATAGTTGATTGAGTTGATGCTTTTGTCTATACTTCAATGTATAATATGTAGTTTTAAATTTATTGTTTATTTACTTAGTGAAAAAATGTATTTCTTACTAGTGCTTTTAAGCACTTATCCAAACTAATGCTTTATTTGTTTTTTAGAGATGGTGCGAGCGACGACTGCTACGAAGTAGCATGGTCAGGATACGACCCTTGATATACTGGCACCTAGGCAGATTGTCCCTACGGAGGATGATAAGTCGGGATCTCATACAAAATGACGATTGCGTCGTGGTGGTGTAGTTGATTATACCAACCATCACGCTGGTTAGGCTGACGTTGACAACAGTGGTACAAGATCATATTCGCAGGCGACACCTAAGGAGGAGTTCGAGCGAGCCATGCCCCACGTTCCTATATGTTATCCTGATTATGCCCTGTATGAGACGTACAACTTCCATGGAGATGTAAGTTTCTTTACAACTTGAATATTTTAAACCATATTTTTTTAAATTTAGTTTCAACTTAATTTTTATAAACAACTTTATTATTTAGTGTTTTGTGTTTATTACATATTATAGGCGAGAGTCAGTTGATGTTTCTTCTCAGTGTACGACAGTCTCTGGAAGTGCGACTTGTGTCATCAGACTAGGGTACGAGCTAAGATTATGGATACTATTTTCCCCCTCATCGATGCGCTATCCCGTTGGTATACCAACGTCCATCTGTTAGAGGTCTTTTTCAAGAGTTGGCATGAGGAGACATCTTCATTTCACTTCTCCTTCGAGATGACCGTCACTCTCGACGATGTCAATGTTATTACCGGCTTGCCGGTTACAAATATAGCTTTTGACGTCCTGCCTTTTGATGATGAGACAGAGAAATTGAGTACATACGGTAGTATGCTAGATGTACGACCATCCGAGCTCGTTAATAGCCTTAGGAATGACAGTAGTTTGACATTGAATTGGTTGCTTATGACATTCATACATGAGAGATACAATGGTAGTAGGACTGTCTATGTCAGGGTTGATCACGCTACCAGAGCATATATACTACATGTTTTAGGAGCCACTATATGCGCCAACAAAGCTGGCAATGACATTTCACTTGATTGTTTAAAGTTTGTAAACCAGCATCAACAAATGGATCGGTATAATTAGGGTCAGTTTTCATCATCCATCAAGTCATCCAAAAAGATGTTTACTTCCTCGTCTTCCATAACTATTTGGTGTTTGGTTGAGCTGTAGATTTTTAGTGTTTGGATAGTAAATTATTAGTGTTGGAATGGTAAATTATTAGTGTTGGGATGGTAAATTGTTAGGATTTAGAGATAGACATGGACAGTTTTAGATTTAGAAGTAAGTTTTGTGCCAATGGAAATTTCGTAAATAAATCTTATGAAAAAACTACTTTGAGGTGTTTAAAATTTAGTTCTAAAAATGCGGGTGTTATGGTGAGAGATCCAACAAAATATGTCTTATTTCTATCCTAACCCTTCGAAAAATTATAAAAACCTGACTATACATGTAAGGGCCACCTACTTATATCTTTGTTATCATTCAAACCTTTTTTATATTAATAAAAGTGTTGTGTCATTATCATTTTTTCAGGATATGTTAATGCGAGTTGTTTTAGTTTTTAAATTTATATAATAGGTATTTATTAATCCTATTATATAAATCTTTTTGAAAGTAAATTAATTATCAACTAGTATTTATTAGTACTAGTTAACAAAAATATTTAAAAAAAAATATTCGACATACAAGCTTGTATGTCATTTGAGATGTCTTATCATATAATGATTTAAGTCAACTCGCTTGAGATTAATTGATTGTCATTTAGAAAAAAAGATGAATAAAAACGTATTATTGGGTTAAACTATCACATCCAATTTGGGTCTAACCTCATCCAATTATAATTTCACCTAAAAGTGGTATAACCTCACTCATTTTTGAGCAAAAATACTACTTCACGAGTATATAAGTTGTTTTATTCCTAAACACTATTCACTCACTTTTTTTGTTTCAATAACTAAAAACACTTTTCACTCTCTTATTTTTCTACATTCTCTCTATCTTCATCTTTCTAAAATCCAGCAAGAGATTCCAAGAAAAATCTGGCGAGCTTCCGAGGTGTTATTCCTCCACCGATATCCTTATCTCATTCTCCACCATGGTGGAAAAGGTGACACTTTTTCTCCTCCGCCAATGTTAGATTTATTGTTTTTTTTAATTTTTATTTAGTTTTTTCAATTTTTTATAGTTGATTTTAGATTTGTTATTGTTGATTTGGGTTGATTGATTTGTGAAGTGGATAGGTTAGTTTTAAGGGTTGAATTTAGGGATCTATGATAGATTTTAAGTGGCCAAACATAGAGTTTTTAGGCCATCTTCCTTGCTAGAATCATGACAAAGATGGCCAGCACCGATGGTGCAGGTGTTGTGTACCAATAGGTTTGAGTTTGTTTTTTTTCCCGAAAACTTACTGATCTTTTTTCCGACATATTACCCTAGTTTATTTAGTTATTAATTTTTGTTTGTTATGTAGTTTAGTTACTAATAAATATTTTCATGTTTATTTCAGTACGCAGACTGATGGCGTTCGGAAGGCCGGCCTCTCATGATCCGGAGTTTGCATCCATGGAAAAAATACGAAAAAGGATTTGCCTCATTATTTTACTAATTAGATATTTGATGAGGCTTTTGTTCAGTGTTGGTACCAGAAGACCAACACGTTTAAGTTCAGCTTCGAGGATATGACAATCACTTTGGATGACTTCAATGTCATTACATGCCTCCCCGTAGTTGGTAGGACACTTGATGTAGTTAAGGCCCCAAGAGAAGAGACATATGTGTTTTATGCGGGATTGTTCAGACTCACTGTTGATGAGGTCCGTAGAGAACTGAAATCCACACGAGGAGTGGGTTTTAAACTAAAATGGCTCCGCGAGACATTTACGGAGGACTACTTCCTTCACTTGAATGACCATGATACAATCCGCCAAGTTGCATGAGCGTATCTTATGTTTTTATTTGGGTGCACTATATTTACGGATACTAGTAAGAAAAACGTGAAAGGCTATGGTTTAGAGAACATGTAGTCCATCTTGTGGGATATAACATGGAGGGCTAGTACGTTGGCTTTCCTTTTTCATACTTTTGAGGATACTTTGAAATCTTTAAAATACAATATGTCCCGGTTTTATAGCCATGCTAGTTGGGTATACAATCACTTTCCAGTTTTTAAAGCTCCACAAAACTCAACTTATCTCATGAGTAACCCAAAGATTGTTAGCTGGTTACCTAAGAAAATTGTGGGAAAAAATGTGTGCCCCAAATCCACAATACGTTTACTTCTCGATGATCAAAAGGAGAAATATGTAAGTAAGAAAATTTTATATTTAATATATGTTTTGCAAATATTTGCATGTTTTACTTAACTTACTTTTTTAATAACATGTCTTACTGTTTTGTTTTACAGGTCATTTTCAAGCCCTACGAGCACATGAGAGCTTAGTATCCTGTCTATGATATTTACCTGCTTATCCAATCCAAATGATACGCACAATATAGAGATATATTCCTGACACAATCAAGCGATAGTTCGTACGAATTTTGAATACATCAACACCTCTATTTTTACCGAAGGTTTCCTATAGGAAGGGATATTTATCTTGTTACGCTTGGCATGAGAGTTCTTGATTAAATTTAATTCAAAACTTACTTCCCGATAATCGTTTGACAGTTACTATTGCTACGTATGGGAGATCGATGACGACTAGGTATCATGATTATATTACTCGCTATGGCTGGTACGTCATCATCCCACCGATGCAACCAGATGATGATAGACAACTTGAGGTAGTTCGATTGCTCAACATAATGCATACGAGAGATGATTTGGATGGTTTAAGGGTTTGTGGGTGACAAGTGCTGCAGGTTTTTTCTCCGTAGCTCATTATTTTAGTTATCATACTTTGTTTTACTTGGTTGATTTAAGTTTATGTTTATGTTTTATATTGAACGATAGATGATTTGATTATGTAGTTTCGTATTACATTTAATTAATTTTAATCAAACACTTATGTTTATTCTATTATCCATTACGAAAGATTAAAACTTAGAGTACAACTTAGTTAAACATCGAAAACATAAGGCCATAAACATTTATAAGAATATGAACATAAACTTAGTAAATCCATTCATCAATGTTACAAATAATTTTACATTTTTTTTAAATTAAGAAAAAATTACAAGATAAATGCACCATAGGTGCCAAGTCTGTGCACCTATGGTGTACACTACTTAGCACCGATGGTGTATATGGGCAGCACCGTTGGTGTAGGTAGTTTACAACGATGGTACGCATCCCACCGCCCTATCAATGCATATAGGCTACACCGATGGTGCCTCACATTTTGCACCGATGTGTCCTTAAAATCGCACCATTGGTGCACAAGTGACCGGACCTATGCTGCTAATTTTCCGCAAAAAAAAACTCTCACTCAAATCAACCTGCCAAATGAATGTCCCGTCCAAAATTACCTGCCGAAAAATAGTCCCATTCAAATCAACCCACCAAATTTTAAATTCACATCTCTATATAAAGCTCTCGACTAACTTGACTCTAAACACATACCTTCAACTATCTACTTATAACTTGTATCGATATGGAATGGAGTGTGCTTGAAGATACTCATATACTCAAAGCTATCAAGTATGTGAAGTTTCCTACTTCTGATGAGATTACAAAAGGATTTTTTGACAAAGTGTTATGTAAACTGTAGTTCATGTACTACTACATGTATCGGGAAAAACCAATGTCATCCCCATGAAGTTGTGAAGAAGTAGCTACGAGGTACGAATTTATTACAAGCAGACCAATGTATCATGTGTTCGACCTTATATGGGAGATTAAGGCTGAAACATCTAGATCTTTTAATTTAAAAGTGACTGATTATTTACCAAAGAGATGTTATAATTTGTGAAGAAGTAAATCGTTGAATAAAAGAAAGAACTACAGAGTGCTACTTTTAATGAAGGATATTATTGTGAGTAATTTTAAATCTTATGTAACTTTAAGTTATCCTTATTTCATTTTAGTATATTTTTAAATTCTAAACGCATTAACATAATGAGAATATATTACAAAAATATGTTTGCATTACATATTCAATACGATAAATTAAAGAAAGTACATAGACCAAGTTCAATATATGGTTACCCTATTACACAAATTCATATAAGTATGTTAGTTTTGGGAATGAGATGATAGGCTTTTGTACCTTGAAAGTCTTCATATATTTTGCAGCGGCTAAGTAATGGTAATTTCCAAGTTGTTGCATCATCACTATGTAATGTTGTCCATGTAGGATGTATCCCTGCACATAGATATTCAGTGGAAATGGTAAGCTATATAAATAGAAAAGATAATTTGGATATCGATGGCTAATTAGTATAATAAAAACATTAAATTAAGGGGGAGTAATTACGTTGATAAAATGGTTATTTTCAACAAAACCTAATCTGATTTCCACATTTTTAGACATCGGAGGGGTGCACCTCGAAATGTTAGAAAAATGTAGCCGCAATTTATCAACCCTGATTGAGATACAAAATGTACAATGCACTAAAACATTATTGCGATTCCTATCCCATCTCCGTCATTGTCATCCAAAAAGATATGTCAGTTGGTATTCGGTAATAGTGTATACTTTCAACAACCTTCAAAAACTCTTCTTTACCTGTTGTATATCTTACTATAAATGTTAAAATTATCCATAAGTTTATCATAAAGGCCCTTTCTAATCATCCCTAAATCCTCTTGTTGGTAAAAAAACCTATATAATACTACACGATATCCACAATGGTCATCGGGTCTAACGTTGTTTATAGCAGGTATACAAGGTTTAAATTGAGAGAGAAACCATCACAAATAGATTTTTGGATCGTTAACTATTATTTTTTAGCCAAAATGGAGCTTGGTACGCTATTACTAGATAACGACACAATCGAAGGAGTTCAAAGTACAGTAGGTTTATCTGCTCGAACAGTATAAGCACAATGAATTTCTTAATGGACGGTAACCTTGGAAGTTTAAAAAGCGTTTGGCATCAAAGCTTCACCGAATTTATTAACACCATCCACATGTTCCCAATGCGATTTATCTTGTTTAATGGATGATGCATCAATAACTAATTTTCGTTTAGAATGTGGACGATCGCGATGCTTCTATATCTCTAATAGTTCTAAAAGCGCGGTTATCTCTGAATAAACAACTTCAGACCATTTATTGTAAATATGTTCTATGCATATTTCATCATTGGTTAGCATAACATTAGTTACAAGTTTATCTATTTTTTCTTTCATAAGCTCCATCGTGGTTAGGTTTGTACGTATCAATATTTATAACATATTCCAATGATTATGAAAATCTTCTAAAGGTGCAATTGTACCATTATATAGCAACTCACGAATCTGGTGCCAACACAATATACAGTGTGTTTTGAAAAAAGTGCAAATTTCATTTGTTATATCATGTTTAACTTTCATCCCAATATCAGCAGATTTCTCATGATCTTTAGCACTTTATAATTCAATAAGAAAGAGTTCTAAAACAGTATTTGAAACCTTACCTTTAATTTAGTTGAACACTTTGTCTACAAATTTATGTTGTACTATATAACGACTCTTTTCAAATGAGGATCTAATTGCACATTGGAATTCAACAAGTGAATGCACCATGCCTCAAAATAACTTAGAATTAATCTTGCTCGTATGTAGATAACATTTTAGGTTATAATTGTTAATGTATGAATTCCAGAAAGACTTTTCTGTATCAAACAATTCTTTGTAGGATTAATTTGTGAATAGTAAAAAGCTAGAATTTTAGAGAGAGAAAATATTTGTGTATTAATCCACCAGAACCTCAACTCGTGTGGGGTCCTTTTATAGTGTAACAATGGGCTCCACACGCTTAAATTCATAGTAATTACATCTTTAGTCCCTATACTTTATTATTCATTCATAATTAATACTTTCATAATACACTTTACAATTTTCCTTAATAAAAACACTTCTTTCCAATTTCCCCCCTATATTTTTTATTCTCTTTTATCAGTAGCCCCCAGTCCTAGTAAAAATATTTTTACTAGGACTGCAATGAAGCCTTCGAATTTCTTCTTATTTGAAAGTCTCCTTCGAATAATGCTTCCTCACATCATACTTTCCGACGAGAAACCTCTTCGAAATTTAAACTTCCACTTCTTCTTGAAAAAATGCGCCCTCATAACATATTTTTCGAGAAGAAGCTGTTCTTCAAAATTTCCTTCGAATAAAAAATGCTCCCTCATAACATATTAATCCTACAAAGAATTGTTTGATACATAAAAGTATTTCTGGAATTCATACATTATCTTCAAAAAAATTGTGAGGCAATCTCCCAAAGCGTTTTGATATATCCAAGCTAGAAAAGTTCGATGGAACACAAGATCTTGTTAACCATATCGAGCAGTTTAAAAATTTCATGATCAACTTTGATGATGATGACAAATTGTTGTGTCGGGCGTTTTCTCAAACCTTCAAGGGAGTTGCTTCTAAGTGGTACAACAGGCTACCCCAGGCTTCTATTAAAGTTTTTGATATATTCTGGAATATCTTCCGACAGCATTTTGTGGGAAGCAAGAAATTCCGAGCTAATGGGGATACGATAATTTACTACAAGCAAAGATTTGGGGAGAGTCTGAAAAATTACACCAAATGGTTTGTCAAAACAAATACAGACATAGAGTATTGCAAAGATTTGGTGGCCTTGGCAGCCTTCAGAATGGGACTTCTTCCCGGACTTTTGAAGGATACAATGGCAGAGAGTCAAGCGATGACTTTTGGAGCTCTACTTGATCAAGTGGAGAAGAGGATTTTAGTGGAAGAAACGCAAGCATCTGAGAAGGGGTCAAGTGATCAGTTAGAGCAGAATCAATTTCAGAGATCTGAGTCTAGTAACCAAGCGCCTCGGGTTAATGTGCAACCTAAATCGGTGGGCCAATATACGCCGAGGCCCCAAACGAATCAGCAAAATTACAACAGGCAGCAGGGAAATAGGCCTATTTCGAACAAGTGGATTCGTCCATACTATTTCGCTGAGTTAACAGAGAATATTGCTACAATACTTGACAAGGCAAAGTCAGCCGTGTAATTCCAAAAGCCTTTTCCTATCCAGAATCCCAGGAAAAACAGAAGTGCTAATAGGTTTTGTAAGTACCATGAGGATATTGGGCACGACACCAAAGAGTGTATCGCGTTGAAGAAAAAGGTGCAAGCTTTAATTGAAAATGGCATGCTATTGGATTTTGTGAAAAAACACACTTAGAAAAATACGGTGTTGAAAGTTGTTCCAAAGAATGCTGACACAACAATGGTGATTTCCGAGGAGGTAGATGCTTTTGACGTTGCAACAAAATATTTGGATCCCAAGGTGGGAAGAAACAATGTTAATATAATAGAGGAAGTGATTCCAAGAGATAAAGTGAATGATCTCTGTGTGTTCTTTGAATTGATAACTATTTTCGGGGGGGATACTATGGCAGAAAATTCCAACAGTTCGCGAAAAAGGCACATGGTAAATTTAACCACGCAGTTGGAAGTAGGGCTTTCAGCACAGATGCATCGTTTACCCTCCCCGATTATTTGTTTTGATAATGATTACATGAGAAACGTAGCAGGCCCGCATGAGGATGCGATAGTAATTACTACAGGGATAGCCGTCGATCAAGTGCAGAAGATATTGATTGATACGGGAAGTTCTGCATATATTTTGTTTATGAGAACCTACAGGAGAATCTCCGACCCACCAGTCATATGGAGGTCAGAAAGAACTATAGTAGGCTTTACATGAACAATATCAATAGTTGTGGGGGAATTCGAATGCTTGGTGGAGCTTGGTCGGGGACCATACAAAAAGGAGGTTGAAGTTTTGTTTATAGTGGTTGATGCACCAACATCTTATAATGCAATTTTGGGCCGTTCTTGGTTGTCAAGGATGCATGGCGTTATCTCTACAGTGCACCACTGTTTGAATTATGTAGTAGGATATCGAAACAATTAGAAGCAGCCAGAAGATGGCTATAGAATGTTATCAGATAGCTTTGTCCACAAAGCAAATTCGAGGAGAAATATTGGGAAAAGCATAGCAGCTAAAAGGGACTCTCTCAGCAATCATTCCTTGTGATGATCCGAGGGAGTCCCCCGGGTTTCTGGTTCCAGATGATCATGAAGATCACAAGTTTCATGATGAAATTTTTTTAAAAATAGGAGTAAAACTTTCTTTTGAGTTTAGAGAAAAGTTGATTGTATTTTTATCAACTATGTTGAATATGTTTGCTTGGTGTGCAGAAGACGTTACAGGTGTGCCTCTGGAAATAATTTATCATAAACTATAAGTCCGTCGTGCTGTTTGACCCATTGTACAAAAAAGGCGTCATGTCTCTCAAGAGAAGTCTGCAGCTATAGTTTCAGAGGTCGAACAGTTATTAAGCATATGCCATATAAGAGAGTCACAATACTCTGTATGGGCCTCGAATCCAGTTTTAGTCAGGA
Organism: Limnanthes douglasii subsp. nivea; assembly: GCA_036936605.1. Lineage (NCBI taxonomy): Eukaryota > Viridiplantae > Streptophyta > Magnoliopsida > Brassicales > Limnanthaceae > Limnanthes > Limnanthes douglasii. Next base: position 4,125,435 of record JAUPFV010000003.1, on the reverse strand, counting down.
AGAAGAATGCCAAGTGGAGAATGTGCGTGGACTTTACGGATTTGAATAGAGCCTGCCCAAATGATCCATTCCCAGTCCCTCGAATTGATCAGTTAGAGGATTCCACATCGGGTATTCGATTATTGTCTTTTATGGATGCTTATTCAGGTTACAATCATATTAAATTAGATATGAAGGATGAAGAAAGCACATCGTTCATTACTGGGAGAGGATTATATTGTTACAAGGTAATGCCATTTGGCTTGAAAAATGCAAGAGCGATTTATCAACGATTGGTGAATAAGAATTTTGAGGATCAGATTGGGCGAAACATAGAAGTGTATATTGATGATATGCTGGTAAAGACTATGCATGATGAAGACCATTTTTCTGACCTGGAAGAAACTTTTAATAATTTGAAAAAGGTCAATTTGATGTTGAACCTGGAGAAGTGTATTTTTGGTGTTCGATCTGGAAACTTTCTCGGTTATATGGTGAGTGAAAAGGGAATTGAGGTTGACCCGGAACAGATAAAAGGTCTGACAACAATGACTCCTCCTCGGAATATTAAGGAAGTATAGATTTTGACAAGAAGATTGGCAGCGTTAAATAGGTTTATATCTCGCTCTTCGGATAAGTGTGCGCCTTTCTTTAAAGTGCTCAGAAATGCTGGTAAGTTTAGTTAGACCAAAGAATGTTCTGAAGCATTTTGTTAGATTCAAGAGTATTTGTTGTCCCCAAAAATACTTTTTAAACCTTTGAAGGGAGAGAAGTTGATTGTTTATGTGTCGGTGTCAGATTTTGCAGTCAGCGTTGTATTAATCCAGGAATAACTTAATATTTTAAAGTCGGTATATTATGTTATCAAGAGTTTGCTAGATGCAGAGAAACGGTATCTAAAGTTGGAAAAGTTAGCTTTGGCCTTGGTAACAGCTGCTCAAAAAATGAGACCGTATTTTCAAGCCCATTCCATCGTAGTTCGAACAACATTCCTCCTAAAAAGTTTGTTACAGAGGCCGGATATATCGGGAAGAATTACGAAATGGTCAGTTCAATTGGGAGATTTTGAAAGACCTTTTGAGCCTCGATCGGCCATAAAAGATCAGGCTTTGGCTGATTTTTTCGTTGAATTTCACTCCGAGAGAATGGTTGGTTCGAACTGATGGGGGGTCGAATATTATTAGAAGTGGTGCTGGAGTTTAGTTAATTTCCCCTGATGGAATAACGATGTTTCAAGCTATACGTTTTGGTTTTAAAACAACTAATAACGAGGAATAATACGAGGTGACATTAGCAGGGTTGAGATTGGCTCGAGTGTGTGAGGCTAGAAGGGTTAAATTGATTGGTGATTCACAGTTGGTGATTACCCCAGCTTTGGGAGAGTCACATGCAAGAAAGGATCAGTTGCTCAGATACTTGAAAGTGTTGAAGGACCTCGTTTTAAATTTTGATGAAGTTCAGTATGAGCATGTTCGAAGGGAAGCAAATATGATCCCCAATTACTTAGCAGCTGCTTCACGATCGGAAAGTTATCCATGGGTCATAACTCAGGAGTATCCTTCGGTTACAAGTTATACAGAGCAATTGATGGCTGTGGAGAAGGTAAGAAATATTGTTACAGACAATTGGAGGTCAGAAATTGTGGACTTTTTGGAAAATGATATTTTACCAACAGATAAGTCAGTGGCTAGAAGAATCAGGTTTAAGTCTCACGGCTATATCTTTTTGGGAGGAGTTTTATACAAGAAATACCTAAGTAGACCGTTACTTAGGTGTTTGGCTATTGATGAGTCGCAATTTGTTTTATCCGAATTGCATGATGGGGAAGGATTGGCCCATTGTGGATATAAAGCATTAATTCGACGAGTATATCTGGACGGTTATTATTGGGTGACTATTTCTAGTGATGCAAAAGAGTTGGTAAAAAGGTGTGATTCATGTCAAAGATATGCCAATATAATCCACAAGCCAGGGGTACTGTTAGAAAGTATTTCCGAAGAAGTGCCATTTGACAGGTAGGGTACTGCTAGAAAGATTCATGAGGCATAAGGGTTATCTTTTTTTTAAAACTTAATGAAAGGTTCTACTCAACACAAAAGATCCATCACAAATTGGACTGTGAAGTTAATTAGATCTAGTATAGGTTGAATATCATATGACAAATATATCGGACCTAAACATCATAATATTTTCATTATTTTGATCCAGATAATTCACCTCCTAAAATAACCGTTGATCGTAATTTCGCAGGCTCTCTCTTCTCTTTTGATATATGGTCGTGAAAAAACATAGTATTTAATTTTATATCATAATTTTTCCTATTCTTATGCCAAAACACTTACCTATAATATTTTAGAACATGAATTCCAAACAAATGTGGAGCTCGGTCTTGTACTTATCTTGCTTGCTGACAATATGAAGCAGCTGACAGATCTAGTATATAAATTTGAATGACTTCATCTATCCCATATGTAGTTTATGAACATAAACTTAGTTTTGTTTTTTTAAAAATAAAACTAAACAACGTAATTTTTTTTATCATAGATCGCAGAAATGGAGATTTTAACCGGCCACTAATTTCGGGTAAATCAATAAAAACTTAAATAATAAATTCAACATGGAAGTAAAAGTTCAATATTTAGTTTGATAATATTTTCTCTCGTTCTTGATTAAAAGTTTTTCTACAAAATTCCACCGTTATTAAAAGCGGTAATTATTATTTTTTAAAAACAATAAACTATTGGTCAAATAATAATTAATGTTTTTTTTAATCTTATTCAAAGTAAAAAAGCAATTCATTGGTTAAAATATGTTTAATGACAATTGATCGTGGAACGTAACGAACTATGATTTATTATAAAGGTTAGACTAAAAGAAGAGGTTTTTTATAACCATGAATTCTATTCACAAAATTGAAAAGATAAAAAATGCTCCGTGTATAAAAATCCTAAATTCATTTATACTACTCATTTTTTACCTCAACCATTACAAAAAAATCATTGATTCTCTCCAGATTTAAGCAAAAATCATTGATTCTCTCCAACATATGAATTTAAGCGACATAAACGACAATTTTAGCTGCAATGATTTTTGTTCGGACGATGAAGAGCCACTAACTGATCAAGTGACGCACAAAACCATGCAAAATTTGCAATTTAAGCAAATCCGACAAGTAGCACGCAAATTGGGCAGGTTGGATGCGTCATTTGTTCCAAATTGATATAATTTTTTATATAATTTTGTGCAAGTTTTATTAAATATAAATTTATTTATGAAATATTATTTGAGGTACATTTTGAAATAATATAGAAAGGCATTTTATATATAAAGTCTTTTCAATTTTTTAGGTAAATCTCCCTATTAAATATAAATGATATATCTATAGAATTTAAACTTTTTAATATATATTCAAATCTAAATATTTATATTTAATGCATATTTTAAAATCCTATTTTAAACTTCTATAAATTTCATGTATTTCAAATATCTTTTTCAATCCGTATAATAATATTTTTGAAAGAGAATAAATAGATTAATCAATTTCCACAATTAAAATAGTTGATTTATATATATATATATATATATAAATATATGTAGTATTTTTGGTGTTAAAATATATGTAATTTTATTGTCGGTAAATTATTTATTTTTATAAATAGTATATTTTTGTTAACTTCATGTGAAAATAAAAATAAGTTTCATATTTACATTATAAATTTGTTTAATAAAAATTATCAATATAATTAAAATACACTAAAAACACTGATTAATGCACTGATTAATGCGATGTCACCGTATCCATATATTATTATATTTTAAGTTGATGTAAAATAATGTATTAATATGTATTAGTAATTCTAGTATGGTATAATAAGTATATAATAAAAGAATATAATTACTTTGAATAAAGAAAACGCAAAAATTAATTTTGCATAATCTATGTTTATGGGTTGGATAAATCTACGCACCTTTGAATAAAGACCCATATATATTTGACTAGATCCTTTAACATATTTAGAAAGCGGTTTTTTTCTTTCTTTTTCCCTTTTTTATTTTCTTATTTCCTTTTGCAAAAATATGTTTTTTTTTTCAAAATTTCTGATGTCTGTAAAACCAAAACAATTTTTTTTATAGATTTAAACTTGTTTTATTGAGAATGGTGCCTAAAAACAAGTGGTAAAGGAAAAGGGAAGAAGAAACTTTTATCATGTTTTTAGGCGCCATTCTCAATATAAACAAGTATAAATCTCTAAAAAAAATTGTTTTGGTTTTACAGACATCAGAAATTTTGAAAAAAAAACTTAAATAATAAATTCAACATGGAAGTAAAAGTTCAATATTTAGTTTGATAATATTTTCTCTCGTTCTTGATTAAAAGTTTTTCTACAAAATTCCACCGTTATTAAAAGCGGTAATTATTATTTTTTAAAAACAATAAACTATTGGTCAAATAATAATTAATGTTTTTTTTAATCTTATTCAAAGTAAAAAAGCAATTCATTGGTTAAAATATGTTTAATGACAATTGATCGTGGAACGTGGTAAAGGAAAAGGGAAGAAGAAACTTTTATCATGTTTTTAGGCGCCATTCTCAATATAAACAAGTATAAATCTCTAAAAAAAAATTGTTTTGGTTTTATAGACATCAGAAATTTTGAAAAAAAAAAACATATTTTTGCAAAAGGAAATAAGAAAATAAAAAAGGGAAAAAGAAAGAAAAAAACCGCGTTTAGAATAAATATGTTAAAGGATCTAGTCAAATATATATGGGTCTTTATTCAAAGGTGCGAAGATTTATCCAACCCATAAACATAGATTATGCAAAATTAATTTTTGCGTATTAATATTTTTGTGTTTTCTTTATTCAAAGTAATTATATTCATTTATTATATACTTATTATACCATACTAGAATTACTAATACATATTAATACATTATTTTACATCAACTTAAAATATAATAATATATGGATACGGTGACATCGTGTTTTTAGTGACATAGCGTTAATATTTTAATTATATTGATAATTTTTATTAAACAAATTTATAATGTAAATATGAAACTTATTTTTATTTTCACATGAAGTTAACAAAAATATACTATTTATAAAAATAAATAATTTACCGACAATAAAATTACATATATTTTAACACCAAAAATACTACATATATTTATATATATATAAATCAACTATTTTAATTGAGAAAATTGATTAATCTATTTATTCTCTTTCAAAAATATTATTATACGGATTGAAAAAGATATTTGAAATACATGAAATTTATAGAAGTTTAAAATAGGATTTTAAAATATGCATTAAATATAAATATTTAGATTTGCATATATATTAAAAAGTTTAAATTCTATAGATAAATCATTTATATTTAATAGGGAGATTTACCTAAAAAATTGAAAAGACTTTATATATAAAATGCCTTTCTATATTATTTCAAAATGTACCTCAAATAATATTGCATAAATAAATTTATATTTAATAAAACTTGCACAAAATTATATAAAAAATTATATCAATTTGGAACAAATGACGCATCCAACCTGCCCAATTTGCGTGCTACTTGTCGGATTTGCTTAAATTGCAAATTTTGCATGGTTTTGTACGTCACTTAAATTGTAAATTTTGCATGGTTTTGTATATCGCAAATAAGTGCGAATTAAAGGTTGTATGGTGAAAAAAAATTACAAATTGTTTGTAAATGATCAGTTAGTGGCTCTTCATCATCCGAACAAAAATCATTGCAGCTAAAATTGTCGTTTATGTCGCCATTCTCAATATAAACAAGTATAAATCTCTAAAAAAATCGTAAAGACTGTCTGGCGAAAGCATTGGAAGACACTCAGAATCAAAATCTGACGAATTTAGATAAACAGTATAGGGAGGAGTATTGGGAGGAGGCTGATTATTCTTTTTTTTTTCATAAAATTTCGTTCTTTTTTTTTTCATAAAAATAAAAAGAATTATAAATTATTCTTTTTCTTTTTCTTTTTCATAAAATTTCATTTCACATTCATAATTCTGAATCATAAAAGTTTAACATAACAAAACAAAGTTTGCATTCTTCTCAGAAAAATAAGTAACTAACCATCCTTATGGCTGTCTTCTTCCTCATCGAGTACATGTTCATTTCTTTCTTTTTGGTCTAGAAGATCAGCCTCCTCCCAATACTGTTTATCTAAATTCGTCAGATTTTGATTTTGAGTGTCCTCCAATGCTTTCGCTAGACAGTCTTTATGATTTTTTTCCATAATCTGCTGTTGAAGATACTGGACCGCTAAGGTACTTTAATTTTTCAATGATCTAGAACACTCAGTTTTGATAATAGAAGATAATAAATTGTTGACTTTTGTTGTTTCAGAAGGATACGATCTCAACTACCACGACCGGTGGCAGCCTCCCTTCCAAGTGAACCACCAAGGTCAATGGGTTTTCCGGTGGGTTTTCCGGTGACAATAGCTGGTGAGTGACCGTGAAACTTGGAGCACTCGTCCAGTATCCAAGCCATGGTTTGCGCATTAGTTCCCATGTCTGGGGCAGGGACATCGGTTTGAACTCCAATCAGATCATGGATCTTCTGGGTAAACACGCGAGTCAGACGTTCTAGCTCGCTAAGACTTAGCTCCCTTGGATTGCATCCAATCCCACCCTTAGCTCTACCATAAGGGATATCAGCGACCGCAGTCTTCCATGTCATAAGTTGAGCAAGGGCATTCACTTCATCAGGATCAACCTCAGGATGGTATCTGATGCCCCCTTTCATCGGTCCACGAGCATTATCATGTTTTAAAATCTTTACTGCTTTATAAGCAGTAGTTTTAATAATGAAACATTTTAATTATGACTATTAAAATTAATATAATCATCAATTAAAATAATAAATCTAAATCTAAACTACTTTGCTTTAATTGTTACTACTCGCTCCAACTTGTAATTTTAAATAGAACGTCTTTCCAAACAAACATTAACATATATATAAACTCATTTGTATCTAGATCAACCTCTCCTCCATAAAATCCAATAATATAATTTGTTTTGTAATATTTTAATGTTGAACATATATAAAGTTATAGGATTAAAAGTTGATTTTTTAAGCTAGTTGATGAAGATTGTTTGGTTTTATCTTTTGTTCCGCTAAATCCCCTAACTCAATTATTGAAAACTATATTTAAAAACATATTAATAAAACATATCAAACTACTTTCCTAATAAAAATTTAAAGCAATTTTACTGGAAAACTAACGGAACAACCATTTGGAAAACAAATGACACTAATGTATGTGTAATTGGCTATTAATTACCATACTCATACTTGGATTTTGGAGATATTAAAGATTATACAAAAGAGAAGAAGAAAAAGGTAGGGAGATAAAATGGAGAATAAAAAGAGAAATGAAGAAATACGAAGGAGAGAACTCAAAATTTATAAAGATAATAATTGTTAAAATAATTTTAAAACAAAATACGCCTTCATAAAATTTTAGTAAACGTTTAGTAACAATATGAATATTAAAATTATAATATACCTAACTCAATTATCTTTTACAATAAAAATGATAGCAATTGTTTTTAAAAAATCTAAAACATATCCACCTTATCTTTGTTAACAAAAGAACAAAATAAAGAAAGAGAAAAATGGCTAGGGTTTCTGTTTATTAGAAAGTATGTATTACAAAACTATTACTTATAGATAAGCTATATGGACCTAGGCTTTATTTCTCTAACACCCTCTCTCAAACTCGCAATCCTTATTCTTGGGAGTTTGTTAAACAAAATAAAAACAAACATTGAAGAAAAAACAAAACACCAAACTTCAAAGCCAAAATCGAAAGAAAACGCCAAAATAAAAAATAATAATTAAAATGTCAAAACCAAAAAATCAAAATACAATCTCCAATCTCCAATCTCTAATCTCCAATCTCCAATCTCTAAACTCCAAACTTCAATCTAATCCAAACGAATCCAAACGAATCCAAACGAATCCAAACGAATCCAAACAAATCCAAACGACCGATATTATTTGGTATTGTGAGCGTTTAACATGGTACTACGCGAATCTATTAACTACTGATAAGATGGACCGGGTTGGAAATTTAAGTTGATATGACAACTTAAAGTATCTATTGTTTAAAGGATAACCACAATATTTTATTACAGACCAGATACCAATTTGGTATAAGAAACAAGATTTTGAATATCTACATATCTCAACGGGAAAAGGTTGAGATTGTTTGACAGAATTACAATGTGAATGATAAAGACAAATGAACACCGTTATGGACAAATATCCTCTAAACCATAGACCATATCAGGACGAGCGATCCTACTTAAATAAATCGACATATCTACAACGACTAAACATTCTTGATAAAAAACATGTTTTTCTATCAAATAAGGTTTGGGCTGTAAATGTTTATAGAAAGAGAATAAGGTGTATGTCAACATAACACTAGAAGTCTTGAAAAATAAACAAACTTGACAAAAAATGATAATGAATAATATACTTTGTAACCTAAAGAGTAGCTAATTATCCTTTTTTTAAAGTGATTCTAAAACGTCTAAACTACTCATATTATCCTACTTTGTATATTAAAAAGGGAAAAAGATACAAATGTACCCCATACATTTGGACAACAAGATTTTTAACTATAAAAATCATTGAAGTTAGTTGTTATGCAGAATGACGGCCTCCGCAAAATAAACAGAAAAATAATAAGATTAAGATATGTCTACCTTTATTTTATTTTATATAATCTACTACAAAATTCAACTTAAAATTGATTATCTAATACGATGTAATTCAATCGTACTTTTATATATATAATATTAACATTTTCTTCCAATCATCGTAATCATCAATATGCAACAATTAGGAGATTTAAGATGTTTCTATTTAAAAAATATTTAAAAAATCTCGTGACAATCCAAATTTTAACGATGTACTTACGGTGTATTATGTCCATCTATCATCCTATTAATTTGGATAACTATAAGGAGGGTGGCGATGCGACCATATTCCTGATTCAGCATCGTTATCAACATTTATCTTCACCTTGTCCTAACTATATATTATATCGATCTCTTCACCTTGTCCTAAATATATATTATATCGATCTCTTCACCTTGTCCTAACCAGATACTATATCGCTAACCTAGTCAAAGAAGATGAACCCATTCATCTCATCATTACAGAGAGAATACAAAATATTATACAATACGCCGTCTAACCCAACCCACTAAATTAAACAACAAAAATTACCTAATTGTTTAACAGATGAGTCCACCAAACCTTTAGCAGGTCGATCCTCAACCATTTTTGGATCCACAAACTTACCCATCATATATCTCACAAAAATATCCATATCCACTTACAATCCAGTCATGACCTAGTCAATTCTAACAAATGACGACTAACTTCACTACACAGATATAACTTGTGTATCCTAGATATGTTGCTACCGAACCCAAATATATCTTCTCGTTGTCCTCGTTACCACTTGAAATTCTCTAGGGTAATTGTCATCAAATTTCAATTAATGCAAGACACAAGATGGACTAGTATGATGGAACTAGAGATATTGAACATCATGTTGATCAGTTAAAAAAAATGCTTCGAAAGAGATGACATGCTGGTCTATTATGTTTTTATATGATATTTTAATACAATACCCATGCACGGCCAACCAACTTACCTTCAAGTTATATATAATATATTGAGACATTGTGAATGAATGCGGGCATTGTCTTTGTGAGGACGAATGCATCCATACCATGTACCAAAGAAAATAAAATATCTCTTTTAGTTGTCCGAATGATGGTTCGGCATCCAAATGACCTCATTCAAAAATTTAAGAAATTTGGATATCAAACCCTCTAAACTTTTATTCAGCCCCTAAATTATTATTCGGTTAGTGACTTCAACTTATGTGATAGATTGAAGATGGAAATATATTTAAAAGTCTTGTTCGATACCTTTTTTAAGCAATAATCAATGCTCTTTTCCAGGATTAGATAAAAATCGGCTGACTACTCTGACGGCATGAGAAATATCAGGTATTATACAAACCATAACATACATCAAACTACCCACAACTGAAGAGTATGGTATTTTATTCATTTCTTCCATGTCGCTCTCCTTTGTAGGTGATTGCTTGGAAGAAAGTTTAAAATTCCCTACAAGTGGAGAAGTAACAGGTTTTGCGTTACTCATGCTGAATATTTCTAAAACCTTCTTAATATATCTTTCTTGGGACAATCATAATTTGTTTTTCACCCTATCTTGAGTGATCTTTATTCTAAGAATTTGTTTTACAGGACCAAAATTCTTCATTACGAAGGATTTGCCGAGTTCCATCTCCAACTTCTTTATCTTTCCAATATTATGACCAACAATCAGCATATCATCCACGTAGAGCATAAAGATGATACAATTATTTTCAAAAACTTTCTTGATAAAAAAACAATGGTTAGATGATGTCTTATTATACCCGTGTTCCACCATGAATGAACCAAACCTTTTATACCACTGTCGCGGGGCTTGTTTGAGACCGTACAAACTCTTTTTTAGTTTGCACACCAAATATTCTTTATCTTTAGTTTCAAACCCTTCAGGTTGCTTCATGTAAATTTCTTCTTCCGAATCACCATGGAGAAAAGCAGTCTTCACATCAAGTTGTTCAACTTCCAAATTCAAGCTAGCAACTATTCCAAGAACAACACGAATGGATGACATTTTGACTACATGTGAAAATATTTCTTCAAAATCAATACTTTTTCTCTGACCAAATCCTTTGGCAACCAATCACACCTTGTATCTTGGTTGTGGATTTCCTTCTTCAGTCTTCAGCTTAAACACCCATTTATTACTACGTACTTTCTTCAATTTCGGTAACTTTACCAAATCATATGTGTGATTCTCATGCAACGAGTTCATCTCTTCTTGCCTGGCCTTCCACTCCTCTTTCTTTTGCAGCACAACCTCTTCAAAACATTTAGGTTCTCCCCCATCAGTTAGTAACATACTCATTTGTTGGGTACCTAGTCGAAGGTTGACGATCTCTAATGGATCTTCTCAAATGGGGTTCTTCAATATGATTTTCCTCAACTTCAACTGTTGTTTCTTCATAATCAGGAGCCTCGCCATGATCCTCATACTCAATTGGAAATGGTGCATCCGGAACTAAGTCAAGTTTAATATTGACTTCTGATTTTGTATTCTCAATGTTCTTCATGTCTCCAAGAGTTTGGTCTTCAAAAAACACAACGTCTCTCCTTCAAATGACTTTTCTACTTTTTGGATTCCAAAGTCTCTAACCAAACTCATCATGTTTGTAAACAAGAAATATGCATTCTTTGGTTTTCTCATCCAACTCTCGAGGGACATGTACGAACGCCTTACAACCAAACACCTTCAAGTGTTTATAGCTTATGTATTTTCCGGTCCATATTCTTTCGGGAATCGCACCATCTAAAGGAACTGAAGGAGATAAGTTGAGATCTACCGCCTTGATCAATGCTTCACCCCAGAAGGACTTTGATAATCTTGAATGGGAGAGCATACACACGATCTTGTTACAAATAGTTTGATTCATTCTTTCTCTAACACCATTATGTTGCGGGGTCTTGGGTACTGATCTCTCAAGCCTGATACCATAAACTCTATAATATTATTCAAATGGTCCAATGTATTCACCACCATTGTCGGAGAGGATACATTTCAATTTTTTTCCAGTTTTCCTTTCAACGTTGGCGTGAAACTTCTTGAATACTTATAACACTTGATATTTGGTCTTCAAATGATATGCCCAAACCTTTCTAAAATGATCTTCAATGAATGTGACAAAGTATAACGATCCGCCAATACTTCTATCGCCTATAGACATACATCTGTATATATTAGATCAAGAATATTATTCTTTCTATGTGGTCGTCCTGCTCGAAATGCAACTCTGTGTTGTTTTTCTGCAAAATAATGAGTGCATTATTTTAAAGAAATATTTGGAAAATTTGGTAGAAGATTTTATTTCATGAGAATTTTATGTCCCTTCTCACTCATATGGACAAGTTTGGCATGCCACAAATTTGTCGAGTCTTCATGTTTGATTGCATTCGCTTCTACTCCATTTGATTGTTTTGTTTGCATATACTACAAACGATCAATCTTCTTACCTCTGGCCACGACCAGATTTTATTTCTTAAGCTTCTAAACTCCATTGCCAAATGTGTTTTCGTATCCCATGTCATCAAGCTGACCAGTACAAATCAAATTGCTACGAATATCTGGAACATATCGAACATTATTTAATAATAGCTTGAACCGCTACTAGTTTCCATTGTTGCATCACTTCGACCAACAATTTCATATCTTGCTTCATTTTCCATCTTAACAAAACCGAACTCACCACTTGTGTAAGTGGTCAAAAAAGTTCTATCGGCTGTTACATGAGATGCTCCAGAATCAATCATTCATGTGCCTTGGCATGCAAGTTTGTTTTTATGAGTAAAATGATTTTCACAATCAAGTTTCATGGAGGTTGAATTTAATAATAAATTATTGACTTTAATTTTGTTTCTTAATTCCATATACACCAACAAATTATATAAGTGATAATTATTGTGATATAAATGGTTTATTTGTTGATTAGAACCAACAACCAAATAAGTGCTTAATAGATATATGATCACTGATAAAGATACCAAACAGACCTGTAAAGTATTTCTACACTTCTAAGGTGGTTTGACAATGCACAAAAAAGTGATTAATGGATTCAGTATTGCCGAAAAACTGACATTTTGAAGCAATACTAAATATTTTATTTTGAAGGACACTATCAACATGATAAGGCCTTCCAGAATCATCCAAGTAACTTTATGTTGAACTTAGAAACTCACTCAGATGTAAACTTTTGTTCTCTAAATATAAATTTTATAGACGTAGTAGAGAGCATGATTTTTCGGCAAAAACTGATTAAAGATTGCATGTACCATGAACTAAGCCATCAGCCAAACAGTTAAATAGAACGAGAGAATCAATTTTAAAATCCAACAAATTTAAGGCCAGATTCTTGCAATAAATCAGTTAATCAAAAAGGGATAGAAGCTTAGTTATAATAGAGCTTTGCTTTCCGTAGAGCCTATCAATGCAAGAGACTAAGGAACCAGTGGATTATCTAATTAATATACCTCTAATGGACTCACCATATAAGGCATATGCACCATTACTGTTCATTTTAAGTATATTTTAAAGGGAGGAATCTATTTAACAGCCTGAACAAACATCTTTCTCTTTTGATCATTGAAACAACACATAGACAATGCAATATTATGATCACTAGTTCATATTTTATGAGTAAAATGATTTGCACAATCAAGTTTCATGGAGGTTGAATTTAATTTTAAATTATTGACTTTAATTTTGTTTCTTAATTCCATATACACCAACAAATAATATTAGTGATAATTGTCGTGATATGAATGGTTTTATTTGTTGATTAGAACCAACAACTAAATAAGTGCTTAATAAATATATGATCACTAGTAAAGATACTAAACAGACCTGTAAAGTATTTCTATACTTCTAAGGGTGTTTGGCAATGCACAAAAAAATGATTAATGGATTCAATATTGCTGCAAAAATGACATTTTGAAGCAGTACTAAATATTTTATTTTGAAGGACACTATCAACAAGATAAGACCTTCTAGAATCATCCAAATAACTTTATGTTGAACTTTGTAGTTTAGTACTCCATCTGTCTCATAATATGTGTCTTTCTAGAAGAGATTTTTTGTCTCATAATATGTGTCGTTCTCGTTTTCCAATGCAGCATTATTACATGTACTCCACTTTCAACCAATAAAATAGTTAACTTTCTGCATAAGTTATTAACTCCACCAATCAAATTTATTTTCTTTTATTCTTTCAAAGTCATTATTACTTTTCTTAATATTGGTGAAGAAACCTTAAACGACTAATATTATGAGACGGATGGAGTATATAAAATGAAATTGATTCTTTTTTTGTATATGCACCGGGTCATAAAAGTGGTCGCATCATCACCTTTTTCATAGTTATCCAAATTGATGGGATGATAGACGGACATAGTGCGGCACAAATTTACCATTAAAATTTGGATTATCATGAGATTTTTTAAAAATATTTCTTAAATGGAACTTTTTCCGTCAATGATTCGAAAAAAATGTTAACATTAATTATATATATATATATATATATATATAAAAGTACGATTGAATTACAGTTTATTAAACAATCAACTTTAAGTTGACTTTCTAGTTTAGTATATAAAATAAAACTGATACTTTTTTATATATGCGCAATGAGTATTGTGTTTGTCTTATACCAACTTGGTCTTTGGTGTGCAATGAGTATTGTGTTTGTCTTATACCAACTTGGTCTTTGGTGTGCAATGAGTATTGTGTCTGTCTTAAAACAATACCGAGTCAATGATCTAGATTTATATCATACGGCTAATTTTTTTATGTATAAATTGTTTATAGAGTTTTTTGCGGCGGAATTTTTAAAATCAATTCCTGTTTATTAATGTGTTTGCTTATTTAAATTGTTTTTTAGGGATAATAACTTTCAAAATTAGACTTTTTATCTAATATTATAAATATAGTCTAATTTTCCTAATATTTTATATTTCATTTCCTTTATATACTAGTTTTTTAAGTTAGGACAAAAGTAATGGACGGATATATCTAATTATAAAATATTTGTAAAATCTTTATATTCGTTTATGGTAAAATAAAAATATTTTTTATTATATATAGTTTATGCATAAATATTAGAAAATAAAAGTAAAGTGCAATATTATCGGGTTTTACATAAGTAGAGAATAAAAATGAGATGCAAATCTTTTTGGTTTTCAAAGTACAATTGTTATCAAATAACTATATTAAATAACTTTGCCTTTTTCTTTTATAATTGTTGTTAAAGATTATAGTAATATTAAAATAATACTTATACGTTTTATTGAAAAATATAATAATTTAAATTTGGTGTATTATAAATTTTAATATTCATTGCTGAATGACTTATTTGTTCTATGTAGCAGTAATTATGTTGTTTTCCAATGGTCATCCATGTTCCGGGATTACACGGGGGCAGTATCCTTTTCTTGAGTTTGAGTAACGGATAACCATTAGTGAAGGCTCTTTGTAACAGTCGATCCATTCTCGGGATTTATGAAGTTTTTGTTTAATTAATTGTTATTAAAATTTTAGTTTTTTTATCAAAGAATTGTATCAAATTAATGTTTTATTAATTTTTTAAAATAATATTATTCGATAATCGAGTGAGGAGAGGATTTGGCGAAACGATAGAACAAAATAATCCTGACTTAACTTTACAAAAGTCATTTTAAAACTATATTTTTATATATTTAAGATTAAAATATTAAAAAAAATTATGATATAGGAGATATATCTGTTAATTTTTTGTACCTACCGCATGTAAAGTGGGCACTCTACCATTTGAGCTACATCCCCTTTTGAAATTTTATTGGTCCACTATATTTATATAAAGTCAAGATACGCGTACTTCATATATTTACACCGACTTTACTATCACCGATGAAGTTATCTTACCGTAAAATATATGGTGCTGATGGGTTTGCCATCTCATCTAAACATGAAAAAAAATACACGAGATAAATTAAATAAATTTCAGAAAATATCAAATAACCACTAAGTTGTCACTTCTTATCAAATAACCACTAGAATTGTAAATTCATCCCACAAAACAAGATTGAATGCATTCAGTATCTATTAATAAATCTAGCAAACTCACACGAATCAGATAAAAAAACTGTGAAATAATAAATTATTTCCATTTTTATTCTTAATATTATAATCTATATACACAGAAGATGAAAGATTCAAAACTTTATTAATATACGTGAAAGAAGAATAAAATTCAAAACTTTATAGCAAACATGTGAACCATCATTTATCCTCCCTCATATACTTATTTAAGTATACTATTTATTTTATATATTTTAAATCAAAAATAAAATTATTTCATTAATAAAGTTTTATAAGTATTTTTGGTATTCTAATTTATAAGTCAAATTTTTAAAATAATATTATTTTATTAAGTGTTTTCAGTATTTTATTTTACAAGTGTACATGTCTTTCGGGTTTTACATGTCTGTTTCGGGTTTACATGTCTTTTTGGGTTTCACCTATCTTTTCGGGTTTACGGGTCTTTTCGGGTTTTACAGATCAGTTTCGGGTTTACAGGTCTTTTCGGGTTTTACAGGTCAGTTTCGGGTGACACGAACCCAACCCGAACCCGACCCGTTTTTTTCGAGTCGGGTTCGTGTCGTGTCTTAATTTCATCGGGTCTGAAATATCGGGTCTCTAACCCTAAAATGTCGGGTCGTGTTCGTGTTGGGTTTACAGGTCGTGTCCAAAATTGACAGCTCATTGAAAAAAAAATGAAATTTTGATTTATTATTTTTAATGGATTATATTAATCTATTCAAAAAACCACATTTTCCCATACGCTAAAGCACCATTTTTACTTCCGAAAAATATGAAACACCTCGTGAAAGAATTTATTTCCAGTCGCCTCAATGGACTCGAGACCCGGAGAGCCTCTATTATCTAGGATGATCCACGTTTCATTTAGGCCTAAAGTCTTTTTCCGATGTTGTAGCATTTGGCATCGGCGTAGGAATTTTGAATTCTTTTATCAATAACTTAATTCAAAATAAATAACCAAATTCATTCTTCTAGTAACATAGGTGAGCGAAGGATCACCTTAATTTTGTCGAATAAAATCGAAGCTCCTAAATTTAAAACCCAATTTTCCAGAATGTTCATTTGAGATAATTTTATGATTCCAATTTGTGTGTATTATCAAGGCTTCCATTCTATAAACACGATTTTTAATATTGATCAATGATTTTTTGATTTTATTGTGCATGTAGGATTGTTTCATGGTGCATGTAAGATTAAGTAAATCTTGTGGTATTTTTGTGGTTCTCCAATGATGGAGATTTAAGATGTATTTGGATTAGGTAGATGTTTGAGAGTAGGTGAAACTGTTTTTTAAAATGATGAAGCTTATGTTTTTGTAATGAATAAAGGTTTAATATTGATGGAGAAGATGGAGAGGACAAAAGTGATCAGGATTGGATGAAGTGGAAAAAAAATAAAGAGTAAAACTCCCATATAATATATTGGTCTAACAATTTTTTTTTAAAAAAATAACATTTTAAGTCTTTTAAATTTGTATTAAGTTGCAATTTGTTGTTAGACTAGGTTAAAATAAGATCCAATCTGTAAAAACAAGACATTATAATTGTCTAAATTTTTTGTACTTTACAAAAATTTAAATAATTAGATTCTGATCTAACCGGAGTCTCGTTCTAGCAAAACTTCGTTTTAGTCTAGAAATTTGTTTTTTAGTCAAGTTTTTATTTTATTGGATTATGGCTCTTTCACAATTAAAAGCATAAAAAAATACAAAAAATGTTTTAAAGAAATATTAAAAACATGATATTCTACTAAAAATTGTTAGAATTATAAAAAAATGAAAAATAACGAAAAAAACAAAAATATTACAGTGGGTTGCCCCTTAAAATACTTTTATTGAATGATGATAGAACTTGTCTCATGAAATCGATACCTCAAACGTCGAACGACTCCACCTCATGAATATCTTTTTATATTATTTTTGTTTCCAAAGATGTTGCCAATGCGCTGACATTTATCACAATGTGTAACAACAAATGCGCATCTTTCAATAATATGGGTGAGCAAAAGAATCTATACTACAAAACTTTGGATATTTTTTTATTTACTTGAAATCACCTCCAAGTTGAAGATCAATCAATAATCCCTTTTAGTTATTTGTCGAAAGTATCTCATAGATTTATGACAAAACCATGCTTTATGACAAAAGGTCCCTTACAATTCCTGAATTTTAGATGGTTTAAATATAAAAGATCTTTAGAGGAATACCATTTTAAAGAGTGATTCAGATGGTATAGACCAAGAATGAGGTAATGACATCGACTGAGAGATTCAAGTAAGATGAAATGATACCCACGGTTCAAATCTACGAGATTTGTGAGTGGTTATAGAGGTAAAATATTGGTTGTGCGAGAAAGAAGTTTATATCAGTAAAACCTACCTTTAGAAGAATAAGAAAGACATATTTCAATGATCTCAAATGATTATTAATATACTAATGTTTTAGTGGCTTCAACTACTATGGATACTGATGAGTAGGTTTTGGACTCTGAAACTTAATTCCACGTGACTTCTATCTAACCTTGATTTAAATACCTGTAATTCTTTGATGGTAGTAAGGTCGTACTAGACAATAAAGATCCATGTGTTGTGAATGAAATGAGGAACGTTCATATCAAATTGTCTACATGACTTAAGAGAGTAATAATAGATATGAGGTATGTCTTGTAAGTTAAGTGTACCCTTTTTTCTATTGGAATTTAGACGAAAGAAGGTTCAACTATAGGGATGGAGATTGAAGATTTATGATTCATAAATATTCACTAGTTTTTATGAAAGCATATAAGACTAATGGTGTTTTAGTTCTTGAATGGTGTGTAGTGTTTCAGAGGTTTATCTACTGTCTAAAAGTGATTTTACCAAACTAAAACATTTGATGTTAGAGCGTTTGAGTGAGCAAAAACTAAATGATTTTAGAAGAAAATAGTTGATGGATAATGATAAAATTCAAAAGGAAAGCTTCTGTGGGAATCGTATGTTTGTAAAAGTAAGAGTTTTAATTTCATGCCCAACAACTATACAACTTGTGATGTGCTTGAATATGTTTATTCTGACCTTTAGAGACCTGCAAAGGATCCTAAATTAGGAGGTGCCAAGGTTTTGGGTGCATGAACCAAATTTCACTTAAATACACGAATCTCAAACACAATTATGGCCGAAGATTAAGTAATACATAACATTTTTGGTAATGCAGCTTATTCATTATTCGATCTTTTTGTCGTTTGACTTATTTGATAAGGCTATAGTTTAGACATTTGTTCCATTATCTCATATCATCTTTTAATATTTTTAAGTCTAAATTTTGGCCACCATCAATCTGATTTATTTTTTCATACGGAAATCGGGCCAACCGATAAAGAAATACTGACTTAGGTGACATGATAACTTTCGTGAATGAATTTCAGAAACAACGGTGACTTGAGATAAGAGTGATAGATATTGTATAAAAAAATTACAACTATCATGTGAAATTTGTGGTTGATTGGCGCATAAATTACTGAGATTTGTTTTCTAAAATATGAGACTTGCAATTAGTTATCGAGGATGGTAGGGGATCAAATGGTTGTTTGCATAGTGTTTTGATAACTGCGTGTAAGTTGTAACTTTTTTATCATCAATCTAGAAAATCTCTAGAACCTTTTTAACATTGATGCTCGCAATTTATTCTTCTTAAATATGTATAAACGTTAGTTCTGCCGAATTAAAAGAGTCAAGATCAACTCGTGTATCGTGCCTCAAACGTTGTATGTCTTTTAACAAACGTTTTTGGCAAATAGGCACATTTGATGTAATTATTGTTTTAATAAAAACTCATTATCCTTAGTAGTGAAGTTTAATACTAACGCATTTTTATACAACTAAGACTAATAAAGTATGCATTGATCATGAAGAATAGCGTGTCATGATGTTTTTGTTAGAAAAAGATGTTGCATAATAATAATAAGTGAATGTGAAAGTGAAGATATAACATACATAAAACATACGCAAGCATGATATTTAAGGTTTCGCCAAAAACTACAATTTTTAACGATTTTTGAGTTTATATAGACTCCAAGCAAGGGTCCGAATGTTTTCTGACATGTTTGGAAAAATATATCATAAATATATATCATATACAAAATCTTATATTATTTTGTGTACTGCTACAAAGAAATAGAATTCAAACATATACAAGACGCACATGAGCGCCTATATTCATAGCAAAACCTATTCAATATGTTCATGTGTTGTAGCTCGTACAAACATCACAATACATGACAATATTTTACATAGAAAAATACTTCCATGTATCATGCTTAAATGTGCACAATATTTATGATGAGAAAAAATCCTCA
Source organism: Limnanthes douglasii subsp. nivea (assembly GCA_036936605.1). Taxonomy (NCBI): domain Eukaryota; kingdom Viridiplantae; phylum Streptophyta; class Magnoliopsida; order Brassicales; family Limnanthaceae; genus Limnanthes; species Limnanthes douglasii. The sequence goes on along the minus strand of JAUPFV010000003.1, from coordinate 4,105,328 downwards.
TCAAATGTTAATCCAAAGTAATGAACTATAATCAGAAAAGAATAATAACTCAAAAATAATTTCTTTTTCTCTGTTTTCAGTGCGTAATCCCCAAATGGAGATTCAAGTCTCTTGTTTATAAAATTTAAAATTTATTCTCCTTCAATCATCATATTACATGTATTATAACAGATTAAAAACTTATCTTGATAACCTATGAAATAATGACACATATCTTTTAGTTGTATGTGCTTGAACAAATTTGCTCGCTCTTTTACTTTACTTTTTATCTTCCGGATGACCTTCAGATAAAGTATTTTTGGATGTCCCTTGTCTACCTTCTTCCACTTATCCCTTGTCCAACTAATTCTTTTGACCTTCATCTATGATCTCATTGACGACCCTCGTTTAATCTATTTTATACACCCCTCAGCTAAAGTCTTTTGGATAACCCTCGTTGATTTGATTTGTTTATTCCTTGTTCACTTTCTTCTATTTTCCCTTCATCTATAATATCCTTGACAACCCTCTTATAACTATTTTATACGTCTTTCGGCTAAAGCCCTCTGGACGACCCTCATCTACTTACTTATGTTTGTTCATGCATCTTATCCATTTATTAGTCCTTAATATGAATTTACCTCGTCATTATAAGGAAAATATACTAAATAAAAAATATATCATAATCAGGACTCACCCTAATCCTTAGAAAACATATTTATTAACATTTATAAATTTAAACCATTGATCCTTAATTTATTATATATATATATATATCATTTTAAACTAACACCTTTTGTTACGTTTAGTTTAGTGATTCATTAACTTTTCAGACTTATTTCACCACATAGACCTACTTTAATCACAAAATCTTGTGACTTCTAATACATTTTTTCTGAAATCATTTCTACTCCTGCTAATATAATCATTTATTATTTTTATTATTCATATTATATGTACTATAAAAACCTTAGCTTTGACCATTGATTCGTTATCTGATCATCCGACTGACATTTTCCTTTGCTTCTTATATTTAAATTGAAATTTCTCTTTATTGAAACTTTATCTTCTTATTTAAACTCAAATTTTCTCAAAGGGAGCATGATATTCAATCGGCTAGGTTGAAATGTGAGGTGCGATAAATGTCAGCGCATTGGCAACATCTTAAAAAGTAAAATGATATATAAAAAAAGTCATGAGGTTGATTCGTTTGACGTTTGAGGTATCGATTTTATGGTATAATTTCCATCATCGTTTAATAAAAAATGTTTTATTGGACAACCGAGTATAAGTAATTTTTTGTTGTTTTTTTATTATATTTTGTTTTTTTATAATACTAAAAGTATTTGGTAAAAATTCATGTTTTTTAATATTTATTTGAAAACTCTTTTTTTATGATGATAAAATAAAAACGTGACTATAAAAAAGAACAACAAAAGACTAAACAAAAATGAGACCTCATTTTAAACAAACCCAACAACAAATTACAACTTAAGATAAGTTTAAGGACTTTATAGTTTTTTTTGTTCAAGATTCCCTCTTTAAAACTTAATAGTTGAAGCCATTTAAACATTAGTATAATAATAATCATGCGTGATCGCTCAAGTATCTCTAAGTTCAAACATGTGATGATTATCTTCCTTATTCTTCTCAGAGTTGATATGGAAATGAGTTCTTAGGTGTTAATTAGTCAAATAATATAAATTCAGGGACTTGATTATAATTAATGTAAGTTTTGTCTTTAATTAATAGACTATGTAAGTTTTAAGGAGCTAATGTGATTTTATAATTTGTAAGGACTAAATAGCAATTAATCTGATTTTGTAACAAATTCAGTTATTTTACTAAGTCTTGGATCCTTTATATAAAGGACCAGACAAATTTAATAAAGGGGTGATAAACTTTTTCTTTGGACAAAACACTCTCTAGAAATTCTTTTCCTTATCAAACTATCAAAAGCAAAACACATAATCCTATCAAATTGGCGACTTCACTGGGGACTTATCTTAAGATCCAGTAGCTTGTTCAATTGGCGAGAGTCTTTTTCTTTTCTTGAAATTTGAAAGATGAATATTGAAGATAATCAACCAACTTTGGATAGTGTTAGAGGCGATGTGCAAAGAAATGGAATTGGTGGGAGTGGAACTGACGAGAGTCTTTTTCTTTTCTCGAATTGGTGGAATTGTTCAATTGGCGAGAGTCTTTTTCTTTTCTCGAATTCAGGTTAATGTTGAAACAAGGATAAACCAACTTCTTACTAAAATCAATGATTTGAGTGAAAAATATGAGCGAAGGGAACAAGAGATAATTGCTTCTAAGCTCAGATATGAGATTAGGTAAGAGTTGGAAAAAACCAAGGCTGAAGGACAATCTGATCAATCTTCTAGTGACAACCATGTTAAATCTGAGCATAAGAAAGCTCGTTTTGTATCTCCTAAAGAGAAACGTTCGCCTCGAAATGATAGGAAAAAAGTAATGATTTCCAGTGATGAAGAAGTAGAAAGTTCAGCTTCGGGATTTAAGAGGATAAAAAATTCTTCGAGGGGGGAATTAGAGAGAGATTATTCGAGGAGATATAAAAAAGAAAGCAAATCCAAATATGATCCTCGATCTACATGGAATGAAAGAAATCCTTCAAATCAGTACGCTAAAACCGATAGAAATTTGTATGTCACAATGGGAACATATGATCAATTTGCTCAAGGAGTTGATTGGAGGAATTTCCCTTTAGTAGATGAGATCCGCTCTATAACACTTCCGAAGCGGTTTGACATTTCAAAGGTTGAAAAGTTTGATGGGATTCAAGATCCCGATGACCATATCAAACAGTTCAAAAATTATATGATGAATTTCGAGGATAACGATAGGCTGTGTGTCGAGCTTTTTCTCAAACTTTCAAAGGAACAGCTCTAAAGTGGTATAACAGGATTCCGAGGGGGTTTATTTCAAATTTTAGGGATTTTTACACCGCTTTTCGAAGACAGTTCGTCGGGAGTAAGGAAATGAGAGCTAACGCTGATACAATTATTCAATGTAGAAATGCACCTGGGGAAAAGTTAAAAGACTATACGAAGAGGTTTGTGCTGACTAAAGTTGGTCTAGATAATTGTGAGGAAAGTGTGGCAATGGCAGCTTTTCTCTAAAGGTTATTGCCAGGTGACTTGGCTAATGAAACTACGAAGAGAAGGGCTTTAACTTTTGGAGCCTTAATGGCTCAAGTTGAAGATCAGATTAAGGTTGAGGAATCAATTAGAGTTTGAGGAACACCAGCTAACACTTCGAACAATTCGGGGCAAGTGGTTAGCAATTAGGGTCAGCCTTCGAATGGTAATGGTCATAGTGGTCAACCATCAAAACAAAGGAATAATAATTTGCCTCCTCGGAATAGCGGGTATTCGAATTATAACACCTATAGCAGGCCTAGGCCCAATCAGTGGATCAAACCAGAGTATTATGCAGATTTAACAGAAAGTGTGTCTGTTATTTGGGACAAGAACAAAATTTTTGTGAATTTCAGAAAACCAGCTCCAATTAGTAAGCCAATGGGGGAAAGGAATAGAAAATTTTGTAGATATCATGATGATGTTGGGCATGATACGAATGATTGCATTGCTTTAAAAAATGAAATTCAATATTTTATTGAGAATGGTGAACTTTTAGCTTATGTAAAATCGCGATGAAATGCGTCGAAAAATAGTGGAGCTTCAACTTCGAAGGCTGTTCAACCAGCTGAAAATTTGATGATTGTGGATTTGCCAGTAGATGAATTCGATGTGTCTTCCGAGTATGTTGAAAAAGATCCGAACATGTTGCTTCTAATGACAGTCGAAGAGCCTATGAGGAAAGGGCATGTTTGGGAGTTGTGCAAGTTTTTTGAGTCATTAGCTATTTTTGGAGGAGATTCAATGACTGGTAATTCAGACAGTTCGAGGAAGAGACATGTGGTCAATTTGACAACTCAAATTGAAGGAAGAATGTCAACGCATTTATATGGAAAGAAGAATATACCTTTTATACTATTCGATGAAGATGATTTGAGGGGGACTGCAGGACCCCACGAGGATGCAGTAGTAATTGGAGTAGAAGTGGCAGGTGTTGAAATTTGACGAGTATTGATTGATACTAGAAGTTCAGCTAATGTCTTTTTTAAATCTACTTATGAAAGACTAGTAAATCCACCTCGGATTATTCAATCGGATCAGACAATTATTGCTTTTATAGGCGTAACTTCTCGGGTTGTTGGAGAATTCGAAGGTGAAGTGAGTTTGGGGAAAGGACCATTTAAGAAAAAGGTGCAAGTACTTTTTGTAGTGGTAGACTGCCCTTCCAGTTATAACGCTATTTTGGGAAGATCATGGTTATCAAGAATGTATGGAGTTGTTTCAACGGTTCACCAATGTTTTAAGTATGTTGTTGGAGATAGAGTTGGAGTGGTTCGAAGTGATTAAAAGATTGCTAGGAAATGTTATGCCATTGTGCTTCTGGTCAAAAGATCCGGTAGTGGTGATTTAATGCGAGAATAGAAATTAAAGGAGGTACCCTTGGATGTTGAAGAAAGGGTTGACGATCCGATGGATACCTCAGGGTCTTTAACGGTGAACGAAAACATAGAGGAGTTTGCTTTTCCAGGAGGAAGGGTGCTTCGAATTGGAATGTTATTGACTCATTTGCTACGTCAACAGATGCTTGATTTTTTATGTCGAAATTTAGATATTTTTGCTTGGAAGACTGAAGATGTGGTGGGAGTACCTATTGAAGTAATTAAACATAGTTTGGCGATAAATCCGAAGGTCAAACTAGTGATTCAAAATAGGAGAGCTTTTTCTTTAGAAAAAGTAGAGGAGATTATTGCCGAAGTGGATCGGTTAACTAAAGTTGGGCATATAAGGGAATCGCAGTATCCTTTGTGGACGGCAAATCCATTGGTAGTTAAAAAGAAGAATGGAAAATGGAGAATGCGTGTAGATTTCACAGATTTAAATAGAGCTTACCCTAAAGATCCATTTCCTGTTCCTCGAATAGATCAATTGGTAGATTCTACTTCGGGCAATAAAATTCTAACTTTCATGGATGCTTTTGCAGGGTATAATCAAATTCAAATGGATCCAAAAGATCAAGAGTGCACGACTTTCATAACTGATAGGGGTTTGCATTGTTATAGAGTGATGCATTTTGGGTTGAAGAATGTCGGAGCTACTTATCAAAGATTGATGAATAAAGATTTTTCTACGCAGATCGAAAAAATATGGAAGTATATATAGACGATATGGTGGTTAAAAGTTCAAGTGATGAAGTGCATCTTGATGATCTAGAGGAAGCCTTTTTGAATTTAAGGGCAATTAGATTAAAATTAAACCCTGAGAAGTGTACGTTTGGAGTTCGATCAGGGAAATTTCTGGGTTTTTTAATTAGTGAAAAAAGAATACAAGCCGACCCAGAACAGTTGAAGGCTTTGATTACGATGAATTCGCCTCGAACAGTGAAAGAGGTCCAAGTTTTAACAAGGAGGTTAGCAGCACTGAATCGTTTTATTTCGAGGTTTTCTGACAAATGTTTTCCTTTCTTTCAAGTATTGCGAGGACCTAGTAAATTTGAGTAGACATCGGAATACGAGGCAGCATTTACACACATTAAAAATATTTTGTCATCGCCAGAAATTTTAACAAAGCCTCGAAGTGGAGAAATATTGTTATTATACATTGCAGCTTCGGATTTTGCACTCAGTGTAGTGTTAATAAGTGAATTTACGGGAATTTTGAGACCGGTTTATTACGTTAGTAAAAGTTTGGTGGCGGCGGAAAAGAGATATATGAAATTGGAGAAAATGGCTCTAGCATTGGCAATAGCTGCAAGAAAAATGCGCCTTTATTTTCAATCTCACACAATAGAGGTTCGAACTTCATTTCCCTTAAAAAATGTATTGCATCGTCCTGATATATCTGGAAGAATGACCAAATGGTCAGTGGAATTGGGGGATTATGACATCTTATTTGCTCCTCGAACGGCGATCAAGGCACAAACTTTAGCTGATTTTTTCATTGAGTTTCATTCAAGTCGATTGCACGAAGCGGAAAGTGAAAAAGATATCGTTAAGGAGTTGAAATTGGTAATTCGAACTGATGGTGGATCTAGTACCTTGGGGTGCAGTGCTGGGATTCAGTTGATAACTCCAACAGGGGAGGCAATGGTTTAATCAATTAAATTTGGTTCTCATGCTTCAAATAACGAGACTGAATACGAGGCTGCTTTGGCAGGTTTAAGATTGGCAAAATATTGCGGAGGAACTTCGATACGTTTAGAAACAGATTCTCAATTATTAGCAAATCAGGTATCTAGGTTTTCAGAAGCCAAAAAGGATTGTCTGGTTTTATACCTTAGGGAGCTTCAAAATTTGATGCTGATTTTTGATAATGTGATTGTGGAATACATCGGACGTTGAAGTAACATGGTGGCTGATTCCTTGGCAAATATTTCTTACAAGGAAGAATACCCTTGGATTCTACTTCAAAAAAATCCTTCAATTTGTATTCAACCAAGTCAGTGCGGGGTCTTGGAAGAATTTGTGGCCACTAATTAAATTCGATGTGATTGGCGTTCGAAAATTCTTAATTTTTGACTCAAGGAGTTCTACCAAATGATTCTCAATTGGCTAAAAGGTTAAGGGGTAAAGCCTTCAGATATATAGTATTGGATGGAATTTTATACAAAAAGGCATTAAGTAAGCCATTATTGCGGTGTGTAGATAAACAAGAATCACAAGAAATATTATCAGAATTGCATGATGCTGAAGGATCAGCCCATTGTGGATTTAAAGCCTTATCTCGAAGAGTTTTGCTTGCAGGGTTTTATTGGCCTACAATTATGAGTGATGCTAATAACTTAGTTCGAAGCTGTGATACTTGTCAAAAGTTTGCTAATACTATTCACAAACCAGCAAGGCCGCTTATGTCTATATCAGAGGCGGTACCATTTGATAGGTGGGGAATTGACTTAGTAGGACCTTTGCCAATGGCTTCTGGGGGACGGCAAATGATAATTGTGGCAGTGGACTATTTTACTAAGTGGGCAGAGGCAGAACCGCTATCAGGTACTAAAGCAAAAGATGTGTTCAAAATTATTGTGAATAATATTTGTTGTCGTTTTGGCGTTCCTCGAAAAATTACAACAGACAATGGCCCTCAGTTTAATAATGAGGAGATGGCTGCATTTTATAATGCTAAAGGGATTCAACAATGTTTTTCGACGCCTTTTTATCCTCAAGCTAATGGACAAGTAGAAGTGACAAATAGAACGATTTTAGATGGCTTGAAGAAGAATCTATCAGGGGTAGCAGGAAAATGGCCAAATTATTTGCAAGAGGTGCTTTGGGTTATCGAACAACTCTAAGGAGGCAACAAAGGAGACTCCTTTTCCTTGGCTTATGGAATGGATGCGGCCAGTCCTATTGAATATACAATGACATCTTTTAGAATATCCCAGTATTCCAAAGTCGTCAATGATGAGATTCGAAGAGTGGAATTGGATTTAATTGAGGAGAAAAAGGTTCGAGCTCATTTGAATGTAATGCATTATCAGACTCTTATGAGAAGCAGATATGATTCGAAGGTAAAAAGAAAAGAATTCAAAGAAGGTGATAAAGTGTTGCGAAACATTTTCTTGCACACAAAAGAAAGGAGCCTCGAAAAATTGGCTCCAAATTGGGAAGGGTCTTACAAAGTTGTTGAGATAATGAAGCCAGGTTCTTATCGTCTTTGTGATTTCGAAGGAAGAATATTACAACATTCATGGAATATTCAGCATTTGAGGCTATATTGTGAATAAGTGTTCTTTTGTATTTTGAGATTTGATTTTTGGCGCACTCTTTCCTACCATGTTGGCCCAAGAAGGTTTTAACGAGACACCATGTATAAATTCAATATTATCAATGAATGTTTGTTTTTTGGCCAATGGTTATTTACATATGTGAAAATACTATCTTAGCTAGTCTTCAAAGGTTGATCACGTTTGAGATGAATTAAGAGTAGAATGTTCCGAAATGTTAATTACATTTTTCAAAGAAGCAACCATGTTCAATAATTTTCCTATATTTTTATTTTGAGTATACGTTTTTCGAAGTCAATGTTGAATTATGGAACTGAAAGTTGATGATTCGAAGGGCTTGTGATAGTTGAAAAAATACATGATAGTAACACAACAGAACAAACATAACACATGACATTGCAATATTTAAAAATACTTAGTAATTTAAGAAAATGAAGGGAGTTTTACACTTCGGAAACAAAAAGTAAATTAACAACAACAACAAAAAAACAAAGACAACGGAGTTCTGCATTTGATAATTAGTCAGATAATTCTTCCCCAGATGACTCTTCTTCCGATGAGGTAGTTTCAGGGATAGGAGCGAACGCTTCGGATGGCCGACTTGCTTCAGGAATGCGATCCCAAAAACAGCAAAAATCCATTTTTGGGTAAGTAGCATGAATCTCTCTAAGGAGGAGGATGGTTGCATCCTCTTTCCCGGTGTTAATAGCACCAAGCATATCCTTTGAAATCTCAGCTTCGGCAGCAGTCACAGCAGTTTTCTTTTCAACTTCGAATTCCTTCCTTAATACTTCATTGGCAGCAGCTACAGCAGCAGTTTTTTCCATTTCAAGGGGTCTTTTTGATTCAGCCACTTCCTTGGTCAATTTTGCATTTTTTGATTCTTCGAGGGTAAGGGAACTTTGAAGACCTTTTGAAATAGATTTCTCATCTTCTAGCTCCTTTGAATGCTTACTTTGAAGCTTTGCTATCTCATCCTCAAAATATTTGGTTAGTAACTCAGTGTTGACTATATGAGTGATTCGAAGGTGATCTTTCATGACAATGGCTCCATGAATAAGCTCTGATCTTGCCATTTCATACATGTAAAACTGGTTGAGCATCTTCCTTTGGAATTTTTCTCTCAAAGTTTTTTCAGCTTCGTAGGCTCATTTGAAGTAAACCAATGGTCCCTTGTCTTTAGATCAAACTTCAAGTTTAGTGATACAAGTTTATGTTGAGTATTTGATGGATAATTATTGATACAAGTTTATGTTGAGTATGGTGCCACGTGGCAACTTTATATTAATCAACTGATCCAGATGACTAACTTTATCCAAACTCGATAGTCCAGGGACTAAAAACAAAGTTTTAAAAGTTCATGGACTATCTGTCATTAAAATTGATAGGCCATGGGTGAATTACTGATCAAAGCCTCTTTATTATCTCTTCAATTAATTCCCAATTTTTCTTGTAAAGCGTCTTCTTTTTTCTAAGATCATATGTTACCTTCAACATGGAATAAAATGGTGTATTTTTTGCTTTTTCTATATGTTCTGGTCTTATTTTGTCTCTTTCATCTGTTTTATCAATGTAAAGAGGCATGCCTTTAAAAAACAAGTTTTTAGAGTCATTTTGTAAAAGCAATCAAATGAGAAAATCAGGCCATGTGAAATCAGTGGAAGAATGAAAAGTGATAGATATGAAACCTATAAAAATTTGAAACCATTATAAAAGTGATAGATACGAGACCTTTGAATATGTTAAACCATGGGATAAATTGATAGATGCAAAACCTATGGTAATGTGTAACTTAGACAAATTGATAGATGTGAAACCTATACAAAAGTGTAATAATGGCAAAAATAATAAATGTGAAAACTATGCATCAGCATCATCAGTATCATCAGCATTATTATTATTATTATTACTATTATTTAAATATTGATTTTAAATCAATTAATGTTGATATTTTTTAATTAAAGTTTAAAATTTATAAAATTGATTATTTGAAAGATGTTATGAACGTGTTTTCATTCGGATTGACGAGATTTGGTTTTATTATTTATGTTTTTTTATTACGTATATTGTGGATACCATGAGTTTTGTATTTTTTTAATCTTTTATTACGATTTATTATCTATTATTATTTCAATTTTGCAATTTAGTTTTCAATTATAATGAATTACCATTTATTTTTATTCGGACGAGACCAAACTATAAACAAATTATCAAATTGACACCGTATGTAAAAACATAAATTCTTGCAAAGCAAATTTTTGAAAAACAATGCGTAAACTAAAACATTATTCCAAATCCATATACATCTTATCACTGATAACAACCCAATTTTGATAACAGAAGACTGTATCTTCCTTAACATCAATGTGCAACAACTAGAAAATTTGAGACCCAACTTCAGTAACAAAAAACTATATCTTCCCTATTATCAATGTGCAACAACTAGACAACTTTAGACATTCCCATTTAAAAAATCTCATGACAATCTGAACTATGACGACATACTTACATCTAAACCAATAAGGAATATATTATTTCATTTACCATCCTATCGACTTGGATAACTATAAGGAGGGTGGCGATGCCACCATCTCCACAATTTGGCACCACTATCCGCATTCACCTTCACCATGATCTAACAATATACCATATTATATTTTTGTCAAAAATTTAAAAGGACAAAAAATTTATGAGTGACCTGACTGTGAATCGATCTACAGGTCTAGGAAATGGATTTAATTAAGGGCTATTAGTGGAGGATATAATGAAGAAGAATTACAAATCTCTGATAATCTATTAGCTCATATCGAAGTGTAAATCAAAGTTGGTAAGACAATGTGTATGCGGATTTTGGGGGTTTTGAATACCTATATTTCTTACCACCCTACAACTAATATCAATGAACGACTAAGTATCACTTGAATTCAAACCCTGAAGCCTCCGATTGCACCTCTAACTTATTCTAGACAATAAAATTCGGTCAACAAAGGAAGTGGATATACGTGCTAATAAAAAATATGGAGCAAGGTAAGGATGGATGTTTTTTTATGTAAAAAAACATTAAAGTAAACTAAATAAAGTTCATACAGATAGCTGGGTCATACATCGCGGGAATACATGAGTCACTAAAAAAGAATCGACGAGAACAAAAATTCAATGACTCTATATCGTGGGAAAGTAGAATATAAAATAACATAAAAACATAAGAGATAGAACAAAGAAACTTAAAAAAGGGATATGCCGCATATCCAAGAAAACCGTCAGCAGTATCACACAATAAACAAGGCCAATAAGGAGAGAGGATAGATCAACAAAAGATAAGCAAGCACACAAACTGATAAATTATATGGAAATTACACAGGCCATCTAATCTTGGTGCCATGGAATCTGAACCGTGTATCCGAGAAAATACGGTAAGAAATTCTATAGGCAGCGACAGGAGGGAAACCAAAAATTATTTCATTTCTCTCCTCCCATAAATGGTAAATGACCGTGCCAAAGCAAGAACCAAATTTGAAAGTTTCAAGAATAAAACTAATTTGATGACTCGCAAACCCAAGATTCCCAATAGCTAGCGTTAGTTGGGAACCCCAACTTGGAACTTGCATAGTTCCAAAGACTCTAAATGAAACCACAGTAATAGAGGATATGCAATAGTTTCATAGTTCGAGTCGCATAAGATACAATCTGGTAGGGTATTTATACCCTAACTTATAAGCTTGTCTCGAGTAGAAATCTTGCCAAAGATTGCAAGCTAAAGAATAAAAGAGTGACGAGGAATATTAAACTTATTACATACTAACCTGACCCACCCCACAATTGGAGTGAACGTACGAATGACATTATAGGTATCTTTGATAGTGATGTTAGTATTTCCAGACTTCACGGTCTAATAGCAAAAATCATTCAAGATGAAATTTAGTGTAGGTAGAGAGTAAATAAGATCGATTAATCTCTTGAAGATTGATATGATTCTTTGCTCACGTCGGTCTTATATATGATGGACAATTCAAGTGACCATTATTAATGATAGCAGAGACCTTGAGATTTATCCCAAGTCTAGAATCATGGATGATGTTTTTCCATCATGTTTTACCAGTGGGGTAGAGATGAGCCAATGATCTAAGTCCCATAATTGTTTTTCACAATGAGGTATCCAATCCATTTTTGATGGCCACCGTGTATAAATTACCATCCAAAAGATGAAAGCGTTATATTTTCTTTCAAGTCCAATAGGGGGATGAACCAAGATCTAAGTCCCATAAATTATTATTTTTATTTTTTTTAGATTTGATCCAATCGCACCAGATAGAGTATTTGTTATTACAGGCCAAAGATGTTTTAGGACGACTGCCTAATTCTAGGTTTTTTAGATATAAAATAACATGATCGTCCTCCATCGTGGGAGTGGTAACATTAGACAAAGCCACCTTAGCCTCATGAATCTTCAAAATTTGGAGAACCCTAAAGAGAAGGATAAAGATAGACGACCACTATAATTGTCTTACGAATAAAAGAGGTGCTTATAAGTCCAAAAGTTAATTTTCGAGGTAATTTTATGTAGAATATGACGATAATTCTTGTGGATGAGGCGTCAGTGAGAATGTGAACATCCAAATATTTTACAATAAAGGTACCTTCCCTATACTCTAAAATAGAGATGAGATTATTACAAGAGAGATAGATTGACTCCCAAGAGGAAATTCTGACTTTTTGCGGGGCTGACTAATATGCATGAGAGCAAAAAGAAATCATCAAGTCCCTCTTTAATAAGATAGAGGGAATTAACGTCACGGTGACAAAAAAATAATTAGATTGATACATATTTAAATGAAAATTTTAGTGTCATGTTTTATAAAGCTAAGGACTTGGTCAGTTTCTGAAAGCCTGAAAATATGTTCACTTTTAAAGATTGTCGTAATCTTCATATATTCTGCACGTATTAGAATGATACATGACAAATCTCGTAGATTTTAACCGAGAGTATCCTCTTATCTTTCTTGAATCTCTCGTTTGAGGCATTTATCTCACCCTCGGTCTTATATCCTCTGAGTCACTCTTTAAAATGATCTGCCTTTATAAATATTTTACGTTTAGAGCATCTAAACTTCAAGAATTGGCAGGGAACTTTTTGGCACATATCAAGTTTTTATCAACAAAGTGCTCAAATACTTTCGACAAAGAACTAAAAACGATTATTGATTTGGAGGCCATTTCGGATAAATAATAACAACATCAAAAGTTTTAAAGATTCTTTTGATCAGCCATATTATCCAAATATACACATATATTTGTTACACATTACTATAAATGTCAGCGAATTGACAACATCTTTGAAACGAAATAATATAAAAATTAACCATTTGAAGTTTGAAGTATCGATTTGATGGAACAATTTCCATCAACATACCATAACAAGTATTTTATGTTGCAAGCCCGTGCAATTTTTTGCTTTTTTTATTTTTTTCGTTTTTATAATCCCAACAATTTTTTATTGAAAAAAAATCATGTATTTGAATTTTTTAAACTTTTGTTTTGGTTTTTTATGATAAACCTTGTGATATTATTAGTAAAGGTACTGTGAAGATTAAGTTGAATGGGCCTGTCTGGGAACTGAAAGATGTCAGGCATATCCTCGATATGAGAAAGAACTTAATTTCAGTAGGGCAGTTGGCTAGCGAAGGTTACAATACGATCTTCTATGGTGACAATTGAAAATTTCAAAAGGAGCAATGACGGTTGCTCGCGGAAAGAAGAGTGATACTCTTTATCAGACAGCAGAGACGAGTTGTACAATTGCAATAGCTGCTGGAAACGAAAATGAAAATGTGTGGCACGAGAGGCTTGGCCACATGAGTGAGAAGGGTATGAAAATTATGTACTCGAAGGAGAAACTTTTAGGTCTTAAGTCAATTAATATAGAGATGTGCGAAAATTGCATACTTGGTAAACATAAAAGAGTCAGTTTTCAAACAAGTGGCAGAACCCCAAAGAAAGAAAGACTCGATCTTGTTCACTCTGACGTTTGGAGGCCAACAACTGTTTCATTAATATGAGGGAAACACTATTTCGTGACCTTTATCGATGATCATTCTCAAAGGTATGGTTTTATTTACTAAAGCATAAATCTGAAGTGTTTGATGTTTTCAGGAGATGGAAATCTATGGTTGAGAATGAGACAGGTGTGAAGATTAAAAAGCTGAAAACTGATAATGGTGGTGAATATAAGGATAAAAAATTCAAGATGTTTTGCTATGAGCACGGGATCAAGATGGAGAGAACCGTGCCAAGTACGCCTCAGCACAATGGTATTGCCAAACGTATGAACAGAACGTTGATAGAAAGAGCCAAAATAATTCGTATACAGCCTGGTTTACCAAAGCAGTTCTGAGCAGAAGCCGTCAACACATCAGCTTACCTGGTTAACCGAGGTCCATTGGTTCCTTTAGAACATAGAACCCGAGGGGGTATAGAGTGGTAATGATATAAAATTATCACATCTAAGAGATTTAGCTGTACCGTATATGTTCATATAAGTGATCAAGGCAGGAACAAACTTGATCCTAAATCGAAGAAATCTTTCTTGATGGGATATGGTGAAGATGAGTTCGGTTATCGTGTTTGGGATGAAGAAAACAAGAAGATGATACGAAGCAGATATGCGATCTTCAATGAAACAGTGATGTAGAAGGACAAACATAAAAACGAAGCAAATGAATCAAAGCCATACGGATCAGTATTTGCAGATATTGAAGAAGTCCTTGATAGTAAAAAAATAGAGCTGATCGAATTAAATCCTCAACAAGAAGAATCAGTTGGACAGACCGATCGACATCAGTCCGACACCCTACGGCCGACTGAGGCAGTTCTTGTTTTGAGAAGATCTTATCAACCCCATGTTCTCAACAGGAGATACTTGAACTATCAATTACTAACCGATGGAGGAGAGCCTGAAAGCTATGATAAAGCTTTTCGGACCAATGATGCTAGCAAGTAGGAGCTTGCCATGAAAAAGGAGATAGAGTCTTTAATCTCAAATAATACATGGGAACTAAATGAGTTACCAATGGGTAAAAAGACACTTCATAACAAATGGGTGTATCAGGTGAAAGATGAGCATGATGGCTCTAAGAGATACAAAGCCCGACTAGTCGTCAAAGGGTTCCAACAAAAATAAGGAATTGATTACACTATTAGATCAGTGTTGAGTATTGTTGCCATTGAATACCTTTATCTTGAACAGTTAGACGTGAAGACTGAATTTCTTCACGGGGACTTGGATGAGGAGATATACATGAATCAACCAGAAGGATTCTTAGAAGAAGGGAAAAAAAACTGGTATGCAGACTCAAGAAAAATCTATCTGATCTAAAGCAAGCTTCAAGACAGTGGTACAAGAAATTCGATGGTTTTATGCATAATGAGAATTTCCAAAAGTGTAATGCTGACCACTGTTGCTATTTTAAAAGATGTAAGTCTAGTTATATCATTTTACTACTTTATGTTGATGATATGTTAGTAGCAGGTTTAGATATAGATGATATTAGAAGATTGAAGCATCAATTGTCAAAAGAATTTGACATGAAGGACTTAGGTCCGGTAAAGAAGATCCTTGGAATGCAAATCACAAGAGATAAACATAAAAAAGTTTTATAGTTATCTCAGTCAGAGTACATCGGTCGTGTTATGCATAGATTTAGAATGTGTGATGCCAACCCAGTTAGTACACCATTGGCAGGTCACTTTCGTTTATCGAAGGATCAATTTCCCCAGACGGAGGAAGATAAAAACTTTATGGCTAAGGTTCCTTATGCCTCAACTATTAGGAGTTTGATGGATGCGATGGTCTGTACAAGACCAAACATTAGTCATACAGTGCGAGTTGTGAGCAGATTTATGTCAAACCCATGAAAAATGTATTGGGAAGTTATAAAGTGGGATTTGAGTTTGCACTTTGGTAAGGACGAGTTAAACGTACAAGGTTACTTAGATGAAGATTTTGGAGGTGAAGTTGATCAACGGAAAAGTACCATCAGTTATATATTTACTTTTGGAACTACAACTGTTAGTTGGATGTCAAAGTTATAGAAAATTGTCACTCTATCGACTACAGAGGCTGAGTATGTAGCAGTGACCAAAGCCAACAAAGAGATTATATGGCTTCAAGGTTTGTTAACCAAGGATTCTAACAGAAGAAGAACATTATGCATAGTGATAGTAAGAGTGCAATTCAGTTGGCGAAAAAATCAAAATATCATTCGAGAACCAAGCACATCAGTCTTTGTTATCATTTCATTAGATCCTTATTGGAAGATAAGGTGCTAGAACTGAAAAAGATCCAAGGAAGCAAGAATCCGGCTGATATGTTGACAAAGACAGTAACTATTAAAAAACTGAAGTTGTATTCAGCTTTAGTTGGTGTGCAAGAGTAACAAGACGAGAAAGATCTTCTGTATAGATCAAGGTGTGAAGACATAAGGAAACCACTCTTCAAGTGGGAGATTGTTATTTTGATATAATAGTTCAACCTTATTTAACATTCATGTTATTAGATATAATAGATGCTAGATGAAAAGATATTGAAAATGATGCACGTGTTAAACATATTAAAAAGAGCTAGAGTGAATTGAAAAGACACTGTACTTTAGGGGGTCATAAATTACACATTAAGCACTCTAATTGTTTTTTTTCTCTTTTTTAATGTTACAATCTCTACAAAACCAAATTCTAGGGTTTTTTGGTGAACGTATATAAAATGGGAGAATCATTGTGTCTTCCTAATAAAATTGATTAGCAGCAGATCGGGTGACGTAGGCATAATTAGCAGCTGAACTCCGTTAACAATTGTGTGTTGGATTTCACTTATGTTTTATGCTTTCCTTTTGTTTTGGGTTTAAAATTTTCTTTGTGCATATATCACCTCGCACCCTTTTCTACTTTAGTGAAGAGGGAAAGTTTTTTGTCTTGCATAAATTTGAAACACTATCGTAGCTCATGTCATAAAAAACATGATTCTTACACTATCCAAACATGTTCAAAGGATTATGTTCTGTGATCTTCTATTGGTATCTAAACTCAAAGACTATAGGAATTCTTGACAAGGATAATATAAAGGTACATAATCAAATATATCGATAGAGGTACATAATCAAATATATCAACGTACTCCACATTTGATTAATATGTAGTCAAAAGATGTTAATATAATCTGCAGTTAAGAAATTCAGATATAGTATTAATGCCATAAATTAAAGAGTCCTTCAACTTATGAAGAAAAGAGGTATGTGGCTAATAATCCAATATGTATATGCCGTTGGAAGTCTCATGTATGCCATGGTATGTACTCTCATGTATATCCATTTGAGCAATTTTTTATAAATCCCTCGTAGAGAGCATTGGGAAGCTATAAAATGGATTATGAGGTATCTGCTAGGAACCTCTAATTTAAAGCTCAGTTTTTTAATGGAGAAACTTGAGTTGTTGGCTTATTCTGATTTAGACTTGGCTGGAGATATTGACACTCGTAAGTCTACTTCTAGATATTTGATTGACTTTTATGGTGGCGTTGTTTAATAGAAATCAAGACTACAAAAGTGTGTTGCCCTTTCAACGACGGAAGCTAAATTTATTGCAGTGACACAAGGGGTTAAAGAGCTACTATGGATGAAAATGTTCTTGAGAGAAATTAGATTCGAGCAACACGGGTATGTACTGTTATGTTATAATCAGAGTAATATTCATCTCGTGAAGAATTAGTCGTTTCACTCAAAGTCAAAACATATTGATGTTAGATATCATTGGATTCGAGACATTCTTGATGATAAACTAATGAAGGTTGATAAAGTTCATACAAATGATAATGGTTCTAACATGATGACAAAGGCATTGCCTAGGGGAAAGCTTGAACACTGTAGATTAATCGTCGAGATGGCGAATCCTCCCACATAGTCGTGAGGGGAAGATTTATCGGGCTCTTCCTATGTGGGAGTCTAATTATCATATGGGCTAAAGCCTAATAAGGGTAACACATAGGATTTTGTTTTTGTATAAATATAAATTTATACAGTGTCTCTTGAGATGAGGATTATATTCTACAATGCAGTTTTTGAGAGAAAAAGCGATTCGAGACGGAACTTTGTACTTTAAATCGGACTATCTCCTGTTGTCCGATCTGCCTCAATATTGGTGAGAATGCTCGTCTATTTTTACTCTACAATTTGACCATAGGGTTTTTGATTTGGGGTGTTTTAAGTTTGTTTTTCGATCAGCTTCTTATAACTCTGTTTTTAGGATATTTTAGTGAGTTTTCTGATTTCGGTTCATTATCTTGTGTATTGGGGTTGTGTATGAAGTTTTCATACTTTTTATTGTGTATGCTCTAGTTTTATCTAGAGAATATTTTTGTAATCCATATTCTGATAGTGAATATTTGGTTGGATTCCGAAATCAGTCACGTGGTTTTTACTTCCTACATTGGAAAGGTTTTCCACGTAAAACGTGTTCTATGTTATTTGCGTTTATTTCATTCATACATATTAGTTTGTTTGGGATCATTATCTCTATTCATATTTGATATAAGAAGAAAGCTTTTGTTTGTTCTTCTATTTCCTGACACGGTGTCCATCTACAAGTGAACAATTTCTTTCCTCCAGAATTCAGTATAAATTCCTCTTAGTATCTCCTGTTATCTGTTTCATGAGCTATGATAGAATTGTGGAGGAAGAGAAAAAATGAAAAAACTAAAACACAATAGAGAAATAAAAGAAGATTTAGATGAAAATAATATATTTTTATTGAGCTAGAATGTAATGAGATCTTATTTTTTAGAATAAAATCTTCATCTATTTTTAAAATAAAAATGTTAAATTGTTTAGAATATTTTTATCTTACAAAATTTTAAATAATAGGATCTTGTTCTAACAAAACCCGGGTCTTAATCAAACTGGGATCTTGTTCTAACAAAATGAGGTTCTATTTTAGCCTAGTCCTTTGTTCTTTTTTTAGTCAATTTTTTATTTTATCGGATCACGACCCATTCGTGATCATAAATATTTATTAAAAAATCAAAACGTGATTTTTTACCAAAAATTGTTGGGATTATGAAAAACAAAATATAACAAAATATAAATAAATAACTTCCACTAATTTAAGCCATAAAATACTTTTTATTGAATGATGATGGAAATTGTCCATGAAATCGATCCCTCAACCGTCGAACGATTCCTCCTCATGAATATTTTTTTATATTATTTCGTATTTTTAAAAGATGATGCCAACGCAATGGCATCTATTGCAATAGGTAACAAACACACGTGCATCTTTGAATAATATGGGCTGACCAAAATATTTTATACTACAAAATTTTAATTTTGTTTTCACTTACCCAAAATAACCTCCAAATCGAGGATCAACAATAATCCTTTTTAGTTCTTTCTTATGCAGACAAACTCCAGTTTAGCAAGTCAGGTCTTTTTGCTAGTATGGTACACTGGTTCTTAATAGTTATCCTTCTTCAGGGGTACTCAAAGAGCTTTCCCAATCTCATTGGCTCTTCTTCTGATCTGGCCTTGAGATGGAAGTTTTAAGGTTAGATGTGGTTGGTCCATTTTTACCTTTTACACGAATGAGGAAAACATTGGGATTCTAGACTAAAAAATATAGAATCATACGGTCGTCCTTAAACACATGCGGTCAATCATAAGTAAAAACAACAAGTCAATTTGGTGCGACTAGATTAAATTCAAAAATAATTTAAAAATAATAGTATATGGGCTTCAGATCTTGGCTCCTTTCTCTCATAGACATGGATAAAAAGTTTACGTTACAGGTATTTGGCTGGAAAATTGTATATGGTTACAATCGGTAATCGGTAGGATACCTCCCTCTAGTATGATCCTCGACTTATTCCTACCTCACTTGTAACCCATTATGGGAAATATATAGTTCATTCCTTAAGACATGGAAAAAAACTCAAGGTTTCAGACATCATCCCAGATGGTCTCCCGGACTGGCCTTTGCAAATTAGATATGCGAGTCCTAGAATTTACAAAAATATCTAGGTGATCAATAACCTCTTACTCTCCCTCCAACTAACATCAACAAAATATATGATCATTATTGGACGACCAAAAGTGGTAACACAATATTCACAACTAAGTACACATACAACATCATATGCACATTCACCCCTTTTGTTAGGTGGGTCGGGTTAGTATGATATAAATATAAAAATCCTCATCACTCTTATATTTTTTGGCTTGGTATCCAAGAAAAATTATATACCCGAGAGAAGCTTATTTAATGGAGATTAGTCTCGTCTCTAGATTGTGTCTTTTGCAGTTCTGGTTTCAAACTATCAATCATATCGTCTATGATTGTAGCTTCACTCAGAGTATCTAGGGTGTCGCCAATTCAAATCCCTGGTTTGGTTTTACTGCCGCTGATTGGCTTACCTAGATTATAGATACGTCAAACTGGAATTCTTCTCGAATCCTCTATGTGTGCAGTTTTTTCTTTAGCATGGTAATTTTACCATGTCTGGTGAGAGTAGAATTCAAGAATATTTGAATCCCATTATACTCATGTCTATGTGGTTTGGCATCGTATACTTTTAGAGCCACAACTAAAATTCCTTGGTACCAAAGTTTTCTTGTCGGTGTAACTTTTAAAACTAACTTGCTTTTGTTATTAAAATTGTATGCAACCACCTTTCCCATGCTTGTTGTGGTCGTTGTAGAAGCACGCTCGTTTTACAACTCGCCTTTGTATCTACTGCTCCGACTACATGTGGCCCTTTGGATCATTCCACTATTCCTGTATTGTGATTTTGATTTGTCCGTCAATATTGTCCATGCTTGGGTTAGTCATCCAAATTAGATCATGTGTTTTGTTTAGGATATTTTATCTAATGTGTTTTTAAACTATATATATTATATATATGGTGTAATTTTTAATAATAAAAAAACTTTTTTTCACTTATAAATCGTTATTTTATAATCATATTAATAAAATTTGATGAGGTAGTGTTTTGGACTATATTATAAAATAGATAAAATACATAAAATAAATATATAAAATAAATTTGTTTTAGAAGAAAGAGAATGATCCAGATCTCAACACTCATTTCACTCCCATATATTCATAATAGTTACAAATATATATATATATATATATATATATATATATATATATATATATATATATATATATATATATTTGTTTCTTGATTAACTTGAAATGACTGGAAAGTGGTGTGCTAACCACTTTAGCTTTATCCATCTTAAACTTATGTAGAATTTTCTCAATGTATCTTTCTTGTGACAAGAACAACTTTTTCGAATCTCTGTCTCTAGTAATTCGAATGCCAAGAATCTGCTTTGCTGGGCCTATTGCAAAAGACTTACTTAACTGTTTCTTCAAAGAATCAATTTGCGAAGTATTCTTCCCAACAATAAATATATCATCCACGTAAAGTAAAAGAACAATAAAATCAGCATCGGCAAATTTCTTCACAAATAAACAATTATTAGAAGAAGTCTTCTTGTAGTCATGCTCCCCCATAACTGACATAAACTTTTTATACTACTGTCTCAGAGCTTGAATCAAACCATATAGACTATTTTTGAGTCTGCACACATAATCTTCTTTTCCTTCAACCACAAAACCTTCAGGTTGTTTCATAAAAATCTCTTCTTCCAAGTCACCATGCAAGAATGATGTTTTTACATCTATTTGCTCAATTTCCAGGTCTAGACTAGCTGCAATGCCTAGAACCACACGAATAGACGACATTTTTACAATTTAAGAAAATATTTCATTGAAATCAATACCTTTTTTCTGACCAAAGCCTTTGACTACCAATCTTGATTTGTACCGAGGTTGCAGAGAACTATCATCTTGCTTCAACCTATACACCCACTTGTTACTCAAGGTTTTTCTCCCTTCAAGTAGCTTCACTAACTCAAATGTGTTATTTTGATGAAGTGATTGCATCTATTCATTCATTGCTTCAATCCAATGATTTTTACAGACACCACTAACAGCCTCATCATAACACCCAGGCTCAACTGCATCGGTCAACAAAATATATTGATCAGAATAATATCTAGTAGAGGGTTGTCTGTCTCTAGTAGATCTCCTAGTTGGAACTTCAGGTTGTTCAACCTCTTCTTCATTCTTTTTTTTCATTCACGAAATCATTATCATCATCACCAGTAATAACAATATGCGAACCTCTTGAAGCAGATGAGTCACCATCTGAATTTTCTTCAACTTCTATAGAAGTATGTGCAAGCGGAATATGCCCCAAATCTATCAAGTCATTCTCAGACATAGGCACTGAATTCTGACTCTTGTCAATATCATGAACTATATGATCTTCCACAAACACAACATCTCTGCTCCTAATAAGCTTCTTATTAATTGGATCATGAAATATGTAGCCGAAGTCATCAAGACCATAAACAATGAATACACATTGTCTTATCTTCGAATTGAGTTTAGACCTTTCATCTTTAGGAATATGCACATAAGCTTTGCACCCAAAAAAACGCAAATGATCATAAGAAACATCTTTACATGTCCAAACTCTATTTGGGATATCTCCATCTAAAGGTACAGAAGGACTAAGATTCAAGACATGTACCAATGTATTCAAAGCTTCACCCTAAAAGTATTTAGAGAGTTTTGATCGTGAAAGAAGACATCTCACCTTTTCAATTAATGTTCGGTTTAGTCTCTCAGCTACGCCATTCAACTGAGAGGTCTTGGGAGGTGTCCTTTGATGCCGAATACCGTACTGCCTACAATAATCATCAAAAGGACCAATATATTCTCCCCCATTATCACTTCTCACACACTTCAATTGTTTCCCAGTCTGTTCTCAACGAAAGCTTGAAACTGCTTAAAGACATCTAACACTTGATCTTTTGTTTTCAAAGTGTAAGCCCAAAATTTCCTGGAATGATCATCAACAAAAGTAACAAAGTATAGACAACCACTAAGTGTTCTCGTTTTGAAAGGACCACAACAAGTCAAGCAAACTTGGTTCTCTTGAAGGAGCCGAGCTATGGAAAGACACTATATTCTGCTTTCCAACCAAATAATGTACGCATTTCTTTAAAGAGCTTTATGTATCCCACAAATATATTGTTTCTTCCTCGGAATATCTAATCCTTTTTCGCTAATGTGACTGATTCTTTTATGCCATAAATCAACCATTTCTTCATCATTAACAACATTTATTTTCTCAGCAGGCACCTTTGCAGACATGAAGTACAAGGCTGAACATTTTTATCCTCTTGGCACAACCAACGAGCCCTTAGTAAGTTTCCACTACCCATTCGCAAATATACTACAATAGCCTTCGTCAACTAGCTTCCATGTAGAGATCAAATTCAATCGAAGATCAGCTATATGTTTAACATCCTTCAAAATCAATCTGGCACCCATGTTTGTTTCTAGATAAACATCACCAATACCAATCATTTTTGAAAAATCATTATTTCCCATCTTTGCAGAACCAAAGTCACCAGAGGAGTAAGATGAGAAAAATTCTCTACGAGAAGTGGCATGAATTGTAGCACCGCTGTCAACTACCCAATCATTTTCATCAGACACGGAATTCACAATAGCATCATCAATAACAACGAAGTAACTCTCTAAAACCGTAGCAACATGGTTCTCGTCCCCACTTTCATCATAATTTTTCTTTTCGTCCTTACCATTGTTGAATTTGCCAAAATTATTCTTCTTTCTCAACTTAGGACAAAATTTATTAGTGTGCCCAATCTCATGACAGTAGTAGCACTCCCAATCTGCAAATTTATTAGACTTATTCCGACTCTTGCTTCTACTTTTAGCTCTAGTTTTCGAACCGCGATTTTCATTTCTACCACGTTTCTCAAAAACTAGAGTTTCTGAATGTGAAGAGAAGCCATCAGTTTTTCTTCTTATATCTTCATTCAGCACACTACTTCTAGCTAATGCCATTGAAATATTACATTCAGTAGTTGAATTAGAAAGAGACATTCTGAAAGTATCCCACGAGTCTGGCAGCAAACCAAGCAACCATAATGACAGAGCCTCATCATCAAATTTGATACCCATATCAGCCAACTGATTAATCAAGTCTTGAAAGGTATTCAAGTGATCTATAAGAGGTGATCCATCTTGATACCTCAAATACGTCAACTGTTTGAACAAAATTAACTTACTGTTTCCTGTTTTCCGAGCATATAACTCCTCAAGTTTACTCCACACATATCTTGCATCTTTTTTGTCTACAACATGATTCAACACATTATCATCAACCCATTTTCGAATAAAGCCACAAACCTGTCGGTGAATAGTTATCAATTCTGCATCAGACTTATCTGTAGGTTTTTCATCACCGGACACTGGTAAATGAAAACCTTTAATATAAAGAAGATCTTTCATCTTAGGTTTCCATATATGATAATTCGAACCATTCATCGTCACCATTCCGCTTGTATTCACCTCCATATTTGATACAAGACAAGTACACAAGCAGTTGCTCTGATACCACTTTGTCAGGAAATAGAAGCACAAACGAAATCTTCCTTCTTGTATCAAATATGAATAGAAATAATGATCCCAAACAAACTAACAAGTATGAATGAAATAAACGCAAATAACACAGAACACCTTTTTACGTGAAAAACATTTCCAATGTAGGAAGTAAAAAGCACGAAACTGATATTGGAGTCCAACCAAATATTCACTATCAGAAGACGGGTTACAAAACTATTCTCTAGATAAAGCTAGAGCATACACAACACAAAGTATGACAACTTCATACACAACCCCAATACACAAGATAGTAAACCGAAATCAGAAAACTCATTGAAATATCCCCAAAAACCCAGTTAGAAGAAGCTGATCGAAAAACACACTTAGAAGACTCCAAATCAAAAACCCTATGGTTAGATTGTAGAGGACAAATAGACGAGCCTGCTCACCAAAATTGAGGCTGATCGGACAATGTGAGATAGTCCGATTTAAAGCACAAAGTTCCGCCTCGAATCGTTTTTTCTCTCAAAAACAGCACCGTAGAATATAATGCTCATCTCAAGAGACACGGTATAAATTTATATTTATACAGAAACAAAATCCAATGTGTTACCTTAATTGGGCATTAGCCCATATACATAGGAAGAACCCAACACACCGATGAATCAAGAACCGAAAGGACTTATATTCATATGCCATGGGGTGTAGCATCACCATGAACAGTACTGCTATGAGGCTTGCAAAAGCAGAGTTCCCAGTTTATGGGATGGATTCTATTGGACATGGAAAATCAGTTGGGCTTGGGTTACATTGCTAGTTTTGATCAACTTGTTGATGATTGCTCTAAATGTGAAAAGTGAGAGAACAAAGGGAAGACAAGGTTTTTGTTAGGAGAATCAATGGGAGGAGCTGTGACATTGCTTTTGCATAGGAAGAAGTCTAGTTTTCGGGATGGTGCTGTCTTGGTGGCACCAATGTGTAACACTTTACTTACTGCCTATTTATAAAAGCTGGTTATAATTTGTTAAGTTCAAGTTTGTTCGCTGTAAAATGTATTTAAAATTTTAAATATGAATTGGTGACTGTCCATTGTACTTTGGACTTCAGTCGGGGATTTATATATATATATATATATAAATATATATAGTCGGAGATTTTTATTTTTCCATTAATATATCAAAAGATGATTTTTTGGCCCACTTTTATAATATCCAGACCGAAACAATATTTTGTAAATAAAAAATAAATATAATCTAGCCGAATAACAAATTGCAACTTAATATATATGTTTTAAGGACTTGAATGTTATTTTTTTAAAACATGTTTATTAGACCAATATATTGCATGGAATTTTACTCTTTTATGTTTTCCACTCTATCCGATCCTGACCATTTTTTCCTTCTCCATCTTCTTCGTCCATCTAAACATCCATTGATTACAAAACCCAAGTTTCATCGCTTTAAACAAAACAGTTTCATCTACTCTCAGGAATCTATCCAACCAGCCAAAATACATCCTAAATCTCTATAAATATTATTGGAGAACCACAAAAAATTAAAACCACAAAAGTTATGAATGCACTATAAAACCGAAAAATCATTGCTCAAGATTACAGAATGTCATTTGTGGATTAGAACCCTTGATAGTACGCGCAAGTTCGAATCTCAAATCAATGTTTTCGAAATCTCACCTGATTCAGAATTTGTGGTTTGGGTTCTTATTGGACAAAATTAAGGTAATAGTTCGCCCACTCCACTTGTGAGTATGAGCGTATATTGTGAGGGTTTTTTTTAAAGTTAAGTAGTTCAATTTTGTGTTAAAATTCTGAAGGGTTGTTCTTTAGTTCATTATTTGGGCGTATGTTGAAATTCTATAATTTTGTTTTGGGTGTGCAGCAGGATATTTTAACATTGAATTGAAGGAAAGATACGGGTCTGAGTAAGAATGAAAATGAAAATTCAATGAGAAGAAAGAGTAGCATAAAATAATAGATGCCGGAACTCCCCATACAAACCAAAAAATATTTAAATACAAATCAAAAGTGATAGTTATAACTCAAAACCATAAAATCATAACTTCTTCTCCATATTTTTAATGAGGTAGAATAGGGTGAGGAATTTCTTTGAATACGGATGCTTTTTTGTCATTGCTGCTTGCTCTTATAATTTTTCCAAATCCTTCATCTCCCCATCTCGGGCCCAGTATCCCACTATTAAAACAGTATGATCATCCTCTTCACATATACCTTTTCCTGCTTTTGCTTTTGCGCCACCATAAATTCCCTAAAAATGATAGAAACTAGTATAAGCAGTCATATTTTTTTATGCTTTCATTCTTACCCTTAATATCAGATTTACTATTCTGTAAAATTATATTAACTTTTTAAGAAAAACTCAACTACTATATCCTAAATTTAAATTATTTATAAATCAATAAATTACCTCTTTGTAAATCTTAAAATATTGTCCCAACTACTGGGTGCTGAATTAAAATACGAAGAACGTCTTCTTCCTTCACGGGAAGAAATTCTTCTTCCTTCACGGCAAGGCCAGTTCCCACACCTGCTCACATCCCTCGTGTACATGGTATACGATTCTACAGAGTTCAATTTCTAAAAAATTTAAAATTAATTACCTGTTAGCTATATATATATAATAATTGAGTATTGAAACTAACATAATCATGGATCAAAGTATTTAAGTATAAATCAACCTACCTGTTTTCTGATTGGAGAACGGGTCTCCTCTTTTACCCGGAGTTAGTTTACATTTTCTGGGCCTCGAGAGTTTTTCTTTTTCAATAAATTTATACATTTGGGTCAGGTTAGATTTTCCTCATTTGTGATAGTCGTGCGTAGTAGAGAATCACCAACTCTTGGATTGATAATTCTTTGTGCTTGTCAAATATATGTATTAATGAGTTCTAAATTTTAGTTTAAAACACTATAAATAACTAGTTGATACAAGATAATAGTCTAAATTGAAATACATAATTTTTTTGTTTTCTATTTTCTACCAAAACTTTAATATACTCAATATTTCTTAAACTAACTATATTTAAGTCTACTATTCGTCAAAAATCTACTTATGTATTCTTTTCTCTTCCTCTGCTTCAATTATATAATACAACCTAAAATGAATTGGAAATTTCTATTAAACTATTAAACTGCTTTTAAATAAATACTTACCATTTCTTTGGTTCATTACGGAGTTAAAATATCTTTTTTTTCCTTCCATAAAAATTTGATTGGATATATAAACTTATTCGTTACTGGATCAACGTCCATTGGCAAATCCTATAATTAAAATTATAATAAAAAAATTATATATAAACACATATTATTAAAATTTGGATTAAAAGATTTACGGAATTGTTTGTTTTTGTTGCTTCCTCTGCTAAATCCTCCCCGTAACTCATCTATTTAAAAAAAAAACATTATATAAAAACAAACTAGTAAAACATAGTTCAAGATCGTATCCCAATAATACAAAATTAAAATTTTAATAAACAAACAATCAAAATTAGCTATCATATTTAAATATTGTTTTGATTATTATAAAATCACATAAATACTAAAATAACTATAAAAACTACAAGTAAAACATAATAAATTCAATTCAAGATAATATTTGTTAAAAGAATTTTAAAACAAAAACAATACTTCATAAATTAAATATTAAAACTTTTAATACAACTAGAACCAAAATCATATTTGTTAATAAAAACATATAATACCAACTAACTTAGAACCAAACAAATTGCACCTTAATTTTTTATTCTTGTAACCTTGAGTATGTTTTGTGAAATAGTAATCCGTTATATATTATATGGATACATGAATCCAATTCCTTTTGAGAAAAGAAAATAGAAATATATTTAAAATTACGTTATACTCTTCTAATTTAATTTATACGTAAGTGGGTTATATTTTATATATTTTGTTTTTGTTATTGAAGTATTGAACCTAAAATAAAATTAGTAAAAAAATTGGAACTCATATAAACGGATATAATCACCCGATTGATTTTTATATACTCAAAATTAGATTTGTGAAGAAATGTTTTTCCGGAATTGGATACTATACTAATCTGACCAAAGTTTTTTTTAACTCATACACGACTTGTTATGCCTTCACTTATCGTTATTTTTTTTAAACATAATTTGATTAGAATTCTAGACAAGATAGAATTCTTTCGGTATATGGCCTACTAGACTATGCCAATCTAACGTGGTTAGTATGATTTCATATTTGTTTTAGGAAAATAGCGTATTCATCTTCTTTACTGGATCATATTTGGATCATATTTATATTTGATGGATAGATTGTTCCAACTTAAGCTATAAGGCCTGTGTTGGCACGAGGGAAATAAGAGAGAACATCTTTTACGAATGACTTAGGAGGACGCCACAATATCTTTCACAAACAAAAGTTATAGGTGTTATCGGTTTTAGTTCCGTCCGGTTCTGTACATTTTAAAATTTTAAAATTTAATTTTAATGTAAATTTTAATTCTTTAACTCAAATAAATAACATAAAATTTAGAATTTAGAAATTAAGCTTTGATTTTTATCAAAAAAGTTAGTAATTTACTATTAATTTTGAGAAATATAATTGATAAGAAATAAATAATAATAATAAAATAATCGGTTTTAACGGTTTTATTGGTTCGATTTTTTATATGTTCTACCGGTTTATCGATTTTATCGGTGCAGTTGTTTACCTATTCCATCGGTTTACCGGTTTTATCGATTCGATTCCTAATCGATTCTACCGGTTTTATCGATTTTATTTGTTCGATTCTAAACCGGTTTTATTGTTTCAGTTCTTTCTTGGTTTCAATTTTTAAGATGGACCGTTAAGATTCGGTCCGGTTCCCGATCCAGATCTTATCGGTTCCGCTTCGGAACCGTTGACATCTCTACTCATAATTATGAAAACAAAAAGTACACCGATATATGTAAGCAAATTCACACTCTCTATGAAAGGTATGATATCGCAAGAAGCTTCTCGCTTTGTCGATGTTGTTTTATGCCAAATGTACTTCATGCCTAGTAAGGAGGCACCGTGTTCGGGTTGTATGATACCTTGACAACGCGGAAGAAATGGCTGATAGGTTAGCTTATTTGAACATCGTGCCGACTATACCGATGTAGTTCATACCTTACGAAGTCCAATGCAAAACATGCGATGTATTCAGTATGGTATATCAAAGTACTATTAAGAAAGATATGTTGGAACGTCTGATGCAGAAACTGTAAGAGAAAGCGGACATGGTAGCCATCGAAATTATAACTTACCCAACTTATGATGGAAGTAACGAGGATGACAAATATCCTTTCAAGAAATTCTTTGAGCATGGATGGAACTATCTGTTACCATGAAATTGTGTCTACTATGTCAATTCTGTGTATTTTTGTTGTTTGCATTTGTATTTCCAATCATGTAATGTCTTAAATTAATGTGTAATGTCTTCAATTAATGTGAACCAATTACGAAGTCAATGTCTTAATGATTTTAAATTAACGTCACCATAAACTACAAAGCGTACAACTTTTAAGTGCGACAAATTGTAAATATATTACAATCATTGAGTGTTTAAACAAAAGTTGTTAAATCGGTTACTTCGAGGCTACAATCTTTTTTATTTCTTTGTATATCTTGTAACGAGAGAGAATCGATAATGCCCAACCTTCTGCTTCTAGTGAATTCAACTTTAGAAAACAAGAACGTATCTCGCACATTGGACTTCCGCCAAAATCTCAAGCTACAAAAAAACACACGAAAAAAGGTATATTGAAAGGTTTAAACTAACCGGCAATAAAGCAATAATTACGTTCACAAAATGGTTGGAGTTGACCCAACCCAATATAATTTCCAACTGGTTTGACATTGGAGAAGGTACACCTCTTAACAGAATATAAGTGAAGCCAATATCCATGGTTCGATACTGTCATACAAAGTAGAATATGCAGTTAAATGTAGATGCGATTGCGACTCTCATCTTGGGCATGAACATCCTGATGAGG
Organism: Limnanthes douglasii subsp. nivea; assembly: GCA_036936605.1. Classification (NCBI taxonomy): domain Eukaryota; kingdom Viridiplantae; phylum Streptophyta; class Magnoliopsida; order Brassicales; family Limnanthaceae; genus Limnanthes; species Limnanthes douglasii. The sequence goes on along the minus strand of JAUPFV010000003.1, from coordinate 4,074,971 downwards.
TCATAGATATCCATGGTAGCATTACAATAGATGTAAAGAAGAGATGATAACAGGACATACTTAGTAAAAGTATACCAAATGATCTAACTAAGTATAAAGCCGAGTATAGTAGATGCAACTAAGCGTGAGAGGTGAGCTGAGCAAAGGTAAATAAGATAAAGAAAGAGCAGAAGAAAGATACGCGCTTCATAAAGTCAACCATGACATATGTAAATAAGACCAAGAAAGAGCAGAAGTAAAGTGCAAGCTTCAATAAGAGCTCGCCTGGATTAAACCAAGAATATGTAGCCGAGGCGAGATGAACAAGACTCCAACCAAACCAAGAAGAACCTAACGCGCTCAAGACCGAGCAAGACTCAAAAGATTGGACACACGAAAATAAAGCAGAAGAAACATTCAAATGTATTATTTGGATCAACCCTCGAAGACCATGACTCCCATAATAATAACCACCAATTTAGGATACTTAACAATAGTTATGGTCTACGTATGATATAAATAAGTCCATCTAATAAATAATGTGGTAACTTCTAAAAGCAGTATAAATAAGGATTGAGAGTGATGTAATAAGATTATGTTCTTCTTCTTCCCGAATCAATAAAGTTCACTCTTTTGGCATACAAGTGTTAAGGTTTTCATGTTAACATATTTGGCGCTGTCTGTGGGAACCCAAAGCTCTTCCTCGTGTCTAAACACCAATGATAGTAACTAGATCCGGGATTGATATGGAACCTACGGAAAGATACATTCTTATGGCTAACCCGGACCAGGTTGTGGAGCAGGTCGTGGGACCAAGCACCATCCCATTGCCTGCTAGTTAGGAGATTCATCCACGCAATAGGGTGGAAACTCCACCAAAAATTCCTTAGTTGCTGTAGACCCACTGCTGGCACCAGCCATTACAAAAATTATGGTTAATCTACCCATTCAAACCAGTAATGTGGTGGAGGTAACTGAGGTTAGGCGACTTGAACAACAGATCCTGGTGATGCAACTGGCTCAAGGTAGAGCTGAGCGAGACCAATAAGCCAGAGATCAGGCCACCAAAGCGACTATGGCAGAAATGAACAATGTAATCAATACTTTGACCGCAAAAGCATGGTGATAGTCATCAACGGCCAATGTCCACTATCGAGGCTAGCCAAACAGCCAGGCGTGAAGGGTCTTCCATGCGCGACAAGCATGGTGAAGGAACTAAGTAGAGTAACTGCCAGAAACGTCAAAAGGGAAATGACCATTATCATGAGGAAAAGCAAGTACCCCCAAAAGCCAACAAAGAATGAGTAGTATAGCAGTACGATCATGTACACCCGACAATGGAGGCATATGTTCTCAAAGATTCGCCCTTCGTTGAAAAAATCTTAGCCGCACAGCTCCCGAGGAAATTCAACCCATTCCGCTTGGAAGCGTACGATGGCACTGGCAATCCAGAAATACATCTGGAGCAGTTCCGAAACACGAGGTTGGCTTTCAACCTAGACGATGCTATGATGTGCTAGGATCTGTTTATGACCCTCAAAGGTAATGTAATAGAGTGGTTCAGTAGCTTACCTAAGGGTTCTATATGCGAGTTTACAAGATTGTGGAGTGCGTTTAGGTATAGATTTATAAGTAACAAAGAGCTGCATTTGGACACTTACTTCATCATGGACCTTTACCAGAAGAAGGGTGAGCTTTTAAAGGGCTATATTAAGAGATTTGTCCATACCATGAACAAACTCCCCGATCTAGCAGAAAACATGACGGTGGAATCTTTAAAAAGGAGGCTCGATAGACAGGGCAAACTATACGCCGACCTAATAATGTTCTCGTGTGATAAGATATGAGATCTCCTGGCTCGGGCTGACCAGTTCATTAAAGTGGACGACGCGACCAAAATTGCTTCGCTCACAAAAGGAATCGTGTTAGAAACCAGAACATCTATTTATGACAGAAGGAAGGTCGATGATGGGCCCGCAGAGAATCCCTGAGGAATTCATATGGGCCTTGCAGATAATCCTTGAGGAGTACATGCAACTAGTGCCTTATGACTTATGAAAACTCTGCTCGACAATTCACCCCGCTCACGGAAATGATTTCTTCCATCTACGACCGCACCTGAGATAGGTTACGACACCAATCCCTAAGAGTCATGTCTGCCCCAAGTTACAAGAGGTTGACCAGGCAATTCTGCACATACCATAACGACCACGGCCATGCAACAAAGGACTATTTGCAACTAAAAGAAGAAATCATAAGGTTAGTTGACAACGACGTGTTAATCCAATTTTTACGGCGACAAGAGCATAACCTACAGAGCAGCAAAGAGAAATAGCCCCACCAGGTCGAGCCGGACCCTCACCGAGAGGACAATAATGTTGATACAAGGAAGCAACAGTGGATGTTCGCCATATCTAGAGGTGGCACTCTGATGGAGGCCGATCAGCAAGCCAGAAAATGAGCCAGGGAAGACCAACAGGTGCTATCAGTAGGAAGTTCTTCTTACAATAACTATCGAGAGTCGGTGGCCGGCCTGGTATTTAACAATGATGACTTTAGAGGAACAACCACCCCGCACGAAGATACATTGACAATAACTTTGGACATCGGAGGTGTGACGGTAACCAACATAATGGTGGATGGGGGAAACTTTGCCAATATTATTTTTAAAGCCAACTATGACCAAATGCTAGGAGTTCATCCATATAAACCAACGCAGTGCACTATGACTGGGTATGAAGGGAAAACCTCCAAAAAAGAAAAGAACATTTTATTAGAACTATACAATTCCATGTATTTTTTAATTAATTTAATTTGTTTCCATTAAGTCTTAATTTTTTCCAAGTATCTTTTGTAGAAAACATACCATTAATAAATAATATCCAAACTATTTCATCTTCTTCATGTCTTTTAACATATTTATTTTTGGTTTTCAAAATATAAGAATTCACGACACTAGATGCCAACTTGTCTATTAACCAACCATCTTCTTGCCAAAAGGAGCTTACTTTTTCAGGCCTATACCAGATATTATTTGTTCTTTATAAATTTGAATTAAAGGCTTTGATGAAGATCATTTGTCAAGCCAAAACTCAATGTTACCTTACCCTAAGTTTCAATAGATATATTCTTCAATAGTTTCTCTAATATATGTGAGCCTTCTCTAGATTTCTTATTGTTTATTTAAGTAGTTAGTTTGTAGTGGATTAAGATTACCACAATAAATTGAACTTATATACCTAGACCAAATAGTTTTCTTCTCTCTGCAGTTAAACCATAACTTATACGAGAAAGTATATTGGAGATCTTCTGATCTTCTAATTTAAGACATTCTTAGGGATAATACAACTTTGCACGTTGCATATTGGGATAACTAATAAGACATTTTGTATAAGGGTCAGTCTACCATCAAAAGATAATAGAGTACATTCCCATTCTATTATCTTATTCCTTATTTTAGTTATTAGATTATCAAAGTGTCTAGCGTTTATGCTAGGTTGTATAGTAATACCTAAGTAAGTTAGTGGTAAAATATCCATTTGAAGGCCATAGTGGTAGCCCATTATCCTAGTTCTAAGTTGAGATGTATTTATGGAGTAATGATTTTAATTTATTTATTTATAATTTTCCTAGATACCTTTTGGTAGTGTTGGAGCAATTGACCAATTATTTTATGCAGATAGAGGATCCATTTGAGAAAATGATAAAATTGTCTGCAAATGCAAGACAATGTACTACTATTTTACTCTTAGTATAGTATCTCATTTTAGGCATGTTTCAAATAGATTTTTCGTGCCTCTAATTAGATATTCCTCTGTTATGATGAATATGCTAGAGGATAATGGATCACATTGCCTTACACCATTAGAATATTTAAAAAAACCATTCAATTAAAAATTTATTATAATATAGAAACTGGTGTTATTTATACATTTAACAATTAAGTCTAAAAACCTTAAATAGAATCCAAAAAGACCCATAACCTTAAGGATAAAATTAATAGATAGCTTATAAAAGCTTTAGACATATATACTTTAATTAGAATGTTATTACCCCTTACTTTTTTATTTAGATCGTGAGTAAGTTCATGAGCTAATAATATATTATCATGCATATTTCAATCATGAACAAAATCCCTTGGCTCCTCAGAGATGATCTTTGGAAGCAAAAGTGAGATTCTATTATTGATGAGTTTTGAGGTAATTTTATTTATGAATGTGCATAAGCTTATATGCATATAATGTTTCCAAGTTTTTGGAGAAACTTTCTTAATAATAAGGCTAATAGCAATAACAAAGATGCTTTTAAGAATAGAGTGGCCCAAGAATAAAGCAGAAACAACATCATATAAAATATTAGAGATTATATTCCAACAAGATTGAAAAAACATACCATTGAAACCGTAAGGACACGCCACACTTGTAGGATTTAGACTCTTAATAATATCATGGATCTCCTTTTTAGTTGGATTCCTCAAAGCATTGAATTATTTTTTTCATTAAGAAACTTAATTATGTAACTCCAAAGTTTCACCTCGATTAGAATAATCTAAAATCTCTTTAAAGTATTTAACTTTAGAGTTACTTAATAAAACTTGATCTTTAATCCATGAATTGTTGTCCAAGATTTCTGAGATTTTGCTTTTTCTTTTTTTCCTTTTAACATGTTGATGGAACCTTGCTGATTTTTATCACCATATTATAACAAATTTGTGTGACATTTTTATTCCCAAAAAATTCCTATGAACAACTTGAGCCTTTGAAAGATTTACTATATCTTTAGTATTTTCAGATTCTTCAAATATTTTCCCCAAAATTTTACTTCTTTTAGTTTATGTTTTGAATATGTTTCCAAAAAAGTCCCAGTTCCAAGCTTTTAGTTTATGTTTTAATCTTTTGAGGTTAATATAAATTCTGATCGTAGGATTCCCCTCCATATCAACATTCCAATTACTCTCAACCATGTCAAGGATTTCATGGTGTAAAACCCGCATGTTTTGAAATTTAAAACCTGAATTAACTTTCATTGAATCAACTGGTAGTAATAAACTTATAGAGTATGGTTTGAACCAGTCCTAGCTAGGTGTTTAACATCGGTATCCCTAAAATAATTAAACTAGAAAGTATTTAGAAAATCTCTATCTAGCCTATTACACTTCCTATTATTGGTCTAAGTATATTTTGTGCCTCTGAAACCCGCATCTTCTAGATTGCAGTTAAGAATTGTATTATTAAATTCATGTATACTTATCACGCATAATGAAGTACAAGCTAGTTGCTCCTAAGCATTTGAAATGAAGTTGACATCGCCCATTACCAGCCATTATATTGGGAGATCAGATACGTTTCTTAAGTTTTGCCACAAATATAATCTTTTGAACTTAGAAAACTTGGCATATATAATAGTTATAGAAAAAAACTTACCAATTAATAATGTTTAACTTTTACATCATTAAAATAGTAACACTAAAACCATCATTACAAAACATCAAAGTTGTATTATTGTAATTAGTTAAACTATTTTGCATTCTAATATATTTAGTGATTTAAAGAAATATTTCTCCACTAATCATATGTTCTTGTATGGCTGCAAAAAGTATTTTTTTTCATTTCTAACAATTGATTTAAGCCTTCTTGAATAAGATTTATTACATATTCCTTTAATGTTCCAATTTAGGATGTTTAAGATCATTTAGATAAAGTAGATATGGACCTTGAAGATCCATTAAATTGTACTTCTTTAATAGAGATAGGACCTTTGGTATATTTTTCTTATATTTTTTCACTTTTTTACTTAATAAATTTTTAAAATCTTTTTCATCATCAAGCTTTCTAAGAATCGGAGAAGACACCTAATCATTTTCTAAATTTTCTAAACCATTAGATGCCGAAAGATAATACATGAGTCAATAGATTTAAGTGCGTCAATGATTTCGAATTCTTTTAGCTTCATGTTGCTTTTATCCTCCATTCCTCCTTCGTTACTTATATTTCATTTTCTTTTTGTAAACTAAATAGTGAAGAGAGTAGTTAATTGTCTTTTTTCTTTTATAAAAATTTATGATACTACAACATATAAGACTAGTCATATTAGGGACTTTGATATGTATATAAAATCCTGAGTGTAAAAAGTAGCAATATACCCATACATTTCAAACTGCAAGATTTTTAACAATCACCATCGTCATTCAATCAAGTTGATAGGCTTTTTAACAATCACCATCATCATTCATGTTGATAGCCTTAATAGGTTCACTGGCAGCATCTACAAAGAAGATAAAAAGAAATATGTTAAATCAGGCCCTCTAATAAAACACATTATTATACATATATATACTAAATAGAGTAAAAACCTAGATTTATAAAAATCTATAAATTTAATTTCTGAATTATAAATTTTTTAAATTTAGTCCTCAAATTTTCAAAATCAATATATTCAATCTCTCAATTTCATAAAGATATCTACCTTTATTTTCTGGATCTGGCCCTGAGACACTGAATCCCAGACCTGAAAGGTTATATAATATACATACATTCTAACTCGGGTGTATATACAAAATAAATAGACAGAGAGTGAGAGAAACGTTAACATTTTATTCGTTGTATCGCTTTAGAGGTTCTTTGCATAATATCTCCATCATGCTTCTCTTAGTCCTCTCAGTCTTCTCTCACATGTCAACGAGATCATCTAAATCTAGAGGATGTAATACGGAGAAGGAGAATGTATTGTCAATAAGATATATTGATTTTGAAATTAGGGTTTATTAATTACTTATCTTATTGATTTTGAAATTAGGGTTTATTAATTACTTACGTTGCTGAATTACTCCGCCACATCTTTTAGATCTTTGGAATCGCTATCATCGCTTGTTTTGGTTTCATTATCAGAGGCGGCGGCGTTTGTGTGATCGAACTTGTTTCATGTTTCAAGGTCGGAGGCAGTGTCGGTTTCATCGTCAGAGGCCGTGTTTGTGTGATCGGACTTGTTTCCGGTTTCAAGGTCAGAAACAGTTGTAGTAAAACAGTGTATGATTCCGGATAATCTCTAAAGTCTTGTAAACAATGTCTTATTGAAATATTTTTGGGGTTCTCCAAAAATTTCAATTGGATAAAATCAGAGATGTTCTTTTTCGAATAAAAAGGATGAAAATGATATGATCTCTTGTTTCAAACAAAACCCATTTTTATCAATTCGACCAACAAAAAAACAGATTGGAAGTTAGGGTAGTTAAGGTCTCAAAACTGATTTTGTAATAAAAACGACTGAAATTTTAAATTTGAATAAAACATTCAAATTTTCAATTTCGAAATTCTGCCCCTTGACCTCGTTAATCATGATCTAATCTAACAAGCATGCACTTCGTACTCTACGACTTGTTTGATAATGTATCATGATTAAATTGGTCGACTAGTCGATCTAATTACACTAAAATAAATAACAATCTTCCCCCATTTTAGTGTAATTCATGATCTACTAAACACAATCACATCAAATATCAAATTTATGCATAAATGAAATATCGTAACGATTGAATTTCACATTAGTATATTACACATTCCAAATATTCAAATATCAAGGTATCACTAAGGATTGAACCTTTATTATTCACAATGAATACACGAAGATAATATACACATAAATTTACATTCTCACTTGTTCTTACTTGACACTATATTTTACTAGCCTTGTGTCCTTATCCTTCTTAAGCATATCAAAGCGAAGTCCTAGGTTCTTGAAGCGGCTAAACTTCATGCTCAAATAGGTAGTTCTTTTCATCTTGTACCTGCATATGCAATTTTTTAAAAGAGCTATTAAGAAGATAATCTTCAACCTTCCCAACTTGCAGGTCTGAACACATACCTCGGGATGATATACAAATGTGTTCCAATCTCTTGATGTTAAGCTTTCCACATTGAATTCAACACCTAATACCATATTAGATAGGAATTGGGTATCTCAACATGAGAGATTTCATATGGACTTTAATCCCATCCCAATAGCCGATTTGTGCACAAGATCTCTACTCAACCCTTTGGTTAAATGATTGGCTAAGTTATATTGAGTTCTCAAAAACTCTAGTGATATAACATCATGCGTGATACGCTCACGAATCATACTGTGTCTAACACCTAAGTGTCTAGACCTGCCTTTGTAAACTTGTCTATAAACATTGGTTAAGACACCCTCACTATCACATCTGATAGATATAGGTGATATCGGTTTGGACAACAACGGAATTTCATACATTAAATTTCTTAGCCACTCGGCTTCTTTACTCGCTGCTGCTAATGCCACAAACTCTGATTCCATTGTTGAATTAGTAATATAAGTTTGTTTCTTAGATGCCCAAGAGATAGCACCTCCACCAAGTAGAAATACCCATCCACTTGTGGAAGAATGATCTTCCATATTGGAAATGTAAATCGCGTCTGAATATCCTTCAAGTATAGAAGGAAATCCAGTATAAGTTAAACCATAATTCATGGTTCCTTTCAAATACTTAAATACTCGATTTAAAGCTTGCCAATGATGTGAACTAGGATTACTAGTATACCTACTAAGTTTTCCAACAGCAAAAGCAATATCCGGCCTAGTGCTAGTCATGGCATACATAAGACATCTGATGGCTCTCGAGTATTCAAGTTGAAATACAGTAGCACCTTTATTAGGTAGAAGCTTTAGACTAGGATCTATAGGAGAGCTTACCGGAGAACAATCTTTAAAATTAAATTTATCCAATATCTTCTCAATATAGTGAGATTGAGAAATCGATATATTATTGTTCTTTCGATTGATTCTTATACCAAGAATTATTTCAGCTTCCCCCAAATCCTTCATATCAAAATTAGATGATAAAAATTTCTTCGTTTCATTAACCTGATTTTGGTCAGTACCAAAAATCAACATATCATCCACATATAGACAAATCATAACTCATTTACCATAATTATTAAATTTTGCTATATACACACTTGTCTCCTTGGTTAAGAATAAATCGATTAGACAATAAACATTATCAAATTTTTTATGCCAATCTTTTGGTGCTTGTTTTAAACCATACAAAGATTTTTTCAACTTGCATACCTTGTTTTCACAACCAGACATGAAAAACCCTTCCGGTTGTTTCATATAAATCTCCTCATCCAAATCACCATTCAAGAATGCAGTTTTAACATCCATTTAATGAATTACAAGATTGTATACAGATGCAAGTGCAATCAACAATCTAATAGTGGAAATCCTAGCAACCGGAGCATAAATATCAAAGAAGTCAATTGCTTCTCTTTGTCTAAATCCCTGGATAACCAATCTAGCTTTATAACTTTCAATAGTACCATCTACTTTCATTTTTCGTTTAAAAATCCATTTATTTCCCAATGATTTACACCCAGGAAGTAAATCAACCAACTCTCATGTATTATTATGCATGATAGACTCTATCTCATCCTGGATTGCTTCTTTCCAGAATGCAGCATCCCTTGATGCCATAGCATCACTAAAAGTCCTTGGATCATCTTCAATAACAAAACAGTATTGATATTGATAGTCAATATTATCTCTTGACCCTTCAACTAAATATAGTTGAAAATCAGATCCGTACGACTTAGCTTTTCTGGCTCTAGTACTTCTCCTTGGCTCAAAAGGTTCAGGTACACAACTAGTACCACTCGATATATTTTCAGTTTGACTTGAGTTCCTACTCAAAGAGTTTTGAATTAAATCTGTAGGTCTAGGTATAGAAATAAATCTCTCTTCATCAAATAATGCATCTTTTGACTCGATAACCGTGTTCACCGAGACATAGTCATTGGATTCTAACACATAGAACCTATATGCAACAGAGTGCTCAGCATATCCAATAAAGATACAATCTATACCTCTTTCATCCAAAATTTTCCTTTTGGGTTCAGTGAGCCTTAAAACTGCTCTACAACCCCAAACTCTTGGATAATTCAATGTTGGAGGCTTCTTAAACCAAAGCTCGTACGGGGTCATCTTATTCCTTTTAGTGGGAATACGATTCAATAAATAACAGGCTGTTAACATAGCCTCACCCCAGAATCCTTCACTCAAACCCGAATAGGACAACATGGAATTGACCATTTCTTTCAAAGTCATATTCTTCCTTTCAGCTATACCATTTTGTTGTGGTGTATAAGGAGCCGTGGTTTGATGAATTATTCCCGTAGACTGAAAATATATAGGATCATAATATTCACCTCCTCTATCCGTACATAGATTTTTAATCAAATCATTCTTATGTAGCTCAACTTCTTCCTTATAAATTTTAAACTTATCAAGAGCTTCATTTTTAGCATGCAACAAATAAATATAGCAATATCTAGATGCATCATCAATAAAAGTAATAACATACTTTTTATTTCCTAATGAAGGTGTAGCATGGAAATCACATAAATCACTATGTAATAGTTCCAATATTTTGGAAACTCGGTTAACATTATTGAAAGGTTTTCTACTTATCTTAGTTAACATGCAAGTTTTACATTTTTCATTATTTGCATCAACAGGAGGAATAAGGCTCATTTCCGACATGTCTTTTATTCTTCCATAATGAACATGTCCTAATATATCATGCCATAATTATGTTTTATTCAAATTTCTACACACACTAGTAGAAGTCATACAAACAGAATCATTTTCGAACGAAACATTAATATTTAACATAAACATACCATTACATAAATATCTGAATCCCATAAATACACCATGTTTTGACAATACATATTTTCCACTTTCGTACACTTGTTTGAAACCATAATTGTTTAAAACAACACCAGACAAAAGATTCTTTCGAATCTCAGGAACATACAATACATTGTTCAATAATATGTACTTTCTAGATGTAAATAATAATTTAACATTTCTTAGTCCTTTAATTGGTTCGGTAGCAACATTTCCCATCTTAAGTGAAGATCCATATTCAACCGGTTGAAAATTACTAAACCATCGAAGATCTTTACATACATGACTTGTTGCTCCCGAATCAACCCACCAAGCAACATCATCATCCTGCACATAAAATGCTTCAAATATTAGAGATATATAATTCTGACCAGAATTAAAATTCTGAAATAAAATCTGACCTTGTTGCTTTTCAGGATCCTTAGATCCACTTGAACCAGCATTGTTTCCACTTTAACCAGCATTGTTCCCACTTGGACCAGCATTGTTTTTGCCTTTTCCAACTCGACAATCCCTCCTAAAGTGACCAGGTTTGCCACATTTCCAGCATGCCATTTTAGGATTTTTGCTGGAAAAATTATTGTTTTTGTTGTTTCCTTTAAACTTTCGTTTATTACCCTTATCTTTATTTCCATTCTTAAAGAATCCACTGCTTTTAGTCATATTTACAGATGAGTTTCCCATTTGGTTTTTACCCTTGGGATTACTTATTACATCTTGAGCCCTTACAGACTCTTCAATCTTAAAATGACTACCAAGTTCAACTAGAGTCATTTCTTCCTTGTTGTGTTTCAGTGTGTGTTTAAAATCCTTCCATGAAGGAGGCAATTTGTCAAGTATGATGCCATGTGGAAATTTTATGTTAATCAACAGATGATGTGGACTAACTTTATCCAAACTGGATAGTTAAAAGACTGTCAGCAGACTTTTGAAAGTCTAGGGACTATCTGTCATAAAAATAAATAGTGCAGGGATGAACTATTTTTCAAAGCCTAATAAAGAAGTATGATGATGAAATGAATCTTTCAATTTGGGGCAAAATTTTCTACGCCTTACAACCAATGATGTCAATATAATATTTAGCTTAAAACATGGAAACCAACATATTCCACTACAAGCCAAACACTTTGAACCATGATATTCATAAACACAAGATGAACAAGAACAATCCACGATAACCAAAACATTCCTTACCTTATCGATTCTTCCTAATCGGCTTTTGTCGCGGGTAGGAATATCTCCGAAAATATCCTTTCATCCCAAGAACTTTTGCAAGGCTACCATACTGATTGCAAAGGTAAAAGGATTGCTCTGATAATTGATCTCATGAAAGCCTTTAATAATGTCCGTTGGCACCTTATCCTTGACATTCTTGTTGCAATGCATTTTCCGGAGAAAATGATTTCTTGGGTCATCAATTGTATTCCTCTTCCTCTTACTCTATCAATATTAATGGCGACCCTAATTGTCACTTCAAAGGGAAAACGGTCTCGGACAAGGCGGCCCACTCTCACCATTCCTTTTTGTCATTGTTATGCAAGTTCTTTCTTGCACCTTTAGGGAAAAGATTCAAGACATTAACTTCAGATTTCATTGGAAGTGTCACAAACTTAAAATAATTAATCTCTGCTTTGCATGCGATCTTATGATTTTTTTCCACGGTAACATTAATTCTCTCCTTCTTATCAAAGAGACCCTTGATGATTTCTACTTGCTCTTGAGGCTCAAGGTCAGCCCATTTAAAAGCCATATATTTGTTTCGGGTATTGATGACTCTCTTCGCTCGGAGCTTCTCCCCATTTTGGGTTTTCCCGAAGGCTCTCTCCCAGTCAAGTATTTGGGAGTAGAGCTGTTAGGGAGCCTTCCAAAATGATAACCCGCCCGGGACCGAACCGGTAAGGCCTGCCCAAAATCGGTACAGATAGCTTAGGGAGCGGGTTGGGAGCCAAATTTTTGGACCGACCCTTTTACCGGTCTAGACCGGTTCGCTCGGTAACCAGCCCAATAAGGAATATACATGATTTTTTTCCTAATCTATGTATATTTTTAACTAAAACCCTAAAAACAATATGATAAACTAACAAACCTGTCCGTTAAGAGTCAGACCGGACCAACTCTTATCTTAATGAGCCGGTCTCGGTCCATAATATTTGGCTCCCTTCGCTTAGCGGTCCGGCTTGACCCGCCCGGTAGCTTACCGAGTCGGTCTCGGTCCCGTCCAAACCCGGACCAACCCGACTCGATAACAGCACTATCTGGGAGTCTTCCTTCTTACGAGCCATCTCACCCACTCTGATTGTCGTCCTATTCTTCATAAGATCACCACCAGAATTGACTCATGGACCACCAAGCATCTGTCATATGTCGGTCGGCTCCAACTTATCAAGTCTGTCTTATTTTCTAGGCAAGTCTATTAGTCTTCTATTTTTATCCTCCCCTCAAGTATTATTAAAATATTTCCCAATACTTCTGTCGCTTCCTTTGGTCGGGCTCTACAATAAAAATTCATGGTGCTAAAACTGTTTGGTCTTCTGTTACATTTCCCACCAAAGAGGGCGGCCTTGGGATTCTAGATTTAAAACTCTGGAATCAGACGGTTGTCCTTAACCATCTCTGGTCCACTATCAGTAATAACAATCACTCCATCTGGTATGATTGGATTAATTCTGAATTTAAAAAAAAAATACTTTTTGGAACATCTCTTTGGGATCCCCCCTCCCCTCTTGGATTTGGAGGAAAATTCTTCGTTTATGGCCTTTGGCTAGTAACTTGTACATGGTGACTATTTGAAATGGATTGAATACTTCCTTCTGAAACGACCCATGGCTCCTCCCCACTACTCTTGCATCTCACTACGGCTCTGACAAAATTAATGATTCCCGGCTTGGAAAAAACCTCAAGGTCTCGGATATCATTCTCAACGGTGCTTGGAACTGGCCTACAAACCTCAGATCGGCGAGAGCTAGAAGCTGAGAAAATATTTTGAAGATCCACAACCTTATCCTCACCCTACCACCTCCCAACATCCTCTCTGACGATGTCCCTTTCTGGATTGCTAAGGCCGGAAGTAGCTTCCTCATAATCAAGGACACGTATAACACAATACGTATGCCTAACCCTTTCAAGGGGTGGGCCGGGTTAGTATGGAATAAATTAAATATTCCCCGACACTCCTTTATCTTATGGCTCGCTATTTTAGGCAAGCTTGCTACTAGGGACAAACTCCTCAGTTGGGGCCTCAACTCCCCACCTGACTGCCCCTTATGCAACTCTGATTCTGAATCTATTTCTCATATCCTCTTTGACTGTAGTTTCACTCAAAGTATTTGGACCAATGGTAGTTCCAAATTCGGATTCCCCTTAACCGTCTCTTGCTGGAAATCTTGGGTAGGAGATGCGTCAAATTGGTCTCACGCTCGAGATCATCATATTTGGCGCACTTGCTTTGGCGCGATTATTTATCATGTTTGGATGGAAAGAAACTCAAGAATATTTGGCTCGGATCCTTCTAGCGCCTCCTTAATCTCTCACCGAATTATACCAGATCTTTGGTTTAGATTTCATGGTTCCATGTTTCGCTAGTCTTGGTTACGTTTGTACTACTTTCTCACTCTATTTATCTTTCTTGTGCAGGTTTCACTCATGATGGTTTGGATCGTGTTCTTCTTCATTGGGCCTAATGTCTCGCCTTGACCTTCATGATGTTGATTTAGTATCTCTGTTTAATCTTGGACTTCATTCCACCATCTCTCTTTACTTCTAGTAGCATATTCCGACTACTTATGTCGGTTGTATCACCTTGGGATATGCCCTAGGTTTTGTATAAACAAATTTTTATTTAATTTAACATTTTTTCACACAAAAAAATAAATAAATGTTAGTTTATCTATCAACCTACAAACTCTTTACTATCGATCAAATTTTGATTATTATTTTGTGACTAAGATTAATCTCGAGAACCGTAATCGTGGTCAATTATTGTAAGCACGGTATAATTTCATATAATGTACTGAAATTCACCATCATTATCGTTTCATCGTAAATCACCGTATATTTTATGTCAATTAAGTGTACCTTATATCATTGTTAAAGTACGAGACTCGATTTTTATGAACGGAAGCTCTGCTTATTCTGTCATTTTTTAGTCAGATTTCATGTTTATATTTTAAGCTTCAATTTAGTTTTCATCCAACTTTATAAGGGTAATTTTTTTAAAACTTAATGAAAGGTTCTACTCAACACAAAAGATCCCTCACGAATTGGACTGTGAAGTTAATTAGATCTAGTATAGGTTGAATATCATATGACAAATATATTGGACCTAAACATCATAATATTTTTATTATTTTGATCCAAATAATTCACCTCCTAAAATAACCGTTGATCGTAATTTCGCAGGCTCTGTCTTCTCTTTTGATATATGGTCGTGAAAACATAGTAGTTAATTTTGTATCATAATTTTTCCTATTTTTATACCAAAACACTTGCCTATAATGTTTTAGAACATGAATTCCAAACAAATTTGGAGCTCGATCTTGTACTTATCTTGCTTGCTGACAATATGAAGCAGCTAACGGATCTAGTACATAAATTTGAATGACTTCATCTATCCCATATGTAGTTTATGAACATAAACTTAGTTTTAATTTTTTTTTAAATAAAACTAAACTACGTAAAAAATCATACATTGTAAAAATGGAGATTTTAACCTGCCACTAATTTCGCGTAAATCAATAAAAACTTAAATAATAAATTCAACATGGAAATAAAATTTCTATATTTAGTTTGATAATATTTTCTTCCAGTCCGTTATTAAGAGTGGTAGTTATTATTATTTTGAAAAACAATAAACTATTGGTCAAATAATAATTAATGTTTCTTTTATCTTATTCAAAGTTAAAAAGCAATTCATGGGTTAAAATATGTTTAATAACAATTGATTGTGGTTAATATATGTTTAAGGACAATTGATTGTGGAATGAAATTTATCATAAAGGTTAGACTAAACCAAGACTTTTTTAAAAATCCTAAATTCTATTCAGAGAATTAAAAAGATCAAAATGCTCCGTGTATAAAAATCCTAATTTCATTTATAGTACTCAGCGACATAAACGACAATTTTAGCTAATATAAAAATCCTAATTTCATTTATAGTACTCAGTTGTAAGGTAAAAAAAATTACAAATTGTTTGTAGATGATCAGTTAGTGTTTCTTCAATCATCCTAACCACTAACTGATCATCTACAAACAATTTGTAATTTTTTTTACCTTACAACTTTTAATTCGCACTTATTTGCGACGTAAAAAACCATGCAAGAACACGTGTGAATTGTAAACGCGTAAATTTGCTTGACACGCGTAAATTTGCAATTCAAGCAAATAATTTTGTGCGAGTTTTATTGAATATGAATTTATTTATGCAATTTAAATATTATTTGATGCACATTTTGAAATTATATAGAAATGTATTTTATGTATAAAATTTTTTTAAAAATTTAGGTAAGTCTTCTTATTTAATATAAATGATTTATTCATAGAATTTAATTTTTATAATATATATTTAAAAATAAATATTTATATTTAATACATATTTTGAAATCGTATTTTAAACTTCTATAAATTTCATGTATTTCAAATATCCTTTTCAATTCGTATAATAATATTTTTTGAAAGGGAATAAATAGATCAATCTATTTTCTCAATTAAAATAATTGATTTATTTATATTATAAATATATGTAGTATTTTTGGTATAAAAAATATACGTAATTTTATTGTTGGTAAATTATTTATTTTAATAAATAATATATTTTTGTTAACTTTATGTGAATGTAAAATCAAGTTTCATACTTACATTATAAATTTGTTTAATAAAAATTATCTATGTAATTAAATATTAACGTTATGTCACTAAAACACTATAATTAATGTGATGTCACCGTATCCGTATAATATTATATTATTAATGTAATAATATTTATTAGTAATTAATTTTGCATAATATACGTTTATTGATTGGATAAATAAAGATCCATATATATTTGACTAGATCCTTTAACATATTTATTCTAAATGTTGTTTTTTTTTCTTTTTTTCCATTTTTTTTTATTATTTCTTTTTGCACTGAATACAAAATTTATGGAAAATTATGTTCCTTTGTTTAAAATATCTGATGTCTATAAAACCAAAACAATTTTGTTTATGGATTTATATTTTTTTATATTGAGAATGGCGTCTAAAAACAAGTGATATTCAAGTATATAATTGATAATAATTTAATAATATAATATTTACAAAACTAATTCAATATTATTATTATTATTATTATTATTTGATTTTTCCTTTGAGTTATACCTAAAAAACTACTAATTTGGGCTTTGAATTGTTACTTAATTTTTGTTTGAAAAGTAAATAATTTTTTATCTAATTCAATAAAACAGTTTTATTAATAGTAGAGCAAGTATCGGCATGACCTAAATCATCAATTGGTTCTCATTGGTCATCAATTGGTTCTCATTGGTTCTCCAAGTAGGTTGAAAATCCTTCCTCCACATATTTTGAAATAATTTTTTGTCTTTTTTTCCACATAGTTTTAGTCATCATAATAATATTTGAGATAAATCATGTTAATCATGTTTTAATTTATTATTATTATTAGAATAATTTATATTTAAAAAACTGAATTGTTTAAATATATTCTATATAAATTGAATGTAATATTTAGTTTATATAACGATAAAAAAAAGTGATTATATTATATTTTTAATATTTTTTAAAAATATAAATAAAATCACTTAAACATTATGTGAATGGAAATAAAAATAAATGAAATATGTTTTAAATATATTCCTTGATTTCATTCGTGGTCATGAATAAAACTTTAACAAGTGTCTCAACTTTTGGCATGTATTATTATATAGATTTAGATTTTTTTTTATTTTCAAATTTAACTCATGTTATATTATTGAAAACTTGTTTTCTTTTGGGTTATATTTTTTAGTTTAGTTAATTTTGACTTAGAATTCTACAAATTTTATATGTATATATATATATATATATATATAATATTTTCTAAATCTTTGGGACTTTAACGTAATGCTAAATTAAAATTTTTAAATATAAAATTAAAAAAATAAAAGAATTTAGACAATGATCCATTATTAGTATATAATATCCACCACATATTTTTTTAATTAAAAATAATTTTTAATAAATAATGCATTTGATGGACAAAAATATAATATAATATTTATATCTGAAAAAAAAAATCAAAATGATATATATTAAAATCATCTTTTAAAATGATACAGTTATTTCTGTTTTGTTTTTATTTTTTCATAAAATAAATTTTTTATGTTTTTATATTTTTCATCGTAGCAAATTGAAGCAAACACAGGTTGCTCGGATACCATGTTGATGATTTCTTTTTCTTCAATCCTTCTGGTAAATGGAAAAGTCTATCCAAACGGTATTTGAATTCTACGTAAAATAAATACGATAAAGTTAAATTATTATAGAAACCTAATTTATACATTATGTTGTCAAAAAAATTTATTTACATTTTTTCTAACACGTAGCACCGGTCCTTTTTTTCAAGGGTGAGCTCATACACGGAGTCCTCTACCAAACCCGAATCTCTAACGTATTTGAAGACTGCGTTCATATTCGAGGATTTCCAACCCTTTGATTGTGGCTGGTTTCCAATCATACTATCAATCAGCTCCTGAGTTTTTCGAAGTCCGAAAAGTTTTTCAACTCAGGGGCTAATTGATAGTATGATTGGGAACCAGCCACAGTCAAAGGGTTGGAATTTCTCGAATATGAACGCAGTCTTCATATACGTTAAAGATTCGGGTTTTTTAAAGGACTCGGTGTATGAGCTCACCCCTGAAAAAAAAAGGACCGGTGCGACGTGTTAGAAAAGATGTAAATAAACGTTTTTGACAACATAATGAATAAATTAGGTTTATATAATAATTGAACTTTA
Organism: Limnanthes douglasii subsp. nivea; assembly: GCA_036936605.1. Classification (NCBI taxonomy): domain Eukaryota; kingdom Viridiplantae; phylum Streptophyta; class Magnoliopsida; order Brassicales; family Limnanthaceae; genus Limnanthes; species Limnanthes douglasii. The sequence continues at coordinate 4,056,301 of JAUPFV010000003.1, read as the reverse complement.
TCGTATTTATTTTATCGTAGGATTCAAATGCCGATTGGATAGACTTCATTCCATTCACCTGAAGGATTAAAGAAAAAGGAATCATCAAGGTGGTATCCGAACAACCTGTGTTTGCCTCAATTTGCTATAATGAAAAATATCAATCTCTTAAAAGGTTAGATTAGAAACATCAATTTTACTATTTTGGCTTATTTTAATTTTTTTTTTTCTTTTTCAGGATGAAGTATACACCAAGACCTATTTTAATTTTCTTTATCTTTTTCAAGATGAAATATACATTTCCCGACTAGACACTTTATACTTATCGTAGGATATGGGATGAATCAAAACAAAATAAATTATTGGTTAATACGAAACTCGTGGGGGACAAATGGTACAAGGGTCTGTGCCGCTCGTTACGGACTGTTGTGCACCTATGGTGCACAACCGAAATTAAAAAAATTAAAGTTTTTTAATGAAGTTAATTTTTTTGAATTATATTTCAAAAAAATTAATTTTTTTTTTAAATTTTTAAGGAAAATGATGTGAGAGTTATATACATCTCAACCTTAAAAAACACAATTTTCGAATACTTGTTGCTAAAAGTCTAGGAGAATTTATGTCAATAACATACTTATCTGGAACCGTAATGGTAATAATATTATAATTTTACTATTAATTTATCAACATAAATATTTCTAAATATTACTGCTTCAATGGAGCATATGCTAAACCTAAATATAGATGTAAAACCATACGTTAACGATAAGCTACGAGGAATAATCGAAGGTCACATCTTCGTTCCACTTCTAACAGAATCCCAACCTGTGAATATTAACCATTGGATATTGTTGGTAATAGATGTTGAACATAAAAAAGCAGTAAATCTAAACCCAATACCTAAACATCCAGATTCAACAAGAAAAACTGCAGAAATATTAGTAAGTGTCTCTCTTCTAATGTAATTTCATAGAATATATATATATATATATATATATCATCTAATTTATTTGTATGTCTATTAAATTACAGATTGAATATCTTCAAAACAAAAACATTTTACTTGATTGTGGAATAATGGTATGCAATTACTTAAAAGATTATGTTTTGCATGGAAAACTTGACATACATAAATTTTTTGATATTGTACTATTAAGAAGAGCATAAATGTTCTACATGTTTCTTGATTATGCCAACACTAACAAATTTTGGGATGATGTTCTATAGTATTGATGATCTTTTGTAATATTTATTGTAATTATATTTGTAATATTTGTTGTAATATTTTTACACATTTAACACTTCAGGTTTCACATCTATCAATAATATTAACAAAGTGTTTCACATCTAACATTTGGTTGTAGACAACGTTTCGCATCTCTCGTAAATATAAAAAAGTGTTTCACATCTAGCTTTCATTCTTTATAACATGTTTCGAATATATCAAATCATTATTTTTGTTGCTGATTGTTTCTTATATTCTGTTTTAATTAGAGAAACTTTATGTTTGTGTAATTAATGTAGTTTACCAATATTCCACCTATTACGTCAAATCAAAAAGTAAAATAGTAATAATATTTTATTGGATAGTAAACACTTAATGATTACATTGCATTAACTACAAACCTAACCAATAAGAACAAAGATATTATTACTCTCAAAACTTCTAAACTTTTCACCTTTTTAAACTCTTTTGCTCTCAAACATGTAAATAAAATGTCCCACATCTAGCATGCATCTATCAGATAAAATATTAAACGTGTTTCGCATCTATAGAAATCAAAACAACGTGTTTCACATCTATTTTTTTATTTGTGAAGAATGTTTCGCATATCTCTTTATTCCTCATTTTTGTTGCAAACTATTTCCCTCATTCTCATTTAATTATTTTTCATCCAGTTATCATCTAGACAAGTATTTTTTTTATAACTAATGTACTATACCAATCACTAAACCATTTTGTCAAATCAATTCTTGATTTGCTATTTACTTACATGATTTGAAAAAAAAAATATACTCATGAGTACATTGCATTAATTACAAAACTCACAAACATCAACCAAGATGTTATTATTGTAAAATCTTCTAAACTTTTAAACTTCTTAAACTTTTCACTCCTATAAAATTCACTTCATACTTTGAGTTCTCATACACAAAAAAATATTGTTGTTTTGAAAAAGGCCAAATCATAATTATTCTTTAGATGGTGACTCTGTTTACAGTGATAAGGGTTCTCCAACTAGGTCGCATGAAGCAAAAGAATATTGGAAACAAACAACAACAGAGGAATTCTCAGATGATATCTCTGAAAATAGTTACATTTCCATTTACCAAGAATAATATTCTGAAGATGCGTTCTCTGAAGACGAAGATGATCCAAATGAGGATCCTATTTATTTCCTCTTAAATGAAAAGAGGAAGCAATACATCAAGTATTATAAAGATGAGACAATGAAGACAAAGACGAAGAAGAGGATGAAGAGGGAGATGAAGAAGACTCCGAATAAGAAGAAGAAGACTTTGGCTGATGGTAGGGGGAAAGTTCTCATTTTATTTTTTGTTGTTTTATTTAAGGGTGCGAGCAAATTTATGTTTTTAGTTTTTTGAAGACCATAATGAACAAGAAGAATCTGACTTAAAAGAGTCTCAATCAGAGTTTGAACAAGGACACTCTGTTTTTTAATTTGCTTTAAGCTTGTATCTGGTTTATTGAACTTACCATGTATTGCACTTATTTCATAATGAATTTAATCCTTTTGTTTATCTGTTTGTATACATCTTTTAACACATTTACCAAAACAATGTATTTAGTTATACAGGGTTTCGCATCTACCAAAGTATAAAATATTTGATTATACAAGGTTGCGCATCTACCAAAATGTTCACTATTTGGTTATCTAGGGTTTCGCATCTACCGGAAACATGTATTTGGTTTTCAATTGTTTCGCATATATAATAAACAAATTAATTTCGTTTAAAACGTTTTGCATCTACTGAAATCGTTAAATGTGTTAAAGCGTGTTTCGCATCTATCACATCGATCCAGGTTCTTTATTGAACGTTTCGCATATATTAAGTTCAACAATTCATAAAAGGTTTCACATTTATCACGTCCATCTAAAATGTTCCAATCTATTTCCATTATGACAAAAAAACTCAGAAAAACTAAAAGTATCAAAAATTACATTGATCTTACAAAGTGTCTACACGTGTTCGTCTATTATGACCAGATTTACGACAACAAGAACACGTTATAGAACGTATACTTAAATCTCCTCTAGATGAAATTCGTATCTTCTTAGTTCATCCAGCTCTCCTTTTTAAAACAGGAGGAAGTATATCTGGAGAAGTTATTGAAGTAGCTTGGCCAAAAGTAGTAAATGCAGCAATACCATACAAATATGTTACTCTATAAGAGCTTACAAAATTATACGCCTCAACATATTTCATACGATTTGCATCTATATAAAATAACTCAGCTAATGCATGAGTACACGGGAAACAATCATGTTGGCACTTACCACAAGAACAAGTACGTACACTAAGATCAACAACCATAACAGGATCACAAAACACTTCAAGAAAAATTAGAGTCGACGAATGAACTATCCATGGACGACCTTCTTCCACATTAGCTTTAAGATTTTTATCAAATTCCGGACATAAACCACTAGTCTAACATTTAGCATCAGCAAAATGTCTTGAAATTTAACTAATTTTTAAAATATTAATCCTATCAATTAACTCCAATATAGACAAACCACAAAATTGTTTGACTTGACTGTTAAAAGACTCAGTTGGAGCATACGCCATAGAACCATACCTTTTCCCTTTGAAAAAAGCACAAGCATATTTGTCGGGACATAAATTATTACAAAAACTTTCAACATTCTCACCTATTTGTTTAAGAAATTCATCCATATATTAAATAAACAAATTCTGATTAGTAGCATATGTGCATCTTTTAAACAGCTTAACCATAGTATCCTTAAATGTTGTTGATGCAACCCTAAAGAATGCCTCAAGTTATTTAAAAGATGATAAAGATAGTATCCATGATGGCAATCTAGAAATAAATTTGATACAACACTAACAATACCTAAATGACGATCACTAGTAAATGTAATTTGTCGATTCGGAAAATGGGGTTTCAACATCTCCAAAAACCATAATCAATTTTCAGTATCTTGAGTTGTGACAATACTAAATGCAACAGGAAAAATACCTACGACAAATATATAGAATAAAATATATTATAAGTGACTGATTACAAGGGATTTCGCACCTATCAGTTTACTTATACTGTAGCTATAACATCTATCATATAATTTGTATGCTTCACATCTATCACATTACTAATACATTAATTTTTCACATCTATCATACTAGTTTAGCTCGTTTTGCATCTACTTGATAAGGGTAGGAAAATATGAACAAATATAATAGAAATAAGATAATAATAGGTGTAAATTTTTATTTTATGTGTTAAGAACTAAACTAAAGCAAACTTAAGAGTTGAGGGGGTAGGATGATAGACCCCTGAAACTTGTTTACAATTAGTAGAAACTAGGAGTGAGAAAGTCCATTCATTAATAACAAATATGTAAATTCACCCTCGAGTCCATGTACTATATAAAGGGCCCATCTTTTTTGGGAAAAAGTTCAATGATTAATGAATGATTGAGACATTTATTCTTTTGACTACTTATCTCTCTAGAATATCCAATTCTCTCTCTAAAATTACTCACATTCGAACATATTTTAATCACAATTCCAGATAAAAACATTGTTTAGTGCGAATCTTTTAGATATAAGACCATCAGACTTATCAGTGGCGTCATCTGTGGGAACCTGATTGGTACCCGGAAATATTTTTCCAAAACCTAAAAACTTTTTTAAAAAAAACTATCTAGTAAGGATGGATGTAGAAGTTCGCACTGAGAAAGAAAGTAATCCAATGGGCCTTGCTATAGGAGGGTTAGTTGAAGATTTTATGGTTGAAGAGTTGGTTCCGATCGAGGAAAACCACGATGATCTGAAAGCCGAGGAGGCACTCGAACAGTTATTGTTGGTAGCGCAAAGAAATGAGTTATTAAAGGATATCGAGAAGCTAAATGCAGAAAAGCAAGCGTTGTGTAATGAACGAAAAATCAAATCTGAGGTCCACAGAGGTAGAACCGATGACAGACATAATGATTGATCATAGGATAAGTATTCTAGGAGGAGAGGTCGCCGGTCAAGTAAAAAGAATGTTAGATTTGACTATCAAAGTAGGAGAACCGACTCGAGTGAGTACTCATCATCTGATTCAGGTGATTCTTTATCTTCGGATCGTGACATTCGTTACCATAAGAGTTATAAGAGGCTAACCTCAAGGAATTATAAGGGACCCCGTCGGGCTAGTTGTGCAGGTAGGGAGTCCAGGAAAAAAAGATATGAATCGGAATGTCAAAAGACACAGTCGAACCATCACAGCTCTGAGTACCGTGTCAGCACTCAGCTTACTAACCCATCCAAAGAAGGCCAATAACGAAGGACTGAAGGATGCATACAAAGCGGGGCATAACTGGAGGTCTTCCCCACTATCTCTGAAAATTTTATCTGGACACATCCCGAAGTGGTTTGGCATCTCTAAGTTAGAGAAGTTTGACGGAACCCAAGATCCAGACAATCATATTGAGCAATTCAAAAAAATTATGATAAATTATGAAGATGGGGATAAGTTGTTTTGCAGGGCGTTTTCTCAAACGTTCAAAAATGCTGCTTCAAAATGATACAACCGACTTCTGGAGGGTTGCATTAAAAGATTTGATATGTTCTGGAGCATGTTCGGACAACATTTTATAGGAAGTAAGCAGTTTCGAGCAAATGGAGATACTATAATCTATTGCAGGCAGAAAGTAGGGGAAAGTCTTAAAAAGTACACGAAGCATTTTATCCCGGTGAAAACCAACATGGAATTTTGCAAAGACAAGGTGGCTCTTGCCGCTTTCCGAATGGGACTTCTTTCAGGGGTGATGAAGGATAATACTGCATAGACACAAGTAATGACTTTTGGGGCATTGCTGGATCGGATAGAGAAAATGATTTTGGTTAAAGAGACAAGGGCTTCAGAAATAGAGTCTATGGCTTAGTTTTACCAAGATCCAGCAGCAAATAAAAGTTCATCTGCCCCCATGAATGTCCGAGCCCAGGCAACACAGTAAGTTAACAACGCGAGGAACAAAGCTATGGTGCAAAATCCAAACCATGTTGTTTCAAGGGCAAGGGATTATCCGACAGCAGTAAACACACAACAATATGTCCGACCCATTTCGAATAAATAGGTTTGACCAGCTCATTACGCAGAGTTAACCGAGAATGATGCTGCTATTTTTGACAAATCCCATCCGACCGCGCACTTTTGTAAGTCTTATCTAATGCAAACTCCGAGGGAGAATAGGAAGAACAAGTATTGTTAATATCATGAAGATATTGGACATGATACCAAAGACTGTGTGGCATTGAAAAAGGAAATCCAATACTTGGTTGAAAATGGAAAGCCATCTGAGTACATTAAAAAGAATGTTGTGGCATTGAAGCAAGAACCTGCCCCAAAGTAAGACGATGCTTTAGTAATAATCGAGTTGGTTACTGAAGAAGATATTTACGCGTTTGATGCTGCGGCAGAGTATTTGGATTCTAAACTAGGCAGAAATAGCATTAACATGGTTGAAGAGACAATCGTTAAAGGGAATTTTAGTGAACTTGGTTCTTTTTTCGAACAATTGACCATTTTTTATGGTGATACTATTGCAGGGACATCAAACTATTCCTAGAAGAGACATATTTTCAGTTTAGCAACCCAGTTAGAGGCAGGAGCTTCGCTGCATTTGTATAAAAGTCTGTCTCCCATACTTTGTTTCGATGATGATGACATGAGAGACATAGATGGACCTCACGAAGATGTTGTAGTCATTGGAGCAAGGATAACAGGTCATGAGATTCGAAAAATCTTGAACGACACAGGCAGTTCGGCTAATATCATATTCATGGAAACTTACAACAAGATTTAGAACCCACCAGTTATTATGCGTTCATATCGGACTATAGTAGGTTTTACTAGAGCCACAAATGAAGTGGTTGGTGAGTTCGAAGGGATGGTCGAGTTAGGCCGAAGACCATTCAAGAAGATAGTCACAGTGTTGTTTATCATGGTAGATGCCCCAACTTCATATAATGCAATCCTTAGAATATCTTGGTTGTCTAGATGCATGCGGGTTTCTTCAAATGTTCACCAATGCTTAAAGTATATGATAGGAAATAACATTGGGACTGTGAGAAGTAGTCAGAAGATGGCGAGAAAATGTTATCGAGTAGCGTTGGCCCCTAAACAGTTGAAAGGGATTGAGGCAATGAAAGAATAACAGCTAGTGGGGGCACCTTCGGATTCTGATCATGTAGACAATCCGAGGGAAGCCTCTAGTTTGTAGTCCCAGATGAAGGATTTGAATACTACAGTTTCTCACCAGGGAAAAGCTTAAAAATCGGAAATAATTTGTCGCCAGAGGTAAAAGAAAGTTTGATTAGTTTTTTATTAACTAAATTACATTTATTTGCATGGTGCATAGAGGACGTGACAGGGGTTCCAGCAGATGTAATCAGTCATAAACTAGCGATACAAAACAATGTCTGACCAATAATTCAGAAAACGAGATCTTTTTCTCAGGAAAAATCTGAAGCCATTATGGCTGAGGTAGACCATTTGACCAGGGTCAGACATATCCGCAAATCATACTATCCTTTGTGGAAAGCTAATCCATTTTTGGTGAAGAAAAATAATGGAAAGTGGAGAATGTGTGTGGATTTTACTGATTTGAACCGGGTCTGTCCTAAAATAGACCGATTGGTAGATTCGACTTCGAGGAACCGATTGTTGTCATTTATGGACGCTTATGCCGGTTACAATCAAATTCAGATGGATCTTAGGGATCAAGAGCATGCGATGTTTATTAGTAGACGAGGACTGCACTGCTACAAAGTGATGCCCTTCGGATTAAAAAATGCAGGGGCAACATATTAGCACCTGGTAAATAAAGTGTTTGAAGATCAAATCGGAAGAAATATGGAAGTGTATATTGATGACATATTAGTCAAGATTCCCAAAGACGAAGAGCATTTGATTGATTTAGAATAAACTTTTAACAACCTGGCAAAGACAAATTTAAAGTTAAACCCGAAGAAGTGCACATTTGGAGTCAGATCAGGAAAGTTTTTATGGTACATGAACATTGAGTGGGGAATAGAAGCTGATCCAGTACAATTGAAGGCGTTGAGTACGATGGCACTACCTAAAATAATTAAAGACGTGCAAATCTTAACAAGAAGATTAGCAGCTCTGAACAGATTTATTTCAAGGTCATCGGACAAATGCGCGGCATTCTTCCAGGTTTTGAAAAAAGCTAATCGTTTTGAGTGGACACAAAACTGCTCGGATGCATTCCATTGGATAAAGGAATACATCTCCTCCCCATAAATCTTGACAAAGCCAAATCCGGGGGAGAAGTTGTATATCTATTTGGTAGTGTCAAGCTATGCTGTTAGCGTTATTCTAATTCGGAAAGAAGACGTCTCCTCTAAGCATGTGTATTACATAAGTAAAATTCTTCAAGATGCTGAAAAAAGATATCTAAAGTTAGAAAAGTTGGTTTTGGCTCTACTATCGGCAGCAAGGAAAATGAGACCTTGCTTCCAGGCCCATTCAATCGTAGTACGAACATCTTTTCTACTAAAGAGCATGTTTCAAAGACCAGACGAATCCGGAAGAATGACTAAATGGTCAGTTGAATTGGCAGATTTTGACATCAAATTCGAACCACGAACTGCTATCAAAGCGCATGCTTTGGTATTTTCTAGTAAAGTTCCATACAGACCGACCCGATGAGGAAACTGATAAAGAAATACCTAGTTCTGAATGGACCATTCGGACAGATGGGGGCTCAAGTTCCTCGAGTTGTAAGGCTGGTGTACAACTGATCTCACCGGAAGGTGTTGCTATGCATCAAGCAATCCGTTTCGGGTTCAAGGCTTCAAACAACGAAGCAGAGTACCATGCTGCTTTGGCTGGCTTAGGTTAGCGAAAATTTGCGGGGCAAGAAAGGTAAGATTGGTAAATGATTCACAACTCTTGATAAATAATGCGTCTGGTCAGTCTGAGGCTAGAAAAGATCACTTAGTCAAATATCTTATAGAATTGAAAATTTTAACTTTGGCATTTGAAAGCGTCGGGTACGAACACGTTCATAGGACAAGAAATTCGGTTGCTGATTCTTTGGCATCAATTTCTTATTCCGAGTAGTATCCTTGGGTTGTGACACAAGAAAACCCTTCCATTGTTAAAGAGTCTGAATCCAATGAAAAAATATATTGAAGCTTTTCAGATTTTGGTTCTTATAGCAAAGGATTGGAGGTGTGAGATTACAGATTTCCTAACGAATGATGTGTTATCAGTCGATAAGGCAAAAGCAAAGAAAATACGGTTTAAAGCTTATGGGTATGTTGTCCTTGGGGATGTATTATACAAGAAGTCATTCAATCAACCTCTGCTTCGATGTTTGGGCAATAACGAGTCTCAGATGATATTATCTGAGTTGCATGACAGAGAGGGATCAGCGCATTACAGATATAAGACTTTAATACGAATTGTCCTTCTTGCTGGGTATTATTGGCCAACACTCTCCTCAGACGCTAAAGAACTTGTCAGAAGGTGTGATACTTGCCAGAGATTCGCCAACGTAATACAAGCACCAGAGGTGCCTCTTGAATCAATATCTGAGTCGATTTCTTTTAACCGATGGGGAATTGATTTGGTGGGACCATTGCCGATGGCGACAGGAGGAAGGCGGATAATCATCGTGGTTGTGGAGTATTTTTCAAAATAGGTAGAGGCTGAACCATTGGTAGGAACTAAAGCCAAGGATGTCATCAAATTTATTCTCTCTAACATTTGCTACCATTTCAAAATTCCGAGGAAGTTAACAATGGACAATGGCCTGCAGTTCGACAATAAGGAAATGAAAGCCTTCTATGCGGACAAAAGAATTCAGCAGTCTTTCTCAACACCTTTCCATCCTCAAGTAAACGGCAAAGTGGAAGTCACAAACCGAACGTTTTTGGATGGGCTACGAAATAATTTGGAGGGAAAAGCTGGAAAGTGGCCAAAATATCTACAAGAAGTTCTTTGGGCTTACAGGACTACTCCGCGGACAACCACACAAGAATCGCCTTTTGCACTGGTTTATAGGATGGACGCATTAGTGCCTTCGGAAACAATTTTCCCTTTATTCAGACTCAGTAATTATTCAGAAGAGGTTAATGACAAAGGAAAGCGAACGTATCTGGATTTGAATGAGGAAAAAAGAAAAAAAGCTCAATTAAATTCTTTACATTATCAAACTTTAATGATGAGTCGTTATGCCTCAAAAATATGAAGAAGAGAATTCGAGGAGGGGGATAAAGTGTTAAGGAAGTTATTCTTGCATACAAAAGAAAAAAGTCTGGGCAAGTTATGCCCGAAATGGGAAGGTCCGTACACAGTAACCAGAAGAATCAAGCCGGGGGCTTATAGACTCAAGGATAAGTTGGGAAGAGACCTTCTACACCCTTGGAACATTGAGCATTTGAATCTTTATTTAGAATGATTGTGTAAATTTGTAAATATTTTCTTTTTTTGAACACTATGTAACGATCGGTGGCATACTATTTCCTACCCTGGTGGCGCAGGAAGGTTTTAATGAGGTGTCATAATAGCCGACTTATATATCATATCAATTTGCCATCTTGAAATTCGTTACCATCAGATATATTTTAACTTAGTGGTTGACCCTCCAAAGTTCTTTGGAGGGCAAAGTGTTCATTATTTTGAACCTATGTTTGACCCTCCAAAGTTCTTTAGAGGGCAAATTGTTCATTATTTTGATCCTATGTTTGACACTTGAAAGTTCTTTGGAGGGCAAAGTGTTTATTATTTTGAACCTATGTTTGATCCTCCAAAGTTCTTTAGAGGGAAAAGTGTTCATTATTTTGAACCTATGTTTGATCCTCCAAAGTTCTTTGGAGGGCAAAGTGTTCATTATTTTGAACCTATGTTTGATCAGGCCTCTGAAGTATAAAAAATCCAAACGCCACAAGTCAGTGACATCGACCTAGTGATTGAGAACAAAATTATAAGAATTGAAAAGGATATATAAAAGAGAAAAGTAAGTGATTGCACTATATTGCATCTATCATACTTTACTAACTTCGCATCTATCATATGTTTACATGTTTTGGATCTATCATATGTTTACCTGATTCACATCTAGTGTAGTTTCACAAGCTTCTCATCTAACATAATTACAGATGCTTTGCACCCATCTCATTTTCTTATGTTTTGCATCTTTTTTAGCTTCACATGGTTTCGCATCTATCGAGGTTACATAGGTTTTGCATTATTTTTAGTTTCACATCTATCGTAGTTACATAGGTTTCACACCAATTGAAATTATATAGGTTTCTCATCTATTAAAATTACATGGGTTCCACATCTATCTTAATTATCTCTATTTCTCATCTTTTGTATTTCTAAGCGTTTCACATCTATCTCCTTTTACAGTTTTCAATTGTTTGCCATTTGTGCAAAAAAGTTGGAAGAAGGGCCTTCATTTGAACTCAATTTGGATCCTTCTCAACATCAACTCTCTAAATAACTACCTAACATGGAAATTACCAGAAAAGAATGGCCATTTACAAACAAAGTAATAGCTGCAATTGACATACAGGAATACTACAAATTAGAACTCATTGAAAATTGAGAAAACAATTATGATCTAACAGGATGGTCATGTCCAGAGGTACCAGCTTCTAATATTTTTGTTAGTACTTTGATGGAGATAGTAAACGAAGATGAAATCGACTCTGTGGTAAAAGTTAAAGTTACATTTAATTTTATTTACCTTGCTTCCAATTACATATACTAACAAACTCTTAGCTTCCACCTTTGACAACACACAACGGTTATATGCATCTCAACTTGGTTAGTACTATCAAAATAAAATGAACCACACTTACATCAGCCATACCAGTTTGATCTTCTACTCCACCCTTTCTCACCTGTTGTGAAATGGACCATAAATTAGTTAATTATAGAAATATTAAAATAAAAGCATAATAGAATCATAAATTAGGAAACACTTACAATTATTACATTGTAATTTGAGTGTTGTATTACAGCTGATTGAGTGTTGGATAGAGCTGCTGGAATGTTGCTTGTAACTGCTGGAATATTGCTTGTAGCTTATGGAGTACTGCGTATAGCTGATGGAGCATAGGTTGGAGGTGGTGGAGTATGGGTTGGATGTGTTGGAGTGTGGGATGAATGTGGTGGAGTATGGGTTGAACGTGGTGGAGTGTGGGTTGGAGCCTGCGGATTATTGGCTTGATCTGCTTTATTATTGGTTTGAGCAGCTGGAGATACGGTTGGACACTTACGATGATTATACCCAGTATTTTTACCAATACCGCAGTTGCTGGTGTTATGTTTCTTCGACAGCTTTGTTATACTTGGACCAACAGCAGATGGTGGTTGGACTCCTTCATAAGGATCTTTCCTTCTTGCAGTTTGACGTCTGTCTCGTACTACTTTTGCTGAAGAAGTTTTGATAGGTTTGTACGGGTTTGAAGGCCAGATAATATACCCATTTATAGGGTTAATGATGTGAGCATAAATCCTTTGTTGGGTTGCAACATGATAACAATCAGCTATGTAATCAATCGCTTTTGAAGTTTGATGCTACTTCTTTTAAAATAAGCAAGTATTTAACCAACTGCTATTTTCTAACTTCTGATTGCCCCTGTGCATGGTGAACTAGGAGTTGAGAGTCACTCATCAACCTAACCCTTTTTTCCCCACAAATAAGAGCCAACTTCAGACCAACTATAGTTGCTTCATACTCGGATTCATTATTTGAAGCTCTAAACCGAAAACATATAGCCTGATGCATTCTATCGCCATATGGAGAAGTTAAACAAATTTCTACCCCACAACCCATTGTACTTGCTCCACCATCAGTCTGTATCACCCATTCTTTTTTAATGCATTCGGTTGTGTCTTGTGTAGAAGATCTATCTGTATGGAATTCTACAAGAAAATCGGCCACTAGTTGAGCCTTCATAGCTGTTCGGGGAGCAAAATCTATGTCAAAATCACCCAACTCCACAGACCACTTGGTCATTCTGCTGGAGACATCAGCTTTTTGTAGAACATTTTTAAGAGGGAAAGATGTCTGGACGGTAATGGAATGAGCTTGGAAATAAGGCCTCATCTTCCACACTGCAATTACCAAAGCTAATGCCAATTTTTCCAACTTCAAATATCTTCTTTCAGCATCTAGCAAACTTTTGCTGATATAATACACCGGACGGGGATAATTATCCACTTCTCATACCAAAACAACGCTCAAAGAACATTAAGACACAGCTAGGTAAACATAGGACAGGTTTAGAGAGAGTCTTAGATGATGACAAATGCTGCTTTATTCGGAGTAATGTTTGATCACATAATGGAGACCAGTTGAAAATTTTATCATTCTTTAAAACTTGGAAAAAGGGAGCACACTTATCTGATGACCTCGAGATGAATCGATTCAAAGTAGCCAACCTCCCAGTAAGTCTTTGAACTTCTTTAACATTGTGAGGAGGCTCCATTTCTAACAAAGAATTGAGCTGATCTGGATCAGACTGAATACCCTTTTTCACTTATTATGTAGCCTAGAAATTTCCCAGACCGAACCCTAAATACACATTTCTCTGGATTTAGTTTCAAATTTACAGCTTTTAAACTTGCAAAAATCTCTTGAAGATCATCAATATGTGTGTGTTCCTTTGAACTCTTGACCATCATGTCATCTATGTATACCTCCATGTTTCTTCCTATCTGAGCAGCAAAGGTTTTTATTTACTAATCTCTGATAAGTTGCCCCAAAATTCTTTAATCCGAAGAGCATTACCTTTTAGCAATGAAGACCCCTATCGGTGATGAAAGTTGTATGGTCTTGATCATTCAGATCAACTTGAATCTGATTATACCTTGAGAAAGCATCTATGAAAGACAGGAGTTTATTCCTAGAGGTGGAATCCACCAATTGATCAATCCGAGAAACCGGATATAAATCCTTCGGACACGCTCTATTGAGATCAGTAAAGTCAATGCACATACACCATTTTCCATTCTTCTTTTTAACTAGCACCAGATTTATGGTCCAAAGAGGATACTAGGACTCTTTAATGTATCCCATCTTGGTCAATCTATCAACTTCCTGGACAATCACATCTGATTTTTCTTTTGAAAAAGTTATTCTTCTTTGGACCACAGGAGCAGCATCACTCCGAACGGATAACTTGTGGGAAATGACCGCAACTGGTACTCCAGTAACATCACTGTTACACCATGCAAACACATGTTGATTATTAGATAAAAAACACAGCAACTGCTTTTTTGATTCGGGTGCTAGTTTGGACCCAATTTTAACATTTTTCCCTTCGGCAAGGGGATGTACCTCCACTTCTTCAACATGTATTATTACACTGGGAGCCTCCCTAGGATCATCAATTTCAACTTTTTCAACTAGAGGCTCCGATAACTGCTATTCTTTGCCACTTCGAACCATTCCCAAGGTCTTGGGTGCAAGAGCTGTGGCGTAACATTCTCTAGCTATTTTCTGGCTGCTCCGAACGGTACCTACATGCCCTTGAACAACATATTTTAAACATTGATGGACTGTGGAAGCTACATCATGCATTCTAGAAATCCATGACCTTCCAAAAATGGCATTATAAGATGTGGGACACTCTACCACAACAAACAATACCCTTACCATCTTCTTAAAAGGCCCTTTGCCCAGCAAGACCTCTTCCTCAAATTCTCCGATCACGTTTGCCACACTTCCCGTGAACCCCACAATTGTTCTGTTTGACTGTTGAATAACTGTTGGATTCTTCATTTGCTTATAGGAGCTCAAAAAGAGAACATTGGCCGAACTATCAATTAAGATGCGTCGTATATCATTTCCCCTATTGAAGCTTCTATAACAACTACATCCTCATGAGGACCATCAATATCCCTTAAATCGTCTTCATCAAACACTATAAAAGGCAAAGGGGCCTGACATTGGTAGGAAGATATTCCTCCCTCTAGCTGGTTAGTGAGATGGTGAACATGTCTTTTTCTAGACGAAGGCGTAGGAGCAGTCACTGTATCACCCCCAAAGATGGTGAGGGATTCAAAGAATTCTACCAACCTGGATACCCTATTTGTTTCCTCTTCTATCATCCCAAAAATTTTCCGAACTGGATCCAGATCTAAATAGTCTGAGTCTATGTCAAATCTTTCATATATAATCATTGCCCATTCTTGAGCTGATGTCCCTGGATTGTTCGAAGGACCCGTCTGAGCAGCATTTCCTGGCTTATTCCCACTTCTTCTTTTAACATAGGCAGCCAACTTATTTTTTGCAATCAGATTTTGAACCTCCTGCTTCAAGACTATACAATCTTATGTGTTGTGGCCTATGTCATTATGATAATGACAAAAACTGGTGTTCCGGCTTTCCCTTGAGGACTGCAAAGCTGCTGGCTTCCTGTAGTGCACTTCACCCTTTGTTTTGTCATAAATGGTGGCTACGTTCTCTTTCAATTATGCAAACCATTCCGGTTGGACCCAAGGTCTTATTTTAGTTTTAGGTTGTTGGTTTGATGTTTGGTTTGAGTTAGACTGGATCTGCCTGGATCGGTTAGACCCTTGCCCACTCTACCCACATTCCTTAATCCTATAACCAGACTGGTTATTGTTCGGAGGGGTAATAGCTTTAGCATGCCTATATACCCCGGTCTTGCTTGTTTCTTCTACATTGATTTACTTCCCCACTTGGTTCAACAAGCCTCCCCAAGTCATAGCCTTCTTCCGGGTTACCGAATCAGCCAAATTACCAGAGTTCAGGCCTTGCCTTGTTTGAAGCAATATGCCAAGCCATTTTTCGTATTCACAAAATGACTTATGTAATCTTTTAAAGATTCATTCAGATCTTAAGCACAGTGGATGATAGTATCTTCATTTCTTTTTAACTCTTTACTTCCCACGAACTGCCTTCGGAAAGCAACCTAAAATGTATCGAAATTTCTAATGCATCCCTCAGGTAGGCTATTATACCATTTAAGAGCACTCCCTGTAAAGGTTTGAGAGAATGCTCTACACAAGAGTTTATCATCATCGTCAAAACTCATCATAAAATTCTTAAACTGTTCCAGGTGGTTGTCCGGATCCTTACTTCTATCATACTTCCCAATTTTAGTACTGTCGAATCTTTTAGGCAGGTGTCCGAACAGTATTTTTAAAGACAGGGGAGACTGCCTCCAGTTCTTACTTCGACTGAAAACGGTGTCCTGATTAGGAGTTGCAAAAATACCTGGTTCGGACTGAAAAGCAAAAGGATCAACCAGCAACTGATCAATATGCTTATGTGATGACCTTCTGCCATGATATTTTTTGAGTCTCCCATAACGATCTCTTTTTCTTGACCGCCTATCATTTAACTTAGCCTTCTTTTTGTCCCTTCCCTCATCACTACTGGAAGATAATGATTCTCCCATCTCCGCCTCATTTGACGAACAACTAGAAGAGTCAGACTCCGAAGTCTCCACGTGCTTGGATTGATGTGTTTTCTTAGAACTTAAACGAGTTTTCGCTGAAGGGTCATTTCGGATAGTTTATGTAAACTCTATGAAATCCTTGTGTTTTGAATGGTGGCCTACGATGGAGCAGGCTCAGAGGGACTGACCTAAAGATAATAATAAAGTGTAATCTTAGTCTAATGAGCAGCAAACCCTCTCTGATATAGCCCTTCTTATCTTCTCTGCAAATTTATGCATTTAATTTTCTATCAAGGACACTATGTCAGGAAATTTTATATAATAGTTCTTGAACATAGTATAATGTGTATTATTCTGTGATAAGGCCTCCTCTTAACAATTCTGTAATTATGGCGAGAAAGCCATGCATACAATAAAGGGAGGGTTCTTTTAGCTAGTAAACCTCCACTGACCGACCGCATGGATCAACACAGGAAGACGTATGATAGATGCAAGGTTTGTACAGGTTTATCTAGTTTGTTTTTTCGCTCTTCTTGCAGACTAACATGTTGACGGAAACCGAGAAAAGAGTTGGGAGTCTTTTGAAAAGCACCCATGGGTCGGATCGAATAATGATTGTGGTACAATGTCTTGTCAAGTACACAGACCATTGTGGAAATTAAAGATGTTGTGCCCAAGTCGGAAATTGATGAATAATGATCGAATAATTCATTTTATGACAATTCAGGCGTTCGTAGTTTCAGGAGAGACATGTTGAGGTAAAGCAATACAGCTTCCTCAGTTTATTTTAGAACAGAAGATATCGTGTCTCAGAGATGCTAATGTAAGATAATCTGCACTCAACGCTGCCGTATATCTGCAATATCCTGTCCCAGAGGTTGAGATCTCCCCGTCTTCAGCACATCATGTATCTTACTTAGATCCGAGGTAGACCAGACAACACCCACTTTGTCCTCCTTAGTTAAAAGATCTAAAGATCTAAAAATTCAAACAACTTTAAAGATATAGTCTACAGATCTAATAAACTATTAGTCGAAAGATGTAATAAACTATTTAAAATATCTATTAGTTGAAAGATCTAATGATTTAAAGATTCCAAAAGCTTTATAAATATAGTTAAAAGACCTAATAAACTAATTAAAATATCTAAATAAAATTAGAATAAATACTAAAAAATATCAAAAATATTTTGTTTATGATATGCATATCTTAACTTATTTCATTCGACTAAATTAACGCACACAAATAATTATTTTATAAGCATATTTAAAGATCTAATAAGGTTTAAATGGACGAGACTCGGTCTGTCACGACGGGATTGTCGTCACAACAAGATTCTGTCACGGTGGGATTGTCTTAAAAATGTTAGGACGAGACATGAAGTCACGTTAGACACCCATAGTAGGAACATTACCTGCTAAAACTTAAGTATATGGAGTCGATTGTTGGAACCCAAGTACAAGGATGTTACCTGCTATAACTTAGGTGTAGGAAGTGCACCTACCAAACTTCTGAACATACTTTTATATTTCTGTATGAAATTGGGTTTCGATATTATAAGAAGAATCTAAAAACAAGAAACATCCTCAACTGTTAATTAAAATTTTGATATGAGAGTATATTTTAGAGTTTTCATGAATGGTACTTGTGAAACATGGGACATAGGTTGGTTCTACTGCTTTTCAGATTGTACATGCACTATGGATATCGGAATGACAGGTTCCACTACCATAAGCATAAAGATGGCAAGGTGTTAAAAGGTGAGAGTTGCTAATTAGTGAGTCTTAAGATAAGAAAGGTAAGAATTCCACTAAAATAAATATATTAAAAATCGTGAGTTCTCTTTGCGGGCTTGTATTATGTTTTGTGAAGCTATGTAACAACGTATTGTTGAGCAGTTGTGTTATTTATGTTATTAAGTTTTTTTATAATATTTATTCTATAAATTAAGTGGTGTGTGACCCGTGGATGTATGATATTTTCATGGGCATGCAAGATCAAAACAAATGATGGGTTGAGTGGGGTCACTATGACCAGAGGTGAAGTCATAAATCTGAACAAATTTATAAAACGTAATCTGAGGGCTTCAATTGAGAAAATTTACTCTTGGAACATAAGTAACGAAATCGACCAATCAGAGTATGAGACAAGAACGATTTTGGCAGAGTTCTAAGAAGTCATGCAAATAAGCTTGGAATTCGAATAATCCGAGGAGGCTCAGAAGGAAGAAAAAATTATTTCTATTTAATCAGTCATTGCTCAGACATCTTCACAAAGACTTGGGGGCTACTGATAAGGAAAAGAAAATATGGAGAATAATAAGCTTAATTATTATTAATATAAAGTCTAAATTAATGTATTTAGTGGCCAATGACTAAACTAATGCAAACATAAGGGTTGAGGGGGTAAAATATAATTCCCATAGAACTTTTTTACAAATAGTAAAAGGGTGAAGCTATTTCCCCATAGGATTTTTTATTTCCTCCATAATTTAAACTTTCTAAAACACTCACACTTGTTTTTACAAGACTAACCTTACTTTACTTTCAAATTTAACATTAGATGTCATTAATCAAATAGAAAGTCTTATAGTAAAAAACACATCATTAACCCAACTTTAATCCAACTTATATGATTTTACCCTCTAAAATTAACCCTAAAACAAAAAACTTCAATTTTTATCGAAGATTAATCATGAAAAATCAAGAAACCCAAACTTTACCGAAGAACAACACTCAAGCAACGAACAAGGTAATTTAATCATGTTTTTACGTTTTATAATACCGTAACCTAAAAATACCACTTCGAAACTTTTGTTTTTGGAGCTAATTCCGATTTCTGCATTTCTGAGCGATAAGCAACTGATTCCGAGATAGTGTCTCGGAATCAGGTGCTTGTTATTTAAAAAAAACACTTGATTCTGAGATGGTATCTCAGAATCATGTGTCTTTTTTTAAAAAAATGTTTCTATTAAAAATGGTGGATTTTTATGGTTTTGGCTTTAAACGAAGCAACATGAACCGTAATGAAAAACCCTAATGAAAAACCCAAAATCGAACCAACATACATAGAAGATACAGAAGAAAAAAAATCAGATTAGAAGATAAGACATGAAATCGAAAATTAAAAAAACGAGATTAGAAGATACAGACATGGTTATGATGTTTTAACATGAACTAAGTTCTTTACAAGCTCTTGCTCTTTCGGTTTAGTCGATCTACAAGAAGATGATTTTTTTGGATTGATTTCTGGGTTAGGTAAAAAGAGGGGAAAGGAAAGGTAGGAGTAATTTATATGCTAGAGAGTGCGGCTAGGGTTAAGTTAATGGGGTTAGGTTGGTTGATGGAAGATGGGAAAGTGGGAGTTAATGGGTTGAGGGAAGATGAGAGTTAATGTGTTCTTGAAAATGAAAGAAATAGAATAAATAGATAAAATATAAAAAAAGGACAAATATGTTATTTCCTTTACGGAGGAAATAACAACATGAGTTTTTTTTTTGAATCATGAAAGAAATAACAAATCTTATGGGAGAAATAGGTTCACCCATAGTAAAATAGTGGGGTGATAATGTCTATTTAGTAATCTCAAATGTTTAAATTCATCACCTATTCCTTGTGCTATATAAAGGACATTCTCTTTTTGGGGAATGAGCCAATGATTAATAAATAATTACAATAATTATTCTTTTTGTCTCTTTATTCTCTTACTAGATGTTCATTATACGAACATTTCTTAGACAGACTCTTTCATACGAATATTTCCGCATCTGGATTTATAACTAAGAAATATATGATCTCATCAGATGTTAGGTTTCATTTTATAAGGGATCTTGTCAATGATGAAAGAAACTATTGACTTGAACCATTGAAATTGGAAGTTTTTACTCCATTAAAAGAAAAACTTAAAGTTTACGAAAAGATAAACTGAAACTATCGCTTTCAATTTAATGAAAACAATATTAAGATTTGAATAACTCTTTCATCAAAAAAAAGTTTTAAAATATATAAATTAAAATTTAATTTGCTATGTTACAGTAAAATCAGAAAATTACAAAAAAAAATTGGCAGCGGGCAGTGAATTGACACACCCTACTATAGTAGTATATAGGTTTATTAAAAGAAATACTTATCTAATAACAATAATTCTTGTCTATAATTATTTTTATCGACTTATGTGTTCACAGGAAGTTATATGTATTTATAAAAACCTCAATTCAATTACTTTGTCAAAAATAACGGTTTGATGATAAAGCGCTTGAATATCATGTTTATAATTATAGCACCAATATAATTATATAACAAATTTGGGTTTTAATATTGTTGAGATATTTGATCTTTTACCACTTCAGGAAGTTAGCAGCCTGAGGCTCAGAGACTTCCATCGGATGAGGCAGAGATTATTAGATGTTCCGTAGATGGTTAACCATCTTCTCTTTCTAAATAAATCTCTTTTTAAGTAAATCAAAACTTACACAAAAACAGTTTTAAAAATTGATAAATACAGAAAGTTTGTAACAATAATTGAGAGGATCGGCATTTTTTAGAAAGAAGATTTTTGTTTAAAAATTTATATTCGTTTCTGAAACGACAAGTAAAAAGAAAAGGAGCAAACACATATATGAAATTTAAAAGAGAAATCCAAAAAGAATACCACAAAAAAACACTAATGAGTAATGATAGACCAGACCAAGTGATTAAAAAAGACAGAACAGATACATTGATCTTCAGTTCAGAAAACAATAAGCTTAACAGCATTAGAGTTCCAAAGCAGTTTTTTGCTTAACAGTTCAGTCAACAAGATCTTCGCAAAGAAAAGCACACAACCAAATAATCAAGGTACAATCGAATGAGAAACAAATCGAGTGAATTACCAAGAGGAGGCCGAGGCACAAGTAAAACTACAACACGAGACTAAATTTCTTCCTACCTCCGTACGTTGACTTATTCCGAATAATTATTCTAGCTTGTTTGTGTACCAGTAAACACCTTTCTTCTGCTCACCTTCATCTGCTTCTACATAAATACACTCTTTTGCTTCCCTATACATTGCCTTGAAAATATTAGTACGGTCGAATTGGTAGTACTCACCCAATATGGGCTTTATCGCTTTTGTCGCCTCCATTGCATGGTAATGCGGCATTGTTGAAAATAAATGATGAGCCACATGGGTATCTGTAATGTTATGGAAAATCTTGTTCAGAAATCCATAGTCTCGATCAACAGTTGCTAATGCCCCTCGAAACCAATCCCACTCTGAAGAATCATAATGAGGTAGCGAAAGATAGGTGTGTTGTAGATATGTGATGAGAACTAAGTATGCATTAACAACAAGCAGAGGTCCACCGTATATGCATAAAACATGAACAAGTCCTTTAGCTACAGCGAGACAGAAAAGACCGTAAGAAACGGCAAGAATACCGACATCTGATAGGTAGATTTGTAGTCGTTCACGGTCTGAGTAGATAGGGCCGTGAGGATCAAAGTGACAAGCGAAACGGTCATAAGGTCTGCCTGAGACATTGAATGCTAAATACAAAGGCCAGCCAAGAGTGAGTTGGATAGTGAGAACAGCGACTCGGCCTAATGGGTTATTTAGGTATTTCGCATACCATTTCATTTGGAACTTCTGTTTTGGGACAAATACTTCATCGCGCTCGAGTGAACCTGTGTTGGAGTGATGACGGCGATGACTGTATTTCCATGAAAAGTACGGGATGAGGAGGAAAGAATGGAAGATAAGGCCAACAGTGTCATCCAGCCATTGATAATCACTGAAGGCGTGGTGGCCACACTCGTGAGCTATGACCCAAACTCCGGTTAGGACACAACCCTGAATGTAACCATAAACTGGCCAGGCTAGGTAAGATAGAGGGGAGGGAAGCTGGTGGATATTGGTGGTTGCAATGTAATAAAGGAATGAAGCTACTATGATATCGTAAAGAAGGTAAGAGAATGAGTGGATAACCGAGCGCTGGAAGCAGTGAGGTGGGATTGCTTTCTTAGCGTGAACGGTGGTTTCGAGTGTGGAACACGCTTTAAGATATTGGTTTCTTGTTTCTTTGTGGTAGGAGGAACGCTCATACGTCCACCGGCTCCCATTGTTTTGGTGCTGCAAAGGAGAAAAGGCAAATTTCAATTAGTTTCTAGTGTAATATTTTAAATAGCAAATTTATCTCTAGCTACTACATTTGCTATGAGAAAACAGTGAAATAAACACAAGAGAATGTGGATCCCCAGCGTGTAAATTTCAAAGGGCCAATGTAACAGTACTATCATACTGTTGGGGCAGGATTTTAGAAAAAATAACTCAAAACAAGAACTAAAAGTTGAAAAAACTTCAATTCTCGCAATACTCCAGGGAAACTTGAACAGAAAAAAGGCACCAACAAACAGGCATTTAAGAGTTTATGAATTATGAAGTCAGTAGAACTCGGTGGTAACATAAAAATAATAATAAAGAGACATTATTTCAAACAAAAAGTACAGCACTAAAAGAGTGTTTTATCTCCAAAAGATGGGGATAAACTGATAACAAGCTACGCTAGAAAGTCAAAAGTTTCTTAGTGGGCCAGTTACATAAAACCTTGATGCAGATTCAAGAAAAAAGTATAACACAAAGTCTTGCAAATTTTTTCTTCAATCATAATTAGAGTATAAAGTTATAACTTAACTAAGAACCAAAGGCAAATACATGATTGTGGTTGTCCATTACTAAAGGCAATGTTTATGGGATAGGTAAGAAGACTTAGGTGGAACATTACTACACATTTTGAAACATTTTAGAAGCATAAAAATAAAAATAAAAACTCATATTTATTTGTCAAATTCTAAAAGAAAGCTCTTTCTCTTACGATATCAAATTCTTCACCACTAATTTTGGAAGATCCAATTTTCGCTAGAAGTTCTAAAGACAAAGTCACAAAAATGGTAAAGAATCAAAATGAAATACCAAGTTCAGATTCACTGATGTGATCCTGAATAAAGACAGAAAAAGACATACAAAACTAAAGGCCACACCTTTAATCAATCAGTGGTAATAGGCAAACACCATGTTGACCCCATAACATAATAAAGGTATAATAATCTTTAGGAGTTTATCCACGACACGACAAGATACCATCACATGACTCACAGCTTACTCATCAACAACAACAACAACAAAAGCAGCCTTAATATAATATTTGTGTTAAAAAGAGTGCAGCCACTAGATCCAAATCCCTAAAAGAATATTAAAATGATTCATTGGATACCTCTAGGAAACCCACCTACACACCTAGATTTCTTTCTAGTAGATCTGTGGAATTGAACCAAACTTCCTCAAACAATTTCAACAATCATCTATAAAGTTCTATTTTATTTTATGAATGTAAGATTCCACCAACCTAATCACATGATACAAACTCACACTAGTTGTAGACTACAAATCTTACCTAACCCATTAGATTTTCTTTACACTACTTTAATGTATTAAAAATCAACAATATAATCAGCTCCTGTGGTTTGACCACATATCAAGAGCACAATAATAGAGACACTACATCAAACGAATATGCTTTTCATCGATTACAAATTATAATACTAATCAATATACACACAGATCTGGAGGTATGTTCTAGGAGGAATGAAAATCAATCCAGAAATCACACTAAACTCAGATGCAAACAATCGGATCCATAACATATCAAAATTGAGGGATCGTATCCGAATTAAGCTAAGCAATTTATAAAGTTTACTTTATTTTTTGAATGTATGATTCCACCAACCTAATCACATGATAAACAATCACACTAGTTGTAGACTACAAATCTTACCAAACCAATTAGATTGTGTTTACTACTTTAACGTATCAAAAATCAACAATATAATCAGTTCCTGTGGTTTGACCGCATATCAAGAGTACAATACACCAAACAGATTTTTCATCGATTACATATCATAATACTAATCAATATATGCACAGATCTGGAGGTAGATTACAGGAGGAATGAAAATCAATCCAGAAATGAAACTAAACTCCAGATCCAAACAATCGGATCCATAACATATCGAAATTGAGATATCGTATCCGAACTAAGCTAAGCAATTGTTCATTATAGTGGTGTAGTGTTATCGAGAAACGAAATTCCATTGTAGTAAACAGCAATGTAAAACTCAAAACCTAACGTAAAGCATGCGAACAAAAACAATTGAAACTGAAACTCCAATATGAGAAAAAGAGTACAATACATCAAACAGATACGTTTTTCATCGATCACATATTATAGTACTAATCAATATATGCACAGATCTGGAGGTAGTATATCATAGGAAGAATGAAAATCAATCCGGAAACGAAACTAAACTCAGATCCATAACATATCGAAGGAATCGTATCCGATTTACGCTAAGCAATTGTTGATTACAGTGATGATCCGATAACCAAAGCATCATCGAGAAATGAAATCCATCGTAGTAAACAGCAATGTAAAACTCGAAACCTAACGTAACGAAATGCGAAGAAAAACGAAACTGAAACTCCATTAGAAGAGAGCATAGTTCGTTACCTGAGACTGAGAATGAGAAGGAGAAGAAGCTCCGGTGATGGTGATGGCGATGGGGATTCACACACTCGCTCTATCTCTAGAGGTCTGAGAAGGAGGAGGCTATCAATCTGAGGCCTTTCCTTCGTCAGAAGTGAGGAGGGAAACAGAGGCCTGTATTTAATGGCTCATTTCCTTTGTTTCTAGTATTTAATTAGTGGGACCTAACGAGCATTGTACTAGTACAACTTTATTGGGACAACATCATTCAAATAGAATATTAAATAATTATTTCATTTCACGTTCATAATTCTCAATCATACAAGTTTAACGTAACAAAACAACAAGTTTCCATCTAACCCTCCTTACGGCTGTCTTCTTCCTCCTCGAGTACATTTTCATTTCTTTCTTCTTGGTCTAGACGATCAGTCTCCTCCCAATACTTCTCCCAATACTCCTCCCAATACTGTTTATCTAAATTCGTCAGATTTTGATTCTGAATGTCCTTCCATGCTTTCGCCAGACAGTTTTTACGATTCTTTTCCATAATATCCTCTAGTGTCTTCAGGTATTGACACTTCTTTTCTTCATCAGACTTTTTCGAACAAAAGCTCCGACCTCCTCTCGCAATAGCAGCAACAAATTTGAGTCGCCTCATTCTATGATATCTCCGATATATCGTCTGCCACTTAGTGGCTCCTATATATAGATCCATCCCACAATCTTGGCTGGGTCCCATTTCTATATACAAATTATTCTCATAATAATCTTGATAATTAAATGGTAATCATGATTGTAGTTATTTTTTATGTGTCTTCGCTTATGGTTTTGTATGCATAATATATATTTAAACATTCAGTTTTGATTTTATGGTTAGAGTTATACTCTATTTATTTTAGAAATCTCATGAGTTATATGCGATTATTTTGCGTATCACGCACGAGATTGACGAGAACAGTTATTTATTTATTTTTAAGTCATTTATATTCTTGTATTTGTATATATGTTACGAAAAAAAGAGATCTTCAAGAACAAAATACTTTTCTATTAAAGTGAGAGTGTATGAACAATACAATATTCGATTTTCGCATTTTTGTTTTTGTAAGATCAAACATTTGTTCCTCATATATTTGTTTTTTCAATTATGATTACATATTTTGTTGAAACTAATCCAAATAAAAGATTTCGCAAAGTTAACTGTTTATGTGTTACACAGATTATATCATATGAATAACGTGACATGACGCCTAGATCAGACAAAATAACAAATAATACGAGTAGAGTCCTACACCAGTCTTGAAGTCTATGTTTATAGATTTGGATGGTACGACATCTGTCATAAACCTTAAGAAAGTAACTTTTTTGCTCAAAAGCATGCTACCATACGTGACGCAACGATATAATGACCGTCAACATCAAGCAATACCACGTTTTTAAGACATTAATTTATATATTTAACATATATTGTACTATATCTGAATTAATCTTAATACACTAAATTTATGTTTGTTTGTAAGAGAATTTTATTTATCTAACGTTGTGGGGTTAAGAGTTGGATCAACATATTCGAGTTTTATTCGTGTTTGACACCCATTTTTTCAATCTTTTTATCGACATACTGTTACGTTGGAACCGTCACATGACTCTTGTGGAGTCTTCAATCAAAAGATGCCATTTATATTTTTCAGTTTTCATTCAACAAAATTACCGTTACCTTTGATGTTATCAAGTGCAGTACAAATCCTTAAATTTTGGAGAGCTTGTCCAAAGGCCAAAATAGTTGTGAAAACTCTAGGCATAACTCTCCATAGAGTTAAAACATAACTTGACATGCGTAGTATAACTATGCTAAATATATTATCTTTTTTAATGTCACATATATTACAACACACATGAGTTATACGTTTCTTGTTCACTAGATCAACAAAAGTAAATTTATCTATAAATGTCAAATGATTGATTGTGCTAAAATAATTAGAAAAATTAGATGGATACATTTGTGGGATGTATATATTGATAACATTTTATAACACCTAACATTCAATTTCGGAACAGATTCGTTATGATGTTAAAGTGTTGGATTTTCGACCACTTCATCTATTTCATGCTTTTACTTTAAAATGTTTTATTTACATATATGTTACACTTCTGTACACGAGCTTCACTAAAGACAGTTTGAGGAATTTATTACCAACAATCCTGTCTGAAATATAGGCTTACATTCACGTGTTTGTCAATTGCAGTCGTACGTTTGTTTAACTTGTATTTTTTAAATGAATTTTTAAAAAATATATACAATATATAGAATAAACATTTGCGTTTATATTCAAAAGGTATTTTTTCACCGTACGAGTATTTGCGGAAGTATAAAATATTTAAATATGCACAATTGTTCGACTATGCCATTAGATGTGCATATAAGATCGAGGTATACTATTAGAGTTATGTTATTTTCTAGTCTTAACGTTTCCAACCCACACATGAGAAACCAATAAATAAAATATTTATGGAGGGTCGTAAGATGCATATGTTATTGGGTTAGAAAGACATTTCAATAAAACAATTCAACCTTCAAAAGAAGGAGAAATATTGATAGAAAAAATAAAGGCGTATCAATGACTATTTTTAATATGATGTTTAGGATTACTATATAACTATAATATAAGTTACCGACCTATCAAAAAATTTATAAGACAGTAGTGAGGTTTATTGGAGAAGACCCTAAGCTTATGGGTGAAATATAGGTTAATGTTTACCTAGGAATATGAGATTATAAGAAGATGATGAGTTCATTTTTCATAGTGGTTTAAATTCCAACTACATATAATGCGATCATTTGGTGATCATGGCTGGTCAGAATACATATGATTACTTCCACCGTACACTAATACCTCTGATATATAATGAATGATGAAATGAGATTTATATGGGAGCGGGGTCAAAAGACCTTTAAAGAGTGCTACGCGACGTCCCTTGTATTAAAAAATAAATGTAAAAGAGACGGACAACCTCTGAGAGTCCCCTAGTTTGGTAGTCCCCAAAAAAACTACGGAAACACTAGAACTTGCTGAGGAAAAGAGTTTAAAATTAGTATCACTCTATCAGGTAGTCTTTGATGAGGAAAGAATATTTTGACTAAAAGATATTAGGAAGCAAATAGTTAAATTTTGCATAAAGAGATCTTTTATGGATAATTGATGATTATTATAGCTCCAATGACTAATTTGTAACAAACAATAGACTTGAGGATGTGGCTGTAATGAGAAGTTTGTTGAGCATGTGTGATACATCCAATGTATCGAAATTTCTAATGCATCCCTCAGGTAGGCTATTATACCATTTAAGAGCACTCCCTGTAAAGGTTTGAGAGAATGCTCTACACAAGAGTTTATCATCATCGTCAAAACTCATCATAAAATTCTTAAACTGTTCCAGGTGGTTGTCCGGATCCTTACTTCTATCATACTTCCCAATTTTAGTACTGTCGAATCTTTTAGGCAGGTGTCCGAACAGTATTTTTAAAGACACGGGAGACTGCCTCCAGTTCTTACTTCGACTGAAAACGGTGTCCTGATTAGGAGTTGCAAAAATACCTGGTTCGGACTGAAAAGCAAAAGGATCAACCAGCAACTGATCAATATGCTTATGTGATGACCTTCTGCCATGATATTTTTTGAGTCTCCCATAACGATCTCTTTTTCTTGACCGCCTATCATTTAACTTAGCCTTCTTTTTGTCCCTTCCCTCATCACTACTGGAAGATAATGATTCTCCCATCTCCGCCTCATTTGACGAACAACTAGAAGAGTCAGACTCCGAAGTCTCCACGCGCTTGGATTGATGTGTTTTCTTAGAACTTAAACGAGTTTTCGCTGAAGGGTCATTTCCGATAGTTTATGTAAACTCTATGAAATCCTTGTGTTTTGAATGGTGGCCTACGATGGAGCAGGCTCAGAGGGACTGACCAAAAGATAATAATAAAGTGTAATCTTAGTCTGATGAGCAGCAAACCCTCTCTGACATAGCCCTTCTTATCTTCTCTGCAAATTTATGCATTTAATTTTCTATCAAGGACACTATGTCAGGAAATTTTATATAATAGTTCTTGAACATAGTATAATGTGTATTATTCTGTGATAAGGCCTCCTCTTAACAATTCTGTAATTATGGCGAGAAAGCCATGCATACAATAAAGGGGGGGGGGGGTTCTTTTAGCTAGTAAACCTCCACTGACCGACCGCATGGATCAACTCAGGAAGACGTATGATAGATGCAAGGTTTGTACAGGTTTATCTAGTTTGTTTTTTCGATCTTCTTGCAGACTAACATGTTGACGGAAACCGAGAAAAGAGTTGGGAGTCTTTTGAAAAGCACCCATGGGTCGGATCGAATAATGATTGTGGTACAATGTCTTGTCAAGTACACAGACCATTGTGGAAATTAAAGATGTTGTGCCCAAGTCGGAAATTGATGAATAATGATCGAATAATTCATTTTATGACAATTCAGGCGTTCGTAGTTTCAGGAGAGACATGTTGAGGTAAAGCAATACAGCTTCCTCAGTTTATTTTAGAACAGAAGATATCGTGTCTCAGAGATGCTAATGTAGGATAATCTGCACTCAACGCTGCCGTATATCTGCAATATCCTGTCCCAGAGGTTGAGATCTCCCCGTCTTCAGCACATCATGTATCTTACTTAGATCCGAGGTAGACCAGACAACACCCACTTTGTCCTCCTTAGTTAAAAGATCTAAAGATCTAAAAATTCAAACAACTTTAAAGATATAGTCTACAGATCTAATAAACTATTAGTCGAAAGATGTAATAAACTATTTAAAATATCTACTAGTTGAAAGATCTAATGATTTAAAGATTCCAAAAGCTTTATAAATATAGTTAAAAGACCTAATAAACTAATTAAAATATCTAAATAAAATTAGAATAAATACTAAAAAATATCAAAAATATTTTGTTTATGATATGCATATCTTAACTTATTTCATTCGACTAAATTAACGCACACAAATAATTATTTTATAAGCATATTTAAAGATCTAATAAGGTTTTAAATGGACGAGACTCGGTCTGTCACGACGGGATTGTCGTCACAACAAGATTCTGTCACGGTGGGATTGTCTTAAAAATGTTAGGACGAGACATGAAGTCACGTTAGACACCCATAGTAGGAACATTACCTGCTAAAACTTAAGTATATGGAGTCGATTGTTGGAACCCAAGTACAAGGATGTTACCTGCTATAACTTAGGTGTAGGAAGTGCACCTACCAAACTTCTGAACATACTTTTATATTTCTGTATGAAATTGGGTTTCGATATTATAAGAAGAATCTAAAAACAAGAAACATCCTCAACTGTTAATTAAAATTTTGATATGAGAGTATATTTTAGAGTTTTCATGAATGGTACTTGTGAAACATGGGACATAGGTTGGTTCTACTGCTTTTCAGATTGTACATGCACTATGGATATCGGAATGACAGGTTCCACTACCATAAGCATAAAGATGGCAAGGTGTTAAAAGGTGAGAGTTGCTAATTAGTGAGTCTTAAGATAAGAAAGGTAAGAATTCCACTAAAATAAATATATTAAAAATCGCGAGTTCTCTTTGCGGGCTTGTATTATGTTTTGTGAAGCTATGTAACAACGTATTGTTGAGCAGTTGTGTTATTTATGTTATTAAGTTTTTTTATAATATTTATTCTATAAATTAAGTGGTGTGTGACCCGTGGATGTATGATATTTTCATGGGCATGCAAGATCAAAACAAATGATGGGTTGAGTGGGGTCACTATGACCAGAGGTGAAGTCATAAATCTGAACAAATTTATAAAACGTAATCTGAGGGCTTCAATTGAGAAAATTTACTCTTGGAACATAAGTAACGAAATCGACCAATCAGAGTATGAGACAAGAACGATTTTGGCAGAGTTCTAAGAAGTCATGCAAATAAGCTTGGAATTCGAATAATCCGAGGAGGCTCAGAAGGAAGAAAAAATTATTTCTATTTAATCAGTCATTGCTCAGACATCTTCACAAAGACTTGGAGGCTACTGATAAGGAAAAGAAAATATGGAGAATAATAAGCTTAATTATTATTAATATAAAGTCTAAATTAATGTATTTAGTGGCCAATGACTAAACTAATGCAAACATAAGGGTTGAGGGGGTAAAATATAATTCCCATAGAACTTTTTTACAAATAGTAAAAGGGTGAAGCTATTTCCCCATAGGATTTTTTATTTCCTCCATAATTTAAACTTTCTAAAACACTCGACACTTGTTTTTACAAGACTAACCTTACTTTACTTTCAAATTTAACATTAGATGTCATTAATCAAATAGAAAGTCTTATAGTAAAAAACACATCATTAACCCAACTTTAATCCAACTTATATGATTTTACCCTCTAAAATTAACCCTAAAACAAAAAACTTCAATTTTTATCGAAGATTAATCATGAAAAATCAAGAAACCCAAACTTTACCGAAGAACAACACTCAAGCAACGAACAAGGTAATTTAATCATGTTTTTACGTTTTATAATACCGTAACCTAAAAATACCACTTCGAAACTTTTGTTTTTGGAGCTAATTCTGATTTCTGCATTTCTGAGCGATAAGCAACTAATTCCGAGATAGTGTCTCGGAATCAGGTGCTTGTTATTTAAAAAAAACACCTGATTCTGAGATGGTATCTCAGAATCATGTGTCTTTTTTTTTTAAAAATGCACCTAATTCCGAGATGGCATCTCGGAATTAGGTGCGTTTCTTCTGTTTCTATTAAAAATGGTGGATTTTTATGGTTTTGGCTTTAAACGAAGCAACATGAACCGTAATGAAAAACCCTAATGAAAAACCCAAAATCGAACCAACATACATAGAAGATACAGAAGAAAAAAAATCAGATTAGAAGATAAGACATGAAATCGAAAATTAAAAAAACGAGATTAGAAGATACAGACCTGGTTATGATGTTTTAACATGAACTAAGTTCTTTACAAGCTCTTGCTCTTTCGGTTTAGTCGATCTACAAGAAGATGATTTTTTTTGATTGATTTCTGGGTTAGGTAAAAAGAGGGGAAAGGAAAGGTAGGAGTAATTTATATGCTAGAGAGTGCGGCTAGGGTTAAGTTAATGGGGTTAGGTTGGTTGATGGAAGATGGGAAAGTGGGAGTTAATGGGTTGAGGGAAGATGAGAGTTAATGTGTTCTTGAAAATGAAAGAAATAGAATAAATAGATAAAATATAAAAAAAGGACAAATATGTTATTTCCTTTACGGAGGAAATAACAACATGAGTTTTTTTTTTGAATCATGAAAGAAATAACAAATCTTATGGGAGAAATAGGTTCACCCATAGTAAAATAGTGGGGTGATAATGTCTATTTAGTAATCTCAAATGTTTAAATTCATCACCTATTCCTTGTGCTATATAAAGGACATTCTCTTTTTGGGGAATGAGCCAATGATTAATAAATAATTACAATAATTATTCTTTTTGTCTCTTTATTCTCTTACTAGAAGTTCATTATACGAACATTTCTTAGACAGACTCTTTCATACGAATATTTCCGCATTTGGATTTATAACTAAGAAATATATGATCTCATCAGATGTTAGGTTTCATTTTATAAGGGATCTTGTCAATGATGAAAGAAACTATTGACTTGAACCATTGAAATTGGAAGTTTTTACTCCATTAAAAGAAAAACTTAAAGTTTGCGAAAAGATAAACTGAAACTATCGCTTTCAATTTAATGAAAACAATATTAAGATTTGAATAACTCTTTCATCAGAAAAAAGTTTTAAAATATATAAATTAAAATTTAATTTGCTATGTTGATTCTATCTGTTTTTTTTCCTATTTATCTTTGTATCAAAAGCTGGATTTTTTTATTTATCTATTTAGCAACTAAATTTAGTTGCTAATAAAAAAAATCAAAAAAATCGTAAAAAAAAAATTTACTGTTATAAATCTGAAACCAACCATTCCTACTTGGTATGTATAAACTAAATATTATAACAAATTTATGTTACAGTAAAATCAGAAAATTACAAAAAAAAAATTGGCAGCGGGCAGTGAATTGACACACCCTACTATAGTAGTATATAGGTTTATTAAAAGAAATATTTATCTAATAACAATAATTCTTGTCTATAATTATTTTTATCGACTTATGTGTTCACAGGAAGTTATAAAAACCTCAATTCAATTACTTTGTCAAAAATAACGGTTTGATGATAAAGCGCTTGAATATCATGTTTATAATTATAGCACCAATATAATTATATAACAAATTTGGGTTTTAATATTGTTGAGATATTTGATCTTTTACCACTTCAGGAAGTTAGCAGCCTGAGGCTCAGAGACTTCCATCGGATGAGGCGGAGATTATTAGATGTTCCGTAGATGGTTAACCATCTTCTCTTTCTAAATAAATCTCTTTTTAAGTAAATCAAAACTTACACAAAAACAGTTTTAAAAATTGATAAATACAGAAAGTTTGTAACAATAATTGAGAGGATCGGCATTTTTTTAGAAAGAAGATTTTTGTTTAAAAATTTATATTCGTTTCTGAAACGACAAGTAAAAAGAAAAGGAGCAAACACATATATGAAATTTAAAAGAGAAATCCAAAAAGAATACCACAAAAAAACACTAATGAGTAATGATAGACCAGACCAAGTGATTAAAAAAGACAGAACAGATACATTGATCTTCAGTTCAGAAAACAATAAGCTTAACA
This sequence comes from Limnanthes douglasii subsp. nivea, assembly GCA_036936605.1. Lineage (NCBI taxonomy): Eukaryota > Viridiplantae > Streptophyta > Magnoliopsida > Brassicales > Limnanthaceae > Limnanthes > Limnanthes douglasii. Next base: position 4,022,375 of record JAUPFV010000003.1, on the reverse strand, counting down.
GCATTAGAGTTCCAAAGCAGTTTTTTGCTTAACAGTTCAGTCAACAAGATCTTCGCAAAGAAAAGCACACAACCAAATAATCAAGGTACAATCGAATGAGAAACAAATCGAGTGAATTACCAAGAGGAGGCCGAGGCACAAGTAAAACTACAACACGAGACTAAATTTCTTCCTACCTCAGTACGTTGACTTATTCCGAATAATTATTCGAGCTTGTTTGTGTACCAGTAAACACCTTTCTTCTGCTCACCTTCATCTGCTTCTACATAAATACACTCTTTTGCTTCCCTATACATTGCCTTGAAAATATTAGTACCGTCGAATTGGTAGTACTCACCCAATATGGGCTTTATCGCTTTTGTCGCCTCCATTGCATGGTAATGCGGCATTGTTGAAAATAAATGATGAGCCACATGGGTATCTGTAATGTTATGGAAAATCTTGTTCAGAAATCCATAGTCTCGATCAACAGTTGCTAATGCCCCTCGAAACCAATCCCACTCTGAAGAATCATAATGAGGTAGCGAAAGATGGGTGTGTTGTAGATATGTGATGAGAACTAAGTATGCATTAACAACAAGCAGAGGTCCACCGTATATGCATAAAACATGAACAAGTCCTTTAGCTACAGCGAGACGGAAAAGACCGTAAGAAACGGCAAGAATACCGACATCTGATAGGTAGATTTGTAGTCGTTCACGGTCTGAGTAGATAGGGCCGTGAGGATCAAAGTGACAAGCGAAACGGTCATAAGGTCTGCCTGAGACATTGAATGCTAAATACAAAGGCCAGCCAAGAGTGAGTTGGATAGTGAGAACAGCGACTCGGCCTAATGGGTTATTTAGGTATTTGGCATACCATTTCATTTGGAACTTCTGTTTTGGGACAAATACTTCATCGCGCTCGAGTGAACCTGTGTTGGAGTGATGACGGCGATGACTGTATTTCCATGAAAAGTACGGGATGAGGAGGAAAGAATGGAAGATAAGGCCAACAGTGTCATCCAGCCATTGATAATCACTGAAGGCGTGGTGGCCACACTCGTGAGCTATGACCCAAACTCCGGTTAGGACACAACCCTGAATGTAACCATAAACTGGCCAGGCTAGGTAAGATAGAGGGGAGGGAAGCTGGTGGATATTGGTGGTTGCAATGTAATAAAGGAATGAAGCTACTATGATATCGTAAAGAAGGTAAGAGAATGAGTGGATAACCGAGCGCTGGAAGCAGTGAGGTGGGATTGCTTTCTTAGCGTGAACGGTGGTTTCGAGTGTGGAACACGCTTTAAGATATTGGTTTCTTGTTTCTTTGTGGTAGGAGGAACGCTCATACGTCCACCGGCTCCCATTGTTTTGGTGCTGCAAAGGAGAAAAGGCAAATTTCAATTAGTTTCTAGTGTAATATTTTAAATAGCAAATTTATCTCTAGCTACTACATTTGCTATGAGAAAACAGTGAAATAAACACAAGAGAATGTGGATCCCCAGCGTGTAAATTTCAAAGGGCCAATGTAACAGTACTATCATACTGTTGGGGCAGGATTTTAGAAAAAATAACTCAAAACAAGAACTAAAAGTTGAAAAAACTTCAATTCTCGCAATACTCCAGGGAAACTTGAACAGAAAAAAGGCACCAACAAACAGGCATTTAAGAGTTTATGAATTATGAAGTCAGTAGAACTCGGTGGTAACATAAAAATAATAATAAAGAGACATTATTTCAAACAAAAAGTACAGCACTAAAAGAGTGTTTTATCTCCAAAAGATGGGGATAAACTGATAACAAGCTACGCTAGAAAGTCAAAAGTTTCTTAGTGGGCCAGTTACATAAAACCTTGATGCAGATTCAGGAAAAAAGTATAACACAAAGTCTTGCAAATTTTTTCTTCAATCATAATTAGAGTATAAAGTTATAACTTAACTAAGAACCAAAGGCAAATACATGATTGTGGTTGTCCATTACTAAAGGCAATGTTTATGGGATAGGTAAGAAGACTTAGGTGGAACATTACTACACATTTTGAAACATTTTAGAAGCATAAAAATAAAAATAAAAACTCATATTTATTTGTCAAATTCTAAAAGAAAGCTCTTTCTCTTACGATATCAAATTCTTCACCACTAATTTTGGAAGATCCAATTTTCGCTAGAAGTTCTAAAGACAAAGTCACAAAAATGGTAAAGAATCAAAATGAAATACCAAGTTCAGATTCACTGATGTGATCCTGAATAAAGACAGAAAAAGACATACAAAACTAAAGGCCACACCTTTAATCAATCAGTGGTAATAGGCAAACACCATGTTGACCCCATAACATAATAAAGGCATAATAATCTTTAGGATTTTATCCACGACACGACAAGATACCATCACATGACTCACAGCTTACTCATCAACAACAACAACAACAAAAGCAGCCTTAATATAATATTTGTGTTAAAAAGAGTGCAGCCACTAGATCCAAATCCCTAAAAGAATATTAAAATGATTCATTGGATACCTCTAGGAAACCCACCTACACACCTAGATTTCTTTCTAGTAGATCTGTGGAATTGAACCAAACTTCCTCAAACAATTTCAACAATCATCTATAAAGTTCTATTTTATTTTATGAATGTATGATTCCACCAACCTAATCACATGATACAAACTCACACTAGTTGTAGACTACAAATCTTACCTAACCCATTAGATTTTCTTTACACTACTTTAATGTATTAAAAATCAACAATATAATCAGCTCCTGTGGTTTGACCACATATCAAGAGCACAATAATAGAGACACTACATCAAACGAATATGCTTTTCATCGATTACAAATTATAATACTAATCAATATACACACAGATCTGGAGGTATGTTCTAGGAGGAATGAAAATCAATCCAGAAATCACACTAAACTCAGATGCAAACAATCGGATCCATAACATATCAAAATTGAGGGATCGTATCCGAATTAAGCTAAGCAATTTATAAAGTTTACTTTATTTTTTGAATGTATGATTCCACCAACCTAATCACATGATAAACAATCACACTAGTTGTAGACTACAAATCTTACCAAACCAATTAGATTGTGTTTACTACTTTAACGTATCAAAAATCAACAATATAATCAGTTCCTGTGGTTTGACCGCATATCAAGAGTACAATACACCAAACAGATTTTTCATCGATTACATATCATAATACTAATCAATATATGCACAGATCTGGAGGTAGATTACAGGAGGAATGAAAATCAATCCAGAAATGAAACTAAACTCCAGATCCAAACAATCGGATCCATAACATATCGAAATTGAGATATCGTATCCGAATTAAGCTAAGCAATTGTTCATTATAGTGGTGTAGTGTTATCGAGAAACGAGAAACGAAATTCCATTGTAGTAAACAGCAATGTAAAACTCAAAACCTAACGTAAAGCATGCGAACAAAAACAATTGAAACTGAAACTCCAATATGAGAAAAAGAGTACAATACATCAAACAGATACGTTTTTCATCGATCACATATTATAGTACTAATCAATATATGCACAGATCTGGAGGTAGTATATCATAGGAAGAATGAAAATCAATCCGGAAACGAAACTAAACCTAGATCCATAACATATCGAAGGAATCGTATCCGATTTACGCTAAGCAATTGTTGATTACAGTGATGATCCGATAACCAAAGCATCATCGAGAAATGAAATCCATCGTAGTAAACAGCAATGTAAAACTCGAAACCTAACGTAACGAAATGCGAAGAAAAACGAAACTGAAACTCCATTAGAAGAGAGCATAGTTCGTTACCTGAGAATGAGAATGAGAATGAGAAGAAGCTCCGGTGATGGTGATGGCGATGGGGATTCACACACTCGCTCTATCTCTAGAGGTCTGAGAAGGAGGAGGCTATCAATCTGAGGCCTTTCCTTCGTCAGAAGTGAGGAGGGAAACAGAGGCCTGTATTTAATGGCTCATTTCCTTTGTTTCTAGTATTTAATTAGTGGGACCTAACGAGCATTGTACTGGTACAACTTTATTGGGACAACATCATTCAAATAGAATATTAAATAATTATTTCATTTCACGTTCATAATTCTCAATCATACAAGTTTAACGTAACAAAACAACAAGTTTCCATCTAACCCTCCTTACGGCTGTCTTCTTCCTCCTCGAATACATTTTCATTTCTTTCTTCTTGGTCTAGACGATCAGTCTCCTCCCAATACTTCTCCCAATACTCCTCCCAATACTGTTTATCTAAATTCGTCAGATTTTGATTCTGAATGTCCTTCCATGCTTTCGCCAGACAGTTTTTACGATTCTTTTCCATAATATCCTCTAGTGTCTTCAGGTATTGACACTTCTTTTCTTCATCGGACTTTTTCGAACAAAAGCTCCGACCTCCTCTCGCAGTAGCAGCAACAAATTTGAGTCGCCTCATTCTATGATATCTCCGATATATCGTCTGCCACTTAGTGGCTCCTATATATAGATCCATCCCACAATCTTGGCTGGGTCCCATTTCTATATACAAATTATTCTCATAATAATCTTGATAATTAAATGGTAATCATGATTGTAGTTATTTTTTATGTGTCTTCGCTTATGGTTTTGTATGCATAATATATATTTAAACATTCAGTTTTGATTTTATGGTTAGAGTTATAATCTATTTATTTTAGAAATCTCATGAGTTATATGCGATTATTTTGCGTATCACGCACGAGATTGACGAGAAGAGTTATTTATTTATTTTTAAGTCATTTATATTCTTGTATTTGTATATATGTTACGAAAAAAAGAGATCTTCAAGAACAAAATACTTTTCTATTAAAGTGAGAGTGTATGAACAATACAATATTCGATTTTCGCATTTTTGTTTTTGTAAGATCAAACATTTGTTCCTCATATATTTGTTTTTTCAATTATGATTACATATTTTGTTGAAACTAATCCAAATAAAAGATTTCGCAAAGTTAACTGTTTATGTGTTACACAGATTATATCATATGAATAACGTGACATGACGCCTAGATCAGACAAAATAACAAATAATACGAGTAGAGTCCTACACCAGTCTTGAAGTCTATGTTTATAGATTTGGATGGTACGACATCTGTCATAAACCTTAAGAAAGTAACTTTTTTGCTCAAAAGCATGCTACCATACGTGACGCAACGATATAATGACCGTCAACATCAAGCAATACCACGTTTTTAAGACATTAATTTATATATTTAACATATATTGTACTATATCTGAATTAATCTTAATACACTAAATTTATGTTTGTTTGTAAGAGAATTTTATTTATCTAACGTTGTGGGGTTAAGAGTTGGATCAACATATTCGAGTTTTATTCGTGTTTGACACCCATTTTTTCAATCTTTTTATCGACATACTGTTACGTTGGAACCGTCACATGACTCTTGTGGAGTCTTCAATCAAAAGATGCCATTTATATTTTTCAGTTTTCATTCAACAAAATTACCGTTACCTTTGATGTTATCAAGTGCAGTACAAATCCTTAACTTTTGGAGAGCTTGTCCAAAGGCCAAAATAGTTGTGAAAACTCTAGGTATAACTCTCCATAGAGTTAAAACATAACTTGACATGCGTAGTATAACTATGCTAAATATATTATCTTTTTTAATGTCACATATATTACAACACACATGAGTTATACGTTTCTTGTTCACTAGATCAACAAAAGTAAATTTATCTATAAATGTCAAATGATTGATTGTGCTAAAATAATTAGAAAAATTAGATGGATACATTTGTGGGATGTATATATTGATAACATTTTATAACACCTAACATTCAATTTTGGAACAGATTCGTTATGATGTTAAAGTGTTGGATTTTCGACCACTTCATCTATTTCATGCTTTTACTTTAAAATGTTTTATTTACATATATGTTACACTTCTGTACACGAGCTTCACTAAAGACAGTTTGAGGAATTTATTACCAACAATCCTGTCTGAAATATAGGCTTACATTCACGTGTTTGTCAATTGCAGTCGTACGTTTGTTTAACTTGTATTTTTTAAATGAATTTTTAAAAAATATATACAATATATAGAATAAACATTTGCGTTTATATTCAAAAGGTATTTTTTCACCGTACGAGTATTTGCGGAAGTATAAAATATTTAAATATGCACAATTGTTCGACTATGCCATTAGATGTGCATATAAGATCGAGGTATACTATTAGAGTTATGTTATTTTCTAGTCTTAACGTTTCCAACCCACACATGAGAAACCAATAAATAAAATATTTATGGAGGGTCGTAAGATGCATATGTTATTGGGTTAGAAAGACATTTCAATAAAACAATTCAACCTTCAAAAGAAGGAGAAATATTGATAGAAAAAATAAAGGCGTATCAATGACTATTTTTAATATGATGTTTAGGATTACTATATAACTATAATATAAGTTACCGACCTATCAAAAAATTTATAAGACAGTAGTGAGGTTTATTGGAGAAGACCCTAAGCTTATGGGTGAAATATAGGTTAATGTTTACCTAGGAATATGAGATTATAAGAAGATGATGAGTTCATTTTTCATAGTGGTTTAAATTCCAACTACATATAATGCGATCATTTGGTGATCATGGCTGGTCAGAATACATATGATTACTTCCACCGTACACTAATACCTCTGATATATAATGAATGATGAAATGAGATTTATATGGGAGCGGGGTCAAAAGACCTTTAAAGAGTGCTACGCGACGTCCCTTGTATTAAAAAATAAATGTAAAAGAGACGGACAACCTCTGAGAGTCCCCTAGTTTGGTAGTCCCCAAAAAAACTACGGAAACACTAGAACTTGCTGAGGAAAAGAGTTTAAAATTAGTATCACTCTATCAGGTAGTCTTTGATGAGGAAAGAATATTTTGACTAAAAGATATTAGGAAGCAAATAGTTAAATTTTGCATAAAGAGATCTTTTATGGATAATTGATGATTATTATAGCTCCAATGACTAATTTGTAACAAACAATAGACTTGAGGATGTGGCTGTAATGAGAAGTTTGTTGAGCATGTGTGATACATCCAATGTATCGAAATTTCTAATGCATCCCTCAGGTAGGCTATTATACCATTTAAGAGCACTCCCTGTAAAGGTTTGAGAGAATGCTCTACACAAGAGTTTATCATCATCGTCAAAACTCATCATAAAATTCTTAAACTGTTCCAGGTGGTTGTCCGGATCCTTACTTCTATCATACTTCCCAATTTTAGTACTGTCGAATCTTTTAGGCAGGTGTCCGAACAGTATTTTTAAAGACACGGGAGACTGCCTCCAGTTCTTACTTCGACTGAAAACGGTGTCCTGATTAGGAGTTGCAAAAATACCTGGTTCGGACTGAAAAGCAAAAGGATCAACCAGCAACTGATCAATATGCTTATGTGATGACCTTCTGCCATGATATTTTTTGAGTCTCCCATAACGATCTCTTTTTCTTGACCGCCTATCATTTAACTTAGCCTTCTTTTTGTCCCTTCCCTCATCACTACTGGAAGATAATGATTCTCCCATCTCCGCCTCATTTGACGAACAACTAGAAGAGTCAGACTCCGAAGTCTCCACGCGCTTGGATTGATGTGTTTTCTTAGAACTTAAACGAGTTTTCGCTGAAGGGTCATTTCCGATAGTTTATGTAAACTCTATGAAATCCTTGTGTTTTGAATGGTGGCCTACGATGGAGCAGGCTCAGAGGGACTGACCAAAAGATAATAATAAAGTGTAATCTTAGTCTGATGAGCAGCAAACCCTCTCTGACATAGCCCTTCTTATCTTCTCTGCAAATTTATGCATTTAATTTTCTATCAAGGACACTATGTCAGGAAATTTTATATAATAGTTCTTGAACATAGTATAATGTGTATTATTCTGTGATAAGGCCTCCTCTTAACAATTCTGTAATTATGGCGAGAAAGCCATGCATACAATAAAGGGGGGGGGGTTCTTTTAGCTAGTAAACCTCCACTGACCGACCGCATGGATCAACTCAGGAAGACGTATGATAGATGCAAGGTTTGTACAGGTTTATCTAGTTTGTTTTTTCGATCTTCTTGCAGACTAACATGTTGACGGAAACCGAGAAAAGAGTTGGGAGTCTTTTGAAAAGCACCCATGGGTCGGATCGAATAATGATTGTGGTACAATGTCTTGTCAAGTACACAGACCATTGTGGAAATTAAAGATGTTGTGCCCAAGTCGGAAATTGATGAATAATGATCGAATAATTCATTTTATGACAATTCAGGCGTTCGTAGTTTCAGGAGAGACATGTTGAGGTAAAGCAATACAGCTTCCTCAGTTTATTTTATAACAGAAGATATCGTGTCTCAGAGATGCTAATGTAGGATAATCTGCACTCAACGCTGCCGTATATCTGCAATATCCTGTCCCAGAGGTTGAGATCTCCCCGTCTTCAGCACATCATGTATCTTACTTAGATCCGAGGTAGACCAGACAACACCCACTTTGTCCTCCTTAGTTAAAAGATCTAAAGATCTAAAAATTCAAACAACTTTAAAGATATAGTCTACAGATCTAATAAACTATTAGTCGAAAGATGTAATAAACTATTTAAAATATCTACTAGTTGAAAGATCTAATGATTTAAAGATTTTAAAAGCTTTATAAATATAGTTAAAAGACCTAATAAACTAATTAAAATATCTAAATAAAATTAGAATAAATACTAAAAAATATCAAAAATATTTTGTTTATGATATGCATATCTTAACTTATTTCATTCGACTAAATTAACGCACACAAATAATTATTTTATAAGCATATTTAAAGATCTAATAAGGTTTTAAATGGACGAGACTCGGTCTGTCACGACGGGATTGTCGTCACAACAAGATTCTGTCACGGTGGGATTGTCTTAAAAATGTTAGGACGAGACATGAAGTCACGTTAGACACCCATAGTAGGAACATTACCTGCTAAAACTTAAGTATATGGAGTCGATTGTTGGAACCCAAGTACAAGGATGTTACCTGCTATAACTTAGGTGTAGGAAGTGCACCTACCAAACTTCTGAACATACTTTTATATTTCTGTATGAAATTGGGTTTCGATATTATAAGAAGAATCTAAAAACAAGAAACATCCTCAACTGTTAATTAAAATTTTGATATGAGAGTATATTTTAGAGTTTTCATGAATGGTACTTGTGAAACATGGGACATAGGTTGGTTCTACTGCTTTTCAGATTGTACATGCACTATGGATATCGGAATGACAGGTTCCACTACCATAAGCATAAAGATGGCAAGGTGTTAAAAGGTGAGAGTTGCTAATTAGTGAGTCTTAAGATAAGAAAGGTAAGAATTCCACTAAAATAAATATATTAAAAATCGCGAGTTCTCTTTGCGGGCTTGTATTATGTTTTGTGAAGCTATGTAACAACGTATTGTTGAGCAGTTGTGTTATTTATGTTATTAAGTTTTTTTATAATATTTATTCTATAAATTAAGTGGTGTGTGACCCGTGGATGTATGATATTTTCATGGGCATGCAAGATCAAAACAAATGATGGGTTGAGTGGGGTCACTATGACCAGAGGTGAAGTCATAAATCTGAACAAATTTATAAAACGTAATCTGAGGGCTTCAATTGAGAAAATTTACTCTTGGAACATAAGTAACGAAATCGACCAATCAGAGTATGAGACAAGAACGATTTTGGCAGAGTTCTAAGAAGTCATGCAAATAAGCTTGGAATTCGAATAATCCGAGGAGGCTCAGAAGGAAGAAAAAATTATTTCTATTTAATCAGTCATTGCTCAGACATCTTCACAAAGACTTGGGGGCTACTGATAAGGAAAAGAAAATATGGAGAATAATAAGCTTAATTATTATTAATATAAAGTCTAAATTAATGTATTTAGTGGCCAATGACTAAACTAATGCAAACATAAGGGTTGAGGGGGTAAAATATAATTCCCATAGAACTTTTTTACAAATAGTAAAAGGGTGAAGCTATTTCCCCATAGGATTTTTTATTTCCTCCATAATTTAAACTTTCTAAAACACTCGACACTTGTTTTTACAAGACTAACCTTACTTTACTTTCAAATTTAACATTAGATGTCATTAATCAAATAGAAAGTCTTATAGTAAAAAACACATCATTAACCCAACTTTAATCCAACTTATATGATTTTACCCTCTAAAATTAACCCTAAAACAAAAAACTTCAATTTTTATCGAAGATTAATCATGAAAAATCAAGAAACCCAAACTTTACCGAAGAACAACACTCAAGCAACGAACAAGGTAATTTAATCATGTTTTTACGTTTTATAATACTGTAACCTAAAAATACCACTTCGAAACTTTTGTTTTTGGAGCTAATTCCGATTTCTGCATTTCTGAGCGATAAGCAACTAATTCCGAGATAGTGTCTCGGAATCAGGTGCTTGTTATTTAACAAAAACACCTGATTCTGAGATGGTATCTCAGAATCATGTGTCTTTTTTTAAAAAAATGCACCTAATTCCGAGATGGCATCTCGGAATTAGGTGCGTTTCTTCTGTTTCTATTAAAAATGGTGGATTTTTATGGTTTTGGCTTTAAACGAAGCAACATGAACCGTAATGAAAAACCTTAATGAAAAACCCAAAATCGAACCAACATACATAGAAGATACAGAAGAAAAAAAATCAGATTAGAAGATAAGACATGAAATCGAAAATTAAAAAAACGAGATTAGAAGATACAGACCTGGTTATGATGTTTTAACATGAACTAAGTTCTTTACAAGCTCTTGCTCTTTCGGTTTAGTCGATCTACAAGAAGATGATTTTTTGGATTGATTTCTGGGTTAGGTAAAAAGAGGGGAAAGGAAAGGTAGGAGTAATTTATATGCTAGAGAGTGCGGCTAGGGTTAAGTTAATGGGGTTAGGTTGGTTGATGGAAGATGGGAAAGTGGGAGTTAATGGGTTGAGGGAAGATGAGAGTTAATGTGTTCTTGAAAATGAAAGAAATAGAATAAATAGATAAAATATAAAAAAAGGACAAATATGTTATTTCCTTTACGGAGGAAATAACAACATGAGTTTTTTTTTGAATCATGAAAGAAATAACAAATCTTATGGGAGAAATAGGTTCACCCATAGTAAAATAGTGGGGTGATAATGTCTATTTAGTAATCTCAAATGTTTAAATTCATCACCTATTCCTTGTGCTATATAAAGGACATTCTCTTTTTGGGGAATGAGCCAATGATTAATAAATAATTACAATAATTATTCTTTTTGTCTCTTTATTCTCTTACTAGAAGTTCATTATACGAACATTTCTTAGACAGACTCTTTCATACGAATATTTCCGCATCTGGATTTATAACTAAGAAATATATGATCTCATCAGATGTTAGGTTTCATTTTATAAGGGATCTTGTCAATGATGAAAGAAACTATTGACTTGAACCATTGAAATTGGAAGTTTTTACTCCATTAAAAGAAAAACTTAAAGTTTGCGAAAAGATAAACTGAAACTATCGCTTTCAGTTTAATGAAAACAATATTAAGATTTGAATAACTCTTTCATCAGAAAAAAGTTTTAAAATATATAAATTAAAATTTAATTTGCTATGTTGATTCTATCTGTTTTTTTTCCTATTTATCTTTGTATCAAAAGCTGGATTTTTTTATTTATCTATTTAGCAACTAAATTTAGTTGCTAATAAAAAAAATCAAAAAAATCGTAACAAAAAAAATTTACTGTTATAAATCTGAAACCAACCATTCCTACTTGGTATGTATAAACTAAATATTATAACAAATTTATGTTACAGTAAAATCAGAAAATTACAAAAAAAAATTGGCAGCGGGCAGTGAATTGACACACCCTACTATAGTAGTATATAGGTTTATTAAAAGAAATACTTATCTAATAACAATACATTCTTGTCTATAATTATTTTTATCGACTTATGTGTTCACAGGAAGTTATATGTATTTATAAAAACCTCAATTCAATTACTTTGTCAAAAATAACGGTTTGATGATAAAGCGCTTGAATATCATGTTTATAATTATAGCACCAATATAATTATATAACAAATTTGGGTTTTAATATTGTTGAGATATTTGATCTTTTACCACTTCAGGAAGTTAGCAGCCTGAGGCTCAGAGACTTCCATCGGATGAGGCGGAGATTATTAGATGTTCCGTAGATGGTTAACCATCTTCTCTTTCTAAATAAATCTCTTTTTAAGTAAATCAAAACTTCCACAAAAACAGTTTTAAAAATTGATAAATACAGAAAGTTTGTAACAATAATTGAGAGGATCGGCATTTTTTTAGAAAGAAGATTTTTGTTTAAAAATTTATATTCGTTTCTGAAACGACAAGTAAAAAGAAAAGGAGCAAACACATATATGAAATTTAAAAGAGAAATCCAAAAAGAATACCACAAAAAAACACTAATGAGTAATGATAGACCAGACCAAGTGATTAAAAAAGACAGAACAGATACATTGATCTTCAGTTCAGAAAACAATAAGCTTAACAGCATTAGAGTTCCAAAGCAGTTTTTTGCTTAACAGTTCAGTCAACAAGATCTTCGCAAAGAAAAGCACACAACCAAATAATCAAGGTACAATCGAATGAGAAACAAATCGAGTGAATTACCAAGAGGAGGCCGAGGCACAAGTAAAACTACAACACGAGACTAAATTTCTTCCTACCTCCGTACGTTGACTTATTCCGAATAATTATTCGAGCTTGTTTGTGTACCAGTAAACACCTTTCTTCTGCTCACCTTCATCTGCTTCTACATAAATACACTCTTTTGCTTCCCTATACATTGCCTTGAAAATATTAGTACCGTCGAATTGGTAGTACTCACCCAATATGGGTTTTATCGCTTTTGTCGCCTCCATTGCATGGTAATGCGGCATTGTTGAAAATAAATGATGAGCCACATGGGTATCTGTAATGTTATGGAAAATCTTGTTCAGAAATCCATAGTCTCGATCAACAGTTGCTAATGCCCCTCGAAACCAATCCCACTCTGAAGAATCATAATGAGGTAGCGAAGGATGGGTGTGTTGTAGATATGTGATGAGAACTAAGTATGCCTTAACAACAAGCAGAGGTCCACCGTATATGCATAAAACATGAACAAGTCCTTTAGCTACAGCGAGACGGAAAAGACCGTAAGAAACGGCAAGAATACCGACATCTGATAGGTAGATTTGTAGTCGTTCACGGTCTGAGTAGATAGGGCCATGAGGATCAAAGTGACAAGCGAAACGGTCATGAGGTCTGCCTGAGACATTGAATGCTAAATACAAAGGCCAGCCAAGAGTGAGTTGGATAGTGAAAACAGCGACTCGGCCTAATGGGTTATTTAGGTATTTGGCATACCATTTCATTTGGAACTTCTGTTTTGGGACAAATACTTCATCGCGCTCGAGTGAACCTGTGTTGGAGTGATGACGGCGATGACTGTATTTCCATGAAAAGTACGGGATGAGGAGGAAAGAATGGAAGATAAGGCCAACAGTGTCATCCAGCCATTGATAATCACTGAAGGCGTGGTGGCCACACTCGTGAGCTATGACCCAAACTCCGGTTAGGACACAACCCTGAATGTAACCATAAACTGGCCAGGCTAGGTAAGATAGAGGGGAGGGAAGCTGGTGGATATTGGTGGTTGCAATGTAATAAAGGAATGAAGCTACTATGATATCGTAAAGAAGGTAAGAGAATGAGTGGATAACCGAGCGCTGGAAGCAGTGAGGTGGGATTGCTTTCTTAGCGTGAACGGTGGTTTCGAGTGTGGAACACGCTTTAAGATATTGGTTTCTTGTTTCTTTGTGGTAGGAGGAACGCTCATACGTCCACCGGCTCCCATTGTTTTGGTGCTGCAAAGGAGAAAAGGCAAATTTCAATTAGTTTCTAGTGTAATATTTTAAATAGCAAATTTATCTCTAGCTACTACATTTGCTATGAGAAAACAGTGAAATAAACACAAGAGAATGTGGATCCCCAGCGTGTAAATTTCAAAGGGCCAATGTAACAGTACTATCATACTGTTGGGGCAGGATTTTAGAAAAAATAACTCAAAACAAGAACTAAAAGTTGAAAAAACTTCAATTCTCGCAATACTCCAGGGAAACTTGAACAGAAAAAAGGCACCAACAAACAGGCATTTAAGAGTTTATGAATTATGAAGTCAGTAGAACTCGGTGGTAACATAAAAATAATAATAAAGAGACATTATTTCAAACAAAAAGTACAGCACTAAAAGAGTGTTTTATCTCCAAAAGATGGGGATAAACTGATAACAAGCTACGCTAGAAAGTCAAAAGTTTCTTAGTGGGCCAGTTACATAAAACCTTGATGCAGATTCAAGAAAAAAGTATAACACAAAGTCTTGCAAATTTTTTCTTCAATCATAATTAGAGTATAAAGTTATAACTTAACTAAGAACCAAAGGCAAATACATGATTGTGGTTGTCCATTACTAAAGGCAATGTTTATGGGATAGGTAAGAAGACTTAGGTGGAACATTACTACACATTTTGAAACATTTTAGAAGCATAAAAATAAAAATAAAAACTCATATTTATTTGTCAAATTCTAAAAGAAAGCTCTTTCTCTTACGATATCAAATTCTTCACCACTAATTTTGGAAGATCCAATTTTCGCTAGAAGTTCTAAAGACAAAGTCACAAAAATGGTAAAGAATCAAAATGAAATACCAAGTTCAGATTCACTGATGTGATCCTGAATAAAGACAGAAAAAGACATACAAAACTAAAGGCCACACCTTTAATCAATCAGTGGTAATAGGCAAACACCATGTTGACCCCATAACATAATAAAGGCATAATAATCTTTAGGAGTTTATCCACGACACGACAAGATACCATCACATGACTCACAGCTTACTCATCAACAACAACAACAACAAAAGCAGCCTTAATATAATATTTGTGTTAAAAAGAGTGCAGCCACTAGATCCAAATCCCTAAAAGAATATTAAAATGATTCATTGGATACCTCTAGGAAACCCACCTACACACCTAGATTTCTTTCTAGTAGATCTGTGGAATTGAACCAAACTTCCTCAAACAATTTCAACAATCATCTATAAAGTTCTATTTTATTTTATGAATGTATGATTCCACCAACCTAATCACATGATACAAACTCACACTAGTTGTAGACTACAAATCTTACCTAACCCATTAGATTTTCTTTACACTACTTTAATGTATTAAAAATCAACAATATAATCAGCTCCTGTGGTTTGACCACATATCAAGAGCACAATAATAGAGACACTACATCAAACGAATATGCTTTTCATCGATTACAAATTATAATACTAATCAATATACACACAGATCTGGAGGTATGTTCTAGGAGGAATGAAAATCAATCCAGAAATCACACTAAACTCAGATGCAAACAATCGGATCCATAACATATCAAAATTGAGGGATCGTATCCGAATTAAGCTAAGCAATTTATAAAGTTTACTTTATTTTTTGAATGTATGATTCCACCAACCTAATCACATGATAAACAATCACACTAGTTGTAGACTACAAATCTTACCAAACCAATTAGATTGAGTTTACTACTTTAACGTATCAAAAATCAACAATATAATCAGTTCCTGTGGTTTGACCGCATATCAAGAGTACAATACACCAAACAGATTTTTCATCGATTACATATCATAATACTAATCAATATATGCACAGATCTGGAGGTAGATTACAGGAGGAATGAAAATCAATCCAGAAATGAAACTAAACTCCAGATCCAAACAATCGGATCCATAACATATCGAAATTGAG
Source organism: Limnanthes douglasii subsp. nivea (assembly GCA_036936605.1). Taxonomy (NCBI): domain Eukaryota; kingdom Viridiplantae; phylum Streptophyta; class Magnoliopsida; order Brassicales; family Limnanthaceae; genus Limnanthes; species Limnanthes douglasii. The sequence goes on along the minus strand of JAUPFV010000003.1, from coordinate 4,006,522 downwards.
ATATCGTATCCGAATTAAGCTAAGCAATTGTTCATTATAGTGGTGTAGTGTTATCGAGAAACGAAATTCCATTGTAGTAAACAGCAATGTAAAACTCAAAACCTAACGTAAAGCATGCGAACAAAAACAATTGAAACTGAAACTCCAATATGAGAAAAAGAGTACAATACATCAAACAGATACGTTTTTCATCGATCACATATTATAGTACTAATCAATATATGCACAGATCTGGAGGTAGTATATCATAGGAAGAATGAAAATCAATCCGGAAACGAAACTAAACTCAGATCCATAACATATCGAAGGAATCGTATCCGATTTACGCTAAGCAATTGTTGATTACAGTGATGATCCGATAACCAAAGCATCATCGAGAAATGAAATCCATCGTAGTAAACAGCAATGTAAAACTCGAAACCTAACGTAACGAAATGCGAAGAAAAACGAAACTGAAACTCCATTAGAAGAGAGCATAGTTCGTTACCTGAGAATGAGAATGAGAATGAGAAGGAGAAGAAGCTCCGGTGATGGTGATGGCGATGGGGATTCACACACTCGCTCTATCTCTATCTCTAGAGGTCTGAGAAGGAGGAGGCTATCAATCTGAGGCCTTTCCTTCGTCAGAAGTGAGGAGGGAAACAGAGGCCTGTATTTAATGGCTCATTTCCTTTGTTTCTAGTATTTAATTAGTGGGACCTACCGAGCATTGTACTAGTACAACTTTATTGGGACAACATCATTCAAATAGAATATTAAATAATTATTTCATTTCACGTTCATAATTCTCAATCATACAAGTTTAACGTAACAAAACAACAAGTTTCCATCTAACCCTCCTTACGGCTGTCTTCTTCCTCCTCGAGTACATTTTCATTTCTTTCTTCACGATCAGTCTCCTCCCAATACTTCTCCCAATACTCCTCCCAATACTGTTTATCTAAATTCGTCAGATTTTGATTCTGAATGTCCTTCCATACTTTCGCCAGACAGTTTTTACGATTCTTTTCCATAATATCCTCTAGTGTCTTCAGGTATTGACACTTCTTTTCTTCATCGGACTTTTTCGAACAAAAGCTCCGACCTCCTCTCGCAATAGCAGCAACAAATTTGAGTCGCCTCATTCTATGATATCTCCGATATATCGTCTGCCACTTAGTGGCTCCTATATATAGATCCATCCCACAATCTTGGCTGGGTCCCATTTCTATATACAAATTATTCTCATAATAATCTTGATAATTAAATGGTAATCATGATTGTAGTTATTTTTTATGTGTCTTCGCTTATGGTTTTGTATGCATAATATATATTTAAACATTCAGTTTTGATTTTATGCTTAGAGTTATAATCTATTTATTTTAGAAATCTCATGAGTTATATGCGATTATTTTTGCGTATCACGCACGAGATTGACGAGAACAGTTATTTATTTATTTTTAAGTCATTTATATTCTTGTATTTGTATATATGTTACGAAAAAAGAGATCTTCAAGAATAAAATACTTTTCTATTAAAGTGAGAGTGTATGAACAATACAATATTCGATTTTCGCATTTTTGTTTTTGTAAGATCAAACATTTGTTCCTCATATATTTGTTTTTTCAATTATGATTACATATTTTGTTGAAACTAATCCAAATAAAAGATTTCGCAAAGTTAACTGTTTATGTGTTACACAGATTATATCATATGAATAACGTGACATGACGCCTAGATCAGACAAAATAACAAATAATACGAGTAGAGTCCTACACCAGTCTTGAAGTCTATGTTTATAGATTTGGATGGTACGACATCTGTCATAAACCTTAAGAAAGTAACTTTTTTGCTCAAAAGCATGCTACCATACGTGACGCAACGATATAATGACCGTCAACATCAAGCAATACCACGTTTTTAAGACATTAATTTATATATTTAACATATATTGTACTATATCTGAATTAATCTTAATACACTAAATTTATGTTTGTTTGTAAGAGAATTTTATTTATCTAACGTTGTGGGGTTAAGAGTTGGATCAACATATTCGAGTTTTATTCGTGTTTGACACCCATTTTTTCAATCTTTTTATCGACATACTGTTACGTTGGAACCGTCACATGACTCTTGTGGAGTCTTCAATCAAAAGATGCCATTTATATTTTTCAGTTTTCATTCAACAAAATTACCGTTACCTTTGATGTTATCAAGTGCAGTACAAATCCTTAACTTTTGGAGAGCTTGTCCAAAGGCCAAAATAGTTGTGAAAACTCTAGGTATAACTCTCCATAGAGTTAAAACATAACTTGATATGCGTAGTATAACTATGCTAAATATATTATCTTTTTCAATGTCACATATATTACAACACACATGAGTTATACGTTTCTTGTTCACTAGATCAACAAAAGTAAATTTATCTATAAATGTCAAATGATTGATTGTGCTAAAATAATTAGAAAAATTAGATGGATACATTTGTGGGATGTATATATTGATAACATTTTATAACACCTAACATTCAATTTCGGAACAGATTCGTTATGATGTTAAAGTGTTGGATTTTCGACCACTTCATCTATTTCATGCTTTTACTTTAAAATGTTTTATTTACATATATGTTACACTTCTGTACACGAGCTTCACTAAAGACAGTTTGAGGAATTTATTACCAACAATCCTGTCTGAAATATAGGCTTACATTCACGTGTTTGTCAATTGCAGTCGTACGTTTGTTTAACTTGTATTTTTTAAATGAATTTTTAGAATATATATACAATATATAGAATAAACATTTGCGTTTATATTCAAAAGGTATTTTTTCAACGTACGAGTATTTGCGGAAGTATAAAATATTTAAATATGCACAATTGTTCGACTATTCCATTAGATGTGCAGATAAGATCGAGGTATACTATTAGAGTTATGTTATTTTCTAGTCTTAACGTTTCCAACCCACACATGAGAAACCAATAAATAAAATATTTATGGAGGGTCGTAAGATGCATATGTTATTGGGTTAGAAAGACATTTCAATAAAACAATTCAACCTTCAAAAGAAGGAGAAATATTGATAGAAAAAATAAAGGCGTATCAATGACTATTTTTAATATGATGTTTAGGATTACTATAATACTATAATATAAGTTACCGACCTATCAAAAAATTTATAAGACAGTAGTGAGGTTTATTGGAGAAGACCCTAAGCTTATGGGTGAAATATAGGTTAATGTTTACCTAGGAATATGAGATTATAAGAAGATGATGAGTTCATTTTTCATAGTGGTTTAAATTCCAACTACATATAATGCGATCATTTGGTGATCATGGCTGGTCAGAATACATATGATTACTTCCACCGTACACTAATACCTCTGATATATAATGAATAATGAAATGAGATTTATATGGGAGCGGGGTCAAAAGACCTTTAAAGAGTGCTACGCGACGTCCCTTGTATTAAAAAATAAATGTAAAAGAGACGGACAACCTCTGAGAGTCCCCTAGTTTGGTAGTCCCCAAAAAAACTACGGAAACACTAGAATTTGCTGAGGAAAAGAGTTTAAAATTAGTATCACTCTATCAGGTAGTCTTTGATGAGGAAAGAATATTTTGACGAAAAGATATTAGGAAGCAAATAGTTAAATTTTGCATAAAGAGATCTTTTATGGATAATTGATGATTATTATAGCTCCAATGACTAATTTGTAACAAACAATAGACTTGAGGATGTGGCTGTAATGAGAAGTTTGTTGAGCATGTGTGATACATCCAATGTATCGAAATTTCTAATGCATCCCTCAGGTAGGCTATTATACCATTTAAGAGCACTCCCTGTAAAGGTTTGAGAGAATGCTCTACACAAAAGTTTATCATCATCGTCAAAACTCATCATAAAATTCTTAAATTGTTCCAGGTGGTTGTCCGGATCCTTACTTCTATCATACTTCCCAATTTTAGTACTGTCGAATCCTTTAGGCAGGTGTCCGAACAGTATTTTTAAAGACAGGGGAGACTGCCTCCAGTTCTTACTTCGACTGAAAACGGTGTCCTGATTAAGAGTTGCAAAAATACCTGGTTCGGACTGAAAAGCAAAAGGATCAACCAGCAACTGATCAATATGCTTATGTGATGACCTTCTGCCATGATATTTTTTGAGTCTCCCATAACGATCTCTTTTTCTTGACCGCCTATCATTTAACTTAGCCTTCTTTTTGTCCCTTCCCTCATCACTACTGGAAGATAATGATTCTCCCATCTCCGCCTCATTTGACGAACAACTAGAAGAGTCAGACTCCGAAGTCTCCACGCGCTTGGATTGATGTGTTTTCTTAGAACTTAAACGAGTTTTCGCTGAAGGGTCATTTCCGATAGTTTATGTAAACTCTATGAAATCCTTGTGTTTTGAATGGTGGCCTACGATGGAGCAGGCTCAGAGGGACTGACCAAAAGATAATAATAAAGTGTAATCTTAGTCTGATGAGCAGCAAACCCTCTCTGACATAGCCCTTCTTATCTTCTCTGCAAATTTATGCATTTAATTTTCTATCAAGGACACTATGTCAGGAAATTTTATATAATAGTTCTTGAACATAGTATAATGTGTATTATTCTGTGATAAGGCCTCCTCTTAACAATTCTGTAATTATGGCGAGAAAGCCATGCATACAATAAAGGGGGGGGTTCTTTTAGCTAGTAAACCTCCACTGACCGACCGCATGGATCAACTCAGGAAGACGTATGATAGATGCAAGGTTTGTACAGGTTTATCTAGTTTGTTTTTTCGATCTTCTTGCAGACTAACATGTTGACGGAAACCGAGAAAAGAGTTGGGAGTCTTTTGAAAAGCACCCATGGGTCGGATCGAATAATGATTGTGGTACAATGTCTTGTCAAGTACACAGACCATTATGGAAATTAAAGATGTTGTGCCCAAGTCAGAAATTGATGAATAATGATCGAATAATTCATTTTATGACAATTCAGGCGTTCGTAGTTTCAGGAGAGACATGTTGAGGTAAAGCAATACAGCTTCCTCAGTTTATTTTAGAACAGAAGATATCGTGTCTCAGAGATGCTAATGTAAGATAATCTGCACTCAACGCTGCCGTATATCTGCAATATCCTGTCCCAGAGGTTGAGATCTCCCCGTCTTCAGCACATCATGTATCTTACTTAGATCCGAGGTAGACCAGACAACACCCACTTTGTCCTCCTTAGTTAAAAGATCTAAAGATCTAAAAATTCAAACAACTTTAAAGATATAGTCTACAGATCTAATAAACTATTAGTCGAAAGATGTAATAAACTATTTAAAATATCTACTAGTTGAAAGATCTAATGATTTAAAGATTCCAAAAGCTTTATAAATATAGTTAAAAGACCTAATAAACTAATTAAAATATCTAAATAAAATTAGAATAAATACTAAAAAATATCAAAAATATTTTGTTTATGATATGCATATCTTAACTTATTTCATTCGACTAAATTAACGCACACAAATAATTATTCTATAAGCATATTTAAATATCTAATAAGGTTTTAAATGGACGAGACTCGGTCTGTCACGACGGGATTGTCGTCACAACAAGATTCTGTCACGGTGGGATTGTCTTAAAAATGTTAGGACGAGACATGAAGTCACGTTAGACACCCATAGTAGGAACATTACCTGCTAAAACTTAAGTATATGGAGTCGATTGTTGGAACCCAAGTACAAGGATGTTACCTGCTATAACTTAGGTGTAGGAAGTGCACCTACCAAACTTCTGAACATACTTTTATATTTCTGTATGAAATTGGGTTTCGATATTATAAGAAGAATCTAAAAACAAGAAACATCCTCAACTGTTAATTAAAATTTTGATATGAGAGTATATTTTAGAGTTTTCATGAATGGTACTTGTGAAACATGGGACATAGGTTGGTTCTACTGCTTTTCAGATTGTACATGCACTATGGATATCGGAATGACAGGTTCCACTACCATAAGCATAAAGATGGCAAGGTGTTAAAAGGTGAGAGTTGCTAATTAGTGAGTCTTAAGATAAGAAAGGTAAGAATTCCACTAAAATAAATATATTAAAAATCGCGAGTTCTCTTTGCGGGCTTGTATTATGTTTTGTGAAGCTATGTAACAACGTATTGTTGAGCAGTTGTGTTATTTATGTTATTAAGTTTTTTTATAATATTTATTCTATAAATTAAGTGGTGTGTGACCCGTGGATGTATGATATTTTCATGGGCATGCAAGATCAAAACAAATGATGGGTTGAGTGGGGTCACTATGACCAGAGGTGAAGTCATAAATCTGAACAAATTTATAAAACGTAATCTGAGGGCTTCAATTGAGAAAATTTACTCTTGGAACATAAGTAACGAAATCGACCAATCAGAGTATGAGACAAGAACGATTTTGGCAGAGTTCTAAGAAGTCATGCAAATAAGCTTGGAATTCGAATAATCCGAGGAGGCTCAGAAGGAAGAAAAAATTATTTCTATTTAATCAGTCATTGCTCAGACATCTTCACAAAGACTTGGGGGCTACTGATAAGGAAAAGAAAATATGGAGAATAATAAGCTTAATTATTATTAATATAAAGTCTAAATTAATGTATTTAGTGGCCAATGACTAAACTAATGCAAACATAAGGGTTGAGGGGGTAAAATATAATTCCCATAGAACTTTTTTACAAATAGTAAAAGGGTGAAGCTATTTCCCCATAGGATTTTTTATTTCCTCCATAATTTAAACTTTCTAAAACACTCGACACTTGTTTTTACAAGACTAACCTTACTTTACTTTCAAATTTAACATTAGATGTCATTAATCAAATAGAAAGTCTTATAGTAAAAAACACATCATTAACCCAACTTTAATCCAACTTATATGATTTTACCCTCTAAAATTAACCCTAAAACAAAAAACTTCAATTTTTATCGAAGATTAATCATGAAAAATCAAGAAACCCAAACTTTACCGAAGAACAACACTCAAGCAACGAACAAGGTAATTTAATCATGTTTTTACGTTTTATAATACCGTAACCTAAAAATACCACTTCGAAACTTTTGTTTTTGGAGCTAATTCCGATTTCTGCATTTCTGAGCGATAAGCAACTGATTCCGAGATAGTGTCTCGGAATCAGGTGCTTGTTATTTAAAAAAAACACCTGATTCTGAGATGGTATCTCAGAATCATGTGTCTTTTTTAAAAAAAATGTTTCTATTAAAAATGGTGGATTTTTATGGTTTTGGCTGTAAACGAAGCAACATGAACCGTAATGAAAAACCCTAATGAAAAACCCAAAATCGAACCAACATACATAGAAGATACAGAAGAAAAAAAATCAGATTAGAAGATAAGACATGAAATCGAAAATTAAAAAAACGAGATTAGAAGATACAGACCTGGTTATGATGTTTTAACATGAACTAAGTTCTTTACAAGCTCTTGCTCTTTCGGTTTAGTCGATCTACAAGAAGATGATTTTTTTGGATTGATTTCTGGGTTAGGTAAAAAGAGGGGAAAGGAAAGGTAGGAGTAATTTATATGCTGGAGAGTGCGGCTAGGGTTAAGTTAATGGGGTTAGGTTGGTTGATGGAAGATGGGAAAGTGGGAGTTAATGGGTTGAGGGAAGATGAGAGTTAATGTGTTCTTGAAAATGAAAGAAATAGAATAAATAGATAAAATATAAAAAAAAGGACAAATATGTTATTTCCTTTACGGAGGAAATAACAACATGAGTTTTTTTTTTGAATCATGAAAGAAATAACAAATCTTATGGGAGAAATAGGTTCACCCATAGTAAAATAGTGGGGTGATAATGTCTATTTAGTAATCTCAAATGTTTAAATTCATCACCTATTCCTTGTGCTATATAAATGACATTCTCTTTTTGCGGAATGAGCCAATGATTAATAAATAATTACAATAATTATTCTTTTTGTCTCTTTATTCTCTTACTAGAAGTTCATTATACGAACATTTCTTAGACAGACTCTTTCATACGAATATTTCCGCATCTGGATTTATAACTAAGAAATATATGATCTCATCAGATGTTAGGCTTCATTTTATAAGGGATCTTGTCAATGATGAAAGAAACTATTGACTTGAACCATTGAAATTGGAAGTTTTTACTCCATTAAAAGAAAAACTTAAAGTTTGCGAAAAGATAAACTGAAACTATCGCTTTCAATTTAATGAAAACAATATTAAGATTTGAATAACTCTTTCATCAGAAAAAAGTTTTAAAATATATAAATTAAAATTTAATTTGCTATGTTGATTCTATCTGTTTTTTTTCCTATTTATCTTTGTATCAAAAGCTGGATTTTTTTATTTATCTATTTAGCAACCAAATTTAGTTGCTAAAAAAAAAATCAAAAAAATTGTAACAAAAAAAACTCACTGTTATAAATCTGAAACCAACCATTCCTACTTGGTATGTATAAACTAAATATTATAACAAATTTATGTTACAGTAAAATCAGAAAATTACAAAAAAAAATTGGCAGCGGGCAGTGAATTGACACACCCTACTATAGTAGTATATAGGTTTATTAAAAGAAATACTTATCTAATAACAATACATTCTTGTCTATAATTATTTTTATCGACTTATGTGTTCACAGGAAGTTATATGTATTTATAAAAACCTCAATTCAATTACTTTGTCAAAAATAACGGTTTGATGATAAAGCGCTTGAATATCATGTTTATAATTATAGCACCAATATAATTATATAACAAATTTGGGTTTTAATATTGTTGAGATATTTGATCTTTTACCACTTCAGGAAGTTAGCAGCCTGAGGCTCAGAGACTTCCATCGGATGAGGCGGAGATTATTAGATGTTCCGTAGATGGTTAACCATCTTCTCTTTCTAAATAAATCTCTTTTTAAGTAAATCAAAACTTACACAAAAACAGTTTTAAAAATTGATAAATACAGAAAGTTTGTAACAATAATTGAGAGGATCGGCATTTTTTTAGAAAGAAGATTTTTGTTTAAAAATTTATATTCGTTTCTGAAACGACAAGTAAAAAGAAAAGGAGCAAACACATATATGAAATTTAAAAGAGAAATCCAAAAAGAATACCACAAAAAAACACTAATGAGTAATGATAGACCAGACCAAGTGATTAAAAAAGACAGAACAGATACATTGATCTTCAGTTCAGAAAACAATAAGCTTAACAGCATTAGAGTTCCAAAGCAGTTTTTTGCTTAACAGTTCAGTCAACAAGATCTTCGCAAAGAAAAGCACACAACCAAATAATCAAGGTACAATCGAATGAGAAACAAATCGAGTGAATTACCAAGAGGAGGCCGAGGCACAAGTAAAACTACAACACGAGACTAAATTTCTTCCTACCTCCGTACGTTGACTTATTCCGAATAATTATTCGAGCTTGTTTGTGTACCAGTAAACACCTTTCTTCTGCTCACCTTCATCTGCTTCTACATAAATACACTCTTTTGCTTCCCTATACATTGCCTTGAAAATATTAGTACCGTCGAATTGGTAGTACTCACCCAATATGGGCTTTATCGCTTTTGTCGCCTCCATTGCATGGTAATGCGGCATTGTTGAAAATAAATGATGAGCCACATGGGTATCTGTAATGTTATGGAAAATCTTGTTCAGAAATCCATAGTCTCGATCAACAGTTGCTAATGCCCCTCGAAACCAATCCCACTCTGAAGAATCATAATGAGGTAGCGAAGGATGGGTGTGTTGTAGATATGTGATGAGAACTAAGTATGCCTTAACAACAAGCAGAGGTCCACCGTATATGCATAAAACATGAACAAGTCCTTTAGCTACAGCGAGACGGAAAAGACCGTAAGAAACGGCAAGAATACCGACATCTGATAGGTAGATTTGTAGTCGTTCACGGTCTGAGTAGATAGGGCCATGAGGATCAAAGTGACAAGCGAAACGGTCATGAGGTCTGCCTGAGACATTGAATGCTAAATACAAAGGCCAGCCAAGAGTGAGTTGGATAGTGAAAACAGCGACTCGGCCTAATGGGTTATTTAGGTATTTGGCATACCATTTCATTTGGAACTTCTGTTTTGGGACAAATACTTCATCGCGCTCGAGTGAACCTGTGTTGGAGTGATGACGGCGATGACTGTATTTCCATGAAAAGTACGGGATGAGGAGGAAAGAATGGAAGATAAGGCCAACAGTGTCATCCAGCCATTGATAATCACTGAAGGCGTGGTGGCCACACTCGTGAGCTATGACCCAAACTCCGGTTAGGACACAACCCTGAATGTAACCATAAACTGGCCAGGCTAGGTAAGATAGAGGGGAGGGAAGCTGGTGGATATTGGTGGTTGCAATGTAATAAAGGAATGAAGCTACTATGATATCGTAAAGAAGGTAAGAGAATGAGTGGATAACCGAGCGCTGGAAGCAGTGAGGTGGGATTGCTTTCTTAGCGTGAACGGTGGTTTCGAGTGTGGAACACGCTTTAAGATATTGGTTTCTTGTTTCTTTGTGGTAGGAGGAACGCTCATACGTCCACCGGCTCCCATTGTTTTGGTGCTGCAAAGGAGAAAAGGCAAATTTCAATTAGTTTCTAGTGTAATATTTTAAATAGCAAATTTATCTCTAGCTACTACATTTGCTATGAGAAAACAGTGAAATAAACACAAGAGAATGTGGATCCCCAGCGTGTAAATTTCAAAGGGCCAATGTAACAGTACTATCATACTGTTGGGGCAGGATTTTAGAAAAAATAACTCAAAACAAGAACTAAAAGTTGAAAAAACTTCAATTCTCGCAATACTGCAGGGAAACTTGAACAGAAAAAAGGCACCAACAAACAGGCATTTAAGAGTTTATGAATTATGAAGTCAGTAGAACTCGGTGGTAACATAAAAATAATAATAAAGAGACATTATTTCAAACAAAAAGTACAGCACTAAAAGAGTGTTTTATCTCCAAAAGATGGGGATAAACTGATAACAAGCTACGCTAGAAAGTCAAAAGTTTCTTAGTGGGCCAGTTACATAAAACCTTGATGCAGATTCAAGAAAAAAGTATAACACAAAGTCTTGCAAATTTTTTCTTCAATCATAATTAGAGTATAAAGTTATAACTTAACTAAGAACCAAAGGCAAATACATGATTGTGGTTGTCCATTACTAAAGGCAATGTTTATGGGATAGGTAAGAAGACTTAGGTGGAACATTACTACACATTTTGAAACATTTTAGAAGCATAAAAATAAAAATAAAAACTCATATTTATTTGTCAAATTCTAAAAGAAAGCTCTTTCTCTTACGATATCAAATTCTTCACCACTAATTTTGGAAGATCCAATTTTCGCTAGAAGTTCTAAAGACAAAGTCACAAAAATGGTAAAGAATCAAAATGAAATACCAAGTTCAGATTCACTGATGTGATCCTGAATAAAGACAGAAAAAGACATACAAAACTAAAGGCCACACCTTTAATCAATCAGTGGTAATAGGCAAACACCATGTTGACCCCATAACATAATAAAGGCATAATAATCTTTAGGAGTTTATCCACGACACGACAAGATACCATCACATGACTCACAGCTTACTCATCAACAACAACAACAACAAAAGCAGCCTTAATATAATATTTGTGTTAAAAAGAGTGCAGCCACTAGATCCAAATCCCTAAAAGAATATTAAAATGATTCATTGGATACCTCTAGGAAACCCACCTACACACCTAGATTTCTTTCTAGTAGATCTGTGGAATTGAACCAAACTTCCTCAAACAATTTCAACAATCATCTATAAAGTTCTATTTTATTTTATGAATGTATGATTCCACCAACCTAATCACATGATACAAACTCACACTAGTTGTAGACTACAAATCTTACCTAACCCATTAGATTTTCTTTACACTACTTTAATGTATTAAAAATCAACAATATAATCAGCTCCTGTGGTTTGACCACATATCAAGAGCACAATAATAGAGACACTACATCAAACGAATATGCTTTTCATCGATTACAAATTATAATACTAATCAATATACACACAGATCTGGAGGTATGTTCTAGGAGGAATGAAAATCAATCCAGAAATCACACTAAACTCAGATGCAAACAATCGGATCCATAACATATCAAAATTGAGGGATCGTATCCGAATTAAGCTAAGCAATTTATAAAGTTTACTTTATTTTTTGAATGTATGATTCCACCAACCTAATCACATGATAAACAATCACACTAGTTGTAGACTACAAATCTTACCAAACCAATTAGATTGAGTTTACTACTTTAACGTATCAAAAATCAACAATATAATCAGTTCCTGTGGTTTGACCGCATATCAAGAGTACAATACACCAAACAGATTTTTCATCGATTACATATCATAATACTAATCAATATATGCACAGATCTGGAGGTAGATTACAGGAGGAATGAAAATCAATCCAGAAATGAAACTAAACTCCAGATCCAAACAATCGGATCCATAACATATCGAAATTGAGATATCGTATCCGAATTAAGCTAAGCAATTGTTCATTATAGTGGTGTAGTGTTATCGAGAAACGAAATTCCATTGTAGTAAACAGCAATGTAAAACTCAAAACCTAACGTAAAGCATGCGAACAAAAACAATTGAAACTGAAACTCCAATATGAGAAAAAGAGTACAATACATCAAACAGATACGTTTTTCATCGATCACATATTATAGTACTAATCAATATATGCACAGATCTGGAGGTAGTATATCATAGGAAGAATGAAAATCAATCCGGAAACGAAACTAAACTCAGATCCATAACATATCGAAGGAATCGTATCCGATTTACGCTAAGCAATTGTTGATTACAGTGATGATCCGATAACCAAAGCATCATCGAGAAATGAAATCCATCGTAGTAAACAGCAATGTAAAACTCGAAACCTAACGTAACGAAATGCGAAGAAAAACGAAACTGAAACTCCATTAGAAGAGAGCATAGTTCGTTACCTGAGAATGAGAATGAGAATGAGAAGGAGAAGAAGCTCCGGTGATGGTGATGGCGATGGGGATTCACACACTCGCTCTATCTCTATCTCTAGAGGTCTGAGAAGGAGGAGGCTATCAATCTGAGGCCTTTCCTTCGTCAGAAGTGAGGAGGGAAACAGAGGCCTGTATTTAATGGCTCATTTCCTTTGTTTCTAGTATTTAATTAGTGGGACCTACCGAGCATTGTACTAGTACAACTTTATTGGGACAACATCATTCAAATAGAATATTAAATAATTATTTCATTTCACGTTCATAATTCTCAATCATACAAGTTTAACGTAACAAAACAACAAGTTTCCATCTAACCCTCCTTACGGCTGTCTTCTTCCTCCTCGAGTACATTTTCATTTCTTTCTTCTTGGTCTAGACGATCAATCTCCTCCCAATACTTCTCCCAATACTCCTCCCAATACTGTTTATCTAAATTCGTCAGATTTTGATTCTGAATGTCCTTCCATGCTTTCGCCAGACAGTTTTTACGATTCTTTTCCATAATATCCTCTAGTGTCTTCAGGTATTGACACTTCTTTTCTTCATCAGACTTTTTCGAACAAAAGCTCCGACCTCCTCTCGCAATAGCAGCAACAAATTTGAGTCGCCTCATTCTATGATATCTCCGATATATCGTCTGCCACTTAGTGGCTCCTATATATAGATCCATCCCACAATCTTGGCTGGGTCCCATTTCTATATACAAATTATTCTCATAATAATCTTGATAATTAAATGGTAATCATGATTGTAGTTATTTTTTATGTGTCTTCGCTTATGGTTTTGTATGCATAATATATATTTAAACATTCAGTTTTGATTTTATGCTTAGAGTTATAATCTATTTATTTTAGAAATCTCATGAGTTATATGCGATTATTTTGCGTATCACGCACGAGATTGACGAGAACAGTTATTTATTTATTTTTAAGTCATTTATATTCTTGTATTTGTATATATGTTACGAAAAAAAGAGATCTTCAAGAACAAAATACTTTTCTATTAAAGTGAGAGTGTATGAACAATACAATATTCGATTTTCGCATTTTTGTTTTTGTAAGATCAAACATTTGTTCCTCATATATTTGTTTTTTCAATTATGATTACATATTTTGTTGAAACTAATCCAAATAAAAGATTTCGCAAAGTTAACTGTTTATGTGTTACACAGATTATATCATATGAATAACGTGACATGACACCTAGATCAGACAAAATAACAAATAATACGAGTAGAGTCCTACACCAGTCTTGAAGTCTATGTTTATAGATTTGGATGGTACGACATCTGTCAGAAACCTTAAGAAAGTAACTTTTTTGCTCAAAAGCATGCTACCATACGTGACGCAACGATATAATGACCGTCAACATCAAGCAATACCACGTTTTTAAGACATTAATTTATATATTTAACATATATTGTACTATATCTGAATTAATCTTAATACACTAAATTTATGTTTGTTTGTAAGAGAATTTTATTTATCTAACGTTGTGGGGTTAAGAGTTGGATCAACATATTCGAGTTTTATTCGTGTTTGACACCCATTTTTTCAATCTTTTTATCGACATACTGTTACGTTGGAACCGTCACATGACTCTTGTGGAGTCTTCAATCAAAAGATGCCATTTATATTTTTCAGTTTTCATTCAACAAAATTACCGTTACCTTTGATGTTATCAAGTGCAGTACAAATCCTTAACTTTTGGAGAGCTTGTCCAAAGGCCAAAATAGTTGTGAAAACTCTAGGTATAACTCTCCATAGAGTTAAAACATAACTAGACATGCGTAGTATAACTATGCTAAATATATTATCTTTTTCAATGTCACATATATTACAACACACATGAGTTATACGTTTCTTGTTCACTAGATCAACAAAAGTAAATTTATCTATAAATGTCAAATGATTGATTGTGCTAAAATAATTAGAAAAATTAGATGGATACATTTGTGGGATGTATATATTGATAACATTTTATAACACCTAACATTCAATTTCGGAACAGATTCGTTATGATGTTAAAGTGTTGGATTTTCGACCACTTCATCTATTTCATGCTTTTACTTTAAAATGTTTTATTTACATATATGTTACACTTCTGTACACGAGCTTCACTAAAGACAGTTTGAGGAATTTATTACCAACAATCCTGTCTGAAATATAGGCTTACATTCACGTGTTTGTCAATTGCAGTCGTACGTTTGTTTAACTTGTATTTTTTAAATGAATTTTTAGAATATATATACAATATATAGAATAAACATTTGCGTTTATATTCAAAAGGTATTTTTTCAACGTACGAGTATTTGCGGAAGTATAAAATATTTAAATATGCACAATTGTTCGACTATGCCATTAGATGTGCAGATAAGATCGAGGTATACTATTAGAGTTATGTTATTTTCTAGTCTTAACGTTTCCAACCCACACATGAGAAACCAATAAATAAAATATTTATGGAGGGTCGTAAGATGCATATGTTATTGGGTTAGAAAGACATTTCAATAAAACAATTCAACCTTCAAAAGAAGGAGAAATATTGATAGAAAAAATAAAGGCGTATCAATGACTATTTTTAATATGATGTTTAGGATTACTATAATACTATAATATAAGTTACCGACCTATCAAAAAATTTATAAGACAGTAGTGAGGTTTATTGGAGAAGACCCTAAGCTTATGGGTGAAATATAGGTTAATGTTTACCTAGGAATATGAGATTATAAGAAGATGATGAGTTCATTTTTCATAGTGGTTTAAATTCCAACTACATATAATGCGATCATTTGGTGATCATGGCTGGTCAGAATACATATGATTACTTCCACCGTACACTAATACCTCTGATATATAATGAATGATGAAATGAGATTTATATGGGAGCGGGGTCAAAAGACCTTTAAAGAGTGCTACGCGACGTCCCTTGTATTAAAAAATAAATGTAAAAGAGACGGACAACCTCTGAGAGTCCCCTAGTTTGGTAGTCCCCAAAAAAACTACGGAAACACTAGAATTTGCTGAGGAAAAGAGTTTAAAATTAGTATCACTCTATCAGGTAGTCTTTGATGAGGAAAGAATATTTTGACTAAAAGATATTAGGAAGCAAATAGTTAAATTTTGCATAAAGAGATCTTTTATGGATAATTGATGATTATTATAGCTCCAATGACTAATTTGTAACAAACAATAGACTTGAGGATGTGGCTGTAATGAGAAGTTTGTTGAGCATGTGTGATACATCCAATGTATCGAAATTTCTAATGCATCCCTCAGGTAGGCTATTATACCATTTAAGAGCACTCCCTGTAAAGGTTTGAGAGAATGCTCTACACAAAAGTTTATCATCATCGTCAAAACTCATCATAAAATTCTTAAACTGTTCCAGGTGGTTGTCCGGATCCTTACTTCTATCATACTTCCCAATTTTAGTACTGTCGAATCTTTTAGGCAGGTGTCCGAACAGTATTTTTAAAGACAGGGGAGACTGCCTCCAGTTCTTACTTCGACTGAAAACGGTGTCCTGATTAAGAGTTGCAAAAATACCTGGTTCGGACTGAAAAGCAAAAGGATCAACCAGCAACTGATCAATATGCTTATGTGATGACCTTCTGCCATGATATTTTTTGAGTCTCCCATAACGATCTCTTTTTCTTGACCGCCTATCATTTAACTTAGCCTTCTTTTTGTCCCTTCCCTCATCACTACTGGAAGATAATGATTCTCCCATCTCCGCCTCATTTGACGAACAACTAGAAGAGTCAGACTCCGAAGTCTCCACGCGCTTGGATTGATGTGTTTTCTTAGAACTTAAACGAGTTTTCGCTGAAGGGTCATTTCCGATAGTTTATGTAAACTCTATGAAATCCTTGTGTTTTGAATGGTGGCCTACGATGGAGCAGGCTCAGAGGGACTGACCAAAAGATAATAATAAAGTGTAATCTTAGTCTGATGAGCAGCAAACCCTCTCTGACATAGCCCTTCTTATCTTCTCTGCAAATTTATGCATTTAATTTTCTATCAAGGACACTATGTCAGGAAATTTTATATAATAGTTCTTGAACATAGTATAATGTGTATTATTCTGTGATAAGGCCTCCTCTTAACAATTCTGTAATTATGGCGAGAAAGCCATGCATACAATAAAGGGGGGGGGGGTTCTTTTAGCTAGTAAACCTCCACTGACCGACCGCATGGATCAACTCAGGAAGACGTATGATAGATGCAAGGTTTGTACAGGTTTATCTAGTTTGTTTTTTCGATCTTCTTGCAGACTAACATGTTGACGGAAACCGAGAAAAGAGTTGGGAGTCTTTTGAAAAGCACCCATGGGTCGGATCGAATAATGATTGTGGTACAATGTCTTGTCAAGTACACAGACCATTGTGGAAATTAAAGATGTTGTGCCCAAGTCGGAAATTGATGAATAATGATCGAATAATTCATTTTATGACAATTCAGGCGTTCGTAGTTTCAGGAGAGACATGTTGAGGTAAAGCAATACAGCTTCCTCAGTTTATTTTAGAACAGAAGATATCGTGTCTCAGAGATGCTAATGTAAGATAATCTGCACTCAACGCTGCCGTATATCTGCAATATCCTGTCCCAGAGGTTGAGATCTCCCCGTCTTCAGCACATCATGTATCTTACTTAGATCCGAGGTAGACCAGACAACACCCACTTTGTCCTCCTTAGTTAAAAGATCTAAAGATCTAAAAATTCAAACAACTTTAAAGATATAGTCTACAGATCTAATAAACTATTAGTCGAAAGATGTAATAAACTATTTAAAATATCTACTAGTTGAAAGATCTAATGATTTAAAGATTCCAAAAGCTTTATAAATATAGTTAAAAGACCTAATAAACTAATTAAAATATCTAAATAAAATTAGAATAAATACTAAAAAATATCAAAAATATTTTGTTTATGATATGCATATCTTAACTTATTTCATTCGACTAAATTAACGCACACAAATAATTATTTTATAAGCATATTTAAAGATCTAATAAGGTTTTAAATGGACGAGACTCGGTCTGTCACGACGGGATTGTCGTCACAACAAGATTCTGTCACGGTGGGATTGTCTTAAAAATGTTAGGACGAGACATGAAGTCACGTTAGACACCCATAGTAGGAACATTACCTGCTAAAACTTAAGTATATGGAGTCGATTGTTGGAACCCAAGTACAAGGATGTTACCTGCTATAACTTAGGTGTAGGAAGTGCACCTACCAAACTTCTGAACATACTTTTATATTTCTGTATGAAATTGGGTTTCGATATTATAAGAAGAATCTAAAAACAAGAAACATCCTCAACTGTTAATTAAAATTTTGATATGAGAGTATATTTTAGAGTTTTCATGAATGGTACTTGTGAAACATGGGACATAGGTTGGTTCTACTGCTTTTCAGATTGTACATGCACTATGGATATCGGAATGACAGGTTCCACTACCATAAGCATAAAGATGGCAAGGTGTTAAAAGGTGAGAGTTGCTAATTAGTGAGTCTTAAGATAAGAAAGGTAAGAATTCCACTAAAATAAATATATTAAAAATCGCGAGTTCTCTTTGCGGGCTTGTATTATGTTTTGTGAAGCTATGTAACAACGTATTGTTGAGCAGTTGTGTTATTTATGTTATTAAGTTTTTTTATAATATTTATTCTATAAATTAAGTGGTGTGTGACCCGTGGATGTATGATATTTTCATGGGCATGCAAGATCAAAACAAATGATGGGTTGAGTGGGGTCACTATGACCAGAGGTGAAGTCATAAATCTGAACAAATTTATAAAACGTAATCTGAGGGCTTCAATTGAGAAAATTTACTCTTGGAACATAAGTAACGAAATCGACCAATCAGAGTATGAGACAAGAACGATTTTGGCAGAGTTCTAAGAAGTCATGCAAATAAGCTTGGAATTCGAATAATCCGAGGAGGCTCAGAAGGAAGAAAAAATTATTTCTATTTAATCAGTCATTGCTCAGACATCTTCACAAAGACTTGGGGGCTACTGATAAGGAAAAGAAAATATGGAGAATAATAAGCTTAATTATTATTAATATAAAGTCTAAATTAATGTATTTAGTGGCCAATGACTAAACTAATGCAAACATAAGGGTTGAGGGGGTAAAATATAATTCCCATAGAACTTTTTTACAAATAGTAAAAGGGTGAAGCTATTTCCCCATAGGATTTTTTATTTCCTCCATAATTTAAACTTTCTAAAACACTCGACACTTGTTTTTACAAGACTAACCTTACTTTACTTTCAAATTTAACATTAGATGTCATTAATCAAATAGAAAGTCTTATAGTAAAAAACACATCATTAACCCAACTTTAATCCAACTTATATGATTTTACCCTCTAAAATTAACCCTAAAACAAAAAACTTCAATTTTTATCGAAGATTAATCATGAAAAATCAAGAAACCCAAACTTTACCGAAGAACAACACTCAAGCAACGAACAAGGTAATTTAATCATGTTTTTACGTTTTATAATACCGTAACCTAAAAATACCACTTCGAAACTTTTGTTTTTGGAGCTAATTCCGATTTCTGCATTTCTGAGCGATAAGCAACTAATTCCGAGATAGTGTCTCGGAATCAGGTGCTTGTTATTTAAAAAAAACACCTGATTCTGAGATGGTATCTCAGAATCATGTGTCTTTTTTTTTTTTAAAATGCACCTAATTCCGAGATGGCATCTCGGAATTAGGTGCGTTTCTTCTGTTTCTATTAAAAATGGTGGATTTTTATGGTTTTGGCTTTAAACGAAGCAACATGAACCGTAATGAAAAACCCTAATGAAAAACCCAAAATCGAACCAACATACATAGAAGATACAGAAGAAAAAAAAACAGATTAGAAGATAAGACATGAAATCGAAAATTAAAAAAACGAGATTAGAAGATACAGACCTGGTTATGATGTTTTAACATGAACTAAGTTCTTTACAAGCTCTTGCTCTTTCGGTTTAGTCGATCTACAAGAAGATGATTTTTTTGGATTGATTTCTGGGTTAGGTAAAAAGAGGGGAAAGGAAAGGTAGGAGTAATTTATATGCTGGAGAGTGCGGCTAGGGTTAAGTTAATGGGGTTAGGTTGGTTGATGGAAGATGGGAAAGTGGGAGTTAATGGGTTGAGGGAAGATGAGAGTTAATGTGTTCTTGAAAATGAAAGAAATAGAATAAATAGATAAAATATAAAAAAAAGGACAAATATGTTATTTCCTTTACGGAGGAAATAACAACATGAGTTTTTTTTTTGAATCATGAAAGAAATAACAAATCTTATGGGAGAAATAGGTTCACCCATAGTAAAATAGTGGGGTGATAATGTCTATTTAGTAATCTCAAATGTTTAAATTCATCACCTATTCCTTGTGCTATATAAATGACATTCTCTTTTTGCGGAATGAGCCAATGATTAATAAATAATTACAATAATTATTCTTTTTGTCTCTTTATTCTCTTACTAGAAGTTCATTATACGAACATTTCTTAGACAGACTCTTTCATACGAATATTTCCGCATCTAGATTTATAACTAAGAAATATATGATCTCATCAGATGTTAGGCTTCATTTTATAAGGGATCTTGTCAATGATGAAAGAAACTATTGACTTGAACCATTGAAATTGGAAGTTTTTACTCCATTAAAAGAAAAACTTAAAGTTTGCGAAAAGATAAACTGAAACTATCGCTTTCAATTTAATGAAAACAATATTAAGATTTGAATAACTCTTTCATCAGAAAAAAGTTTTAAAATATATAAATTAAAATTTAATTTGCTATGTTGATTCTATCTGTTTTTTTTCCTATTTATCTTTGTATCAAAAGCTGGATTTTTTTATTTATCTATTTAGCAACCAAATTTAGTTGCTAATAAAAAAAATCAAAAAAATCGTAAAAAAAAAATTTACTGTTATAAATCTGAAACCAACCATTCCTACTTGGTATGTATAAACTAAATATTATAACAAATTTATGTTACAGTAAAATCAGAAAATTACAAAAAAAAATTGGCAGCGGGCAGTGAATTGACACACCCTACTATAGTAGTATATAGGTTTATTAAAAGAAATACTTATCTAATAACAATAATTCTTGTCTATAATTATTTTTATCGACTTATGTGTTCACAGGAAGTTATATGTATTTATAAAAACCTCAATTCAATTACTTTGTCAAAAATAACGGTTTGATGATAAAGCGCTTGAATATCATGTTTATAATTATAGCACCAATATAATTATATAACAAATTTGGGTTTTAATATTGTTGAGATATTTGATCTTTTACCACTTCAGGAAGTTAGCAGCCTGAGGCTCAGAGACTTCCATCGGATGAGGCGGAGATTATTAGATGTTCCGTAGATGGTTAACCATCTTCTCTTTCTAAATAAATCTCTTTTTAAGTAAATCAAAACTTACACAAAAACAGTTTTAAAAATTGATAAATACAGAAAGTTTGTAACAATAATTGAGAGGATCGGCATTTTTTTAGAAAGAAGATTTTTGTTTAAAAATTTATATTCGTTTCTGAAACGACAAGTAAAAAGAAAAGGAGCAAACACATATATGAAATTTAAAAGAGAAATCCAAAAAGAATACCACAAAAAAACACTAATGAGTAATGATAGACCAGACCAAGTGATTAAAAAAGACAGAACAGATACATTGATCTTCAGTTCAGAAAACAATAAGCTTAACAGCATTAGAGTTCCAAAGCAGTTTTTTGCTTAACAGTTCAGTCAACAAGATCTTCGCAAAGAAAAGCACACAACCAAATAATCAAGGTACAATCGAATGAGAAACAAATCGAGTGAATTACCAAGAGGAGGCCGAGGCACAAGTAAAACTACAACACGAGACTAAATTTCTTCCTACCTCCGTACGTTGACTTATTCCGAATAATTATTCGAGCTTGTTTGTGTACCAGTAAACACCTTTCTTCTGCTCACCTTCATCTGCTTCTACATAAATACACTCTTTTGCTTCCCTATACATTGCCTTGAAAATATTAGTACCGTCGAATTGGTAGTACTCACCCAATATGGGCTTTATCGCTTTTGTCGCCTCCATTGCATGGTAATGCGGCATTGTTGAAAATAAATGATGAGCCACATGGGTATCTGTAATGTTATGGAAAATCTTGTTCAGAAATCCATAGTCTCGATCAACAGTTGCTAATGCCCCTCGAAACCAATCCCACTCTGAAGAATCATAATGAGGTAGCGAAAGATGGGTGTGTTGTAGATATGTGATGAGAACTAAGTATGCATTAACAACAAGCAGAGGTCCACCGTATATGCATAAAACATGAACAAGTCCTTTAGCTACAGCGAGACGGAAAAGACCGTAAGAAACGGCAAGAATACCGACATCTGATAGGTAGATTTGTAGTCGTTCACGGTCTGAGTAGATAGGGCCGTGAGGATCAAAGTGACAAGCGAAACGGTCATAAGGTCTGCCTGAGACATTGAATGCTAAATACAAAGGCCAGCCAAGAGTGAGTTGGATAGTGAGAACAGCGACTCGGCCTAATGGGTTATTTAGGTATTTGGCATACCATTTCATTTGGAACTTCTGTTTTGGGACAAATACTTCATCGCGCTCGAGTGAACCTGTGTTGGAGTGATGACGGCGATGACTGTATTTCCATGAAAAGTACGGGATGAGGAGGAAAGAATGGAAGATAAGGCCAACAGTGTCATCCAGCCATTGATAATCACTGAAGGCGTGGTGGCCACACTCGTGAGCTATGACCCAAACTCCGGTTAGGACACAACCCTGAATGTAACCATAAACTGGCCAGGCTAGGTAAGATAGAGGGGAGGGAAGCTGGTGGATATTGGTGGTTGCAATGTAATAAAGGAATGAAGCTACTATGATATCGTAAAGAAGGTAAGAGAATGAGTGGATAACCGAGCGCTGGAAGCAGTGAGGTGGGATTGCTTTCTTAGCGTGAACGGTGGTTTCGAGTGTGGAACACGCTTTAAGATATTGGTTTCTTGTTTCTTTGTGGTAGGAGGAACGCTCATACGTCCACCGGCTCCCATTGTTTTGGTGCTGCAAAGGAGAAAAGGCAAATTTCAATTAGTTTCTAGTGTAATATTTTAAATAGCAAATTTATCTCTAGCTACTACATTTGCTATGAGAAAACAGTGAAATAAACACAAGAGAATGTGGATCCCCAGCGTGTAAATTTCAAAGGGCCAATGTAACAGTACTATCATACTGTTGGGGCAGGATTTTAGAAAAAATAACTCAAAACAAGAACTAAAAGTTGAAAAAACTTCAATTCTCGCAATACTCCAGGGAAACTTGAACAGAAAAAAGGCACCAACAAACAGGCATTTAAGAGTTTATGAATTATGAAGTCAGTAGAACTCGGTGGTAACATAAAAATAATAATAAAGAGACATTATTTCAAACAAAAAGTACAGCACTAAAAGAGTGTTTTATCTCCAAAAGATGGGGATAAACTGATAACAAGCTACGCTAGAAAGTCAAAAGTTTCTTAGTGGGCCAGTTACATAAAACCTTGATGCAGATTCAGGAAAAAAGTATAACACAAAGTCTTGCAAATTTTTTCTTCAATCATAATTAGAGTATAAAGTTATAACTTAACTAAGAACCAAAGGCAAATACATGATTGTGGTTGTCCATTACTAAAGGCAATGTTTATGGGATAGGTAAGAAGACTTAGGTGGAACATTACTACACATTTTGAAACATTTTAGAAGCATAAAAATAAAAATAAAAACTCATATTTATTTGTCAAATTCTAAAAGAAAGCTCTTTCTCTTACGATATCAAATTCTTCACCACTAATTTTGGAAGATCCAATTTTCGCTAGAAGTTCTAAAGACAAAGTCACAAAAATGGTAAAGAATCAAAATGAAATACCAAGTTCAGATTCACTGATGTGATCCTGAATAAAGACAGAAAAAGACATACAAAACTAAAGGCCACACCTTTAATCAATCAGTGGTAATAGGCAAACACCATGTTGACCCCATAACATAATAAAGGCATAATAATCTTTAGGATTTTATCCACGACACGACAAGATACCATCACATGACTCACAGCTTACTCATCAACAACAACAACAACAAAAGCAGCCTTAATATAATATTTGTGTTAAAAAGAGTGCAGCCACTAGATCCAAATCCCTAAAAGAATATTAAAATGATTCATTGGATACCTCTAGGAAACCCACCTACACACCTAGATTTCTTTCTAGTAGATCTGTGGAATTGAACCAAACTTCCTCAAACAATTTCAACAATCATCTATAAAGTTCTATTTTATTTTATGAATGTATGATTCCACCAACCTAATCACATGATACAAACTCACACTAGTTGTAGACTACAAATCTTACCTAACCCATTAGATTTTCTTTACACTACTTTAATGTATTAAAAATCAACAATATAATCAGCTCCTGTGGTTTGACCACATATCAAGAGCACAATAATAGAGACACTACATCAAACGAATATGCTTTTCATCGATTACAAATTATAATACTAATCAATATACACACAGATCTGGAGGTATGTTCTAGGAGGAATGAAAATCAATCCAGAAATCACACTAAACTCAGATGCAAACAATCGGATCCATAACATATCAAAATTGAGGGATCGTATCCGAATTAAGCTAAGCAATTTATAAAGTTTACTTTATTTTTTGAATGTATGATTCCACCAACCTAATCACATGATAAACAATCACACTAGTTGTAGACTACAAATCTTACCAAACCAATTAGATTGTGTTTACTACTTTAACGTATCAAAAATCAACAATATAATCAGTTCCTGTGGTTTGACCGCATATCAAGAGTACAATACACCAAACAGATTTTTCATCGATTACATATCATAATACTAATCAATATATGCACAGATCTGGAGGTAGATTACAGGAGGAATGAAAATCAATCCAGAAATGAAACTAAACTCCAGATCCAAACAATCGGATCCATAACATATCGAAATTGAGATATCGTATCCGAATTAAGCTAAGCAATTGTTCATTATAGTGGTGTAGTGTTATCGAGAAACGAAATTCCATTGTAGTAAACAGCAATGTAAAACTCAAAACCTAACGTAAAGCATGCGAACAAAAACAATTGAAACTGAAACTCCAATATGAGAAAAAGAGTACAATACATCAAACAGATACGTTTTTCATCGATCACATATTATAGTACTAATCAATATATGCACAGATCTGGAGGTAGTATATCATAGGAAGAATGAAAATCAATCCGGAAACGAAACTAAACCTAGATCCATAACATATCGAAGGAATCGTATCCGATTTACGCTAAGCAATTGTTGATTACAGTGATGATCCGATAACCAAAGCATCATCGAGAAATGAAATCCATCGTAGTAAACAGCAATGTAAAACTCGAAACCTAACGTAACGAAATGCGAAGAAAAACGAAACTGAAACTCCATTAGAAGAGAGCATAGTTCGTTACCTGAGAATGAGAATGAGAATGAGAAGGAGAAGAAGCTCCGGTGATGGTGATGGCGATGGGGATTCACACACTCGCTCTATCTCTAGAGGTCTGAGAAGGAGGAGGCTATCAATCTGAGGCCTTTCCTTCGTCAGAAGTGAGGAGGGAAACAGAGGCCTGTATTTAATGGCTCATTTCCTTTGTTTCTAGTATTTAATTAGTGGGACCTAACGAGCATTGTACTAGTACAACTTTATTGGGACAACATCATTCAAATAGAATATTAAATAATTATTTCATTTCACGTTCATAATTCTCAATCATACAAGTTTAACGTAACAAAACAACAAGTTTCCATCTAACCCTCCTTACGGCTGTCTTCTTCCTCCTCGAGTACATTTTCATTTCTTTCTTCTTGGTCTAGACGATCAGTCTCCTCCCAATACTTCTCCCAATACTCCTCCCAATACTGTTTATCTAAATTCGTCAGATTTTGATTCTGAATGTCCTTCCATGCTTTCGCCAGACAGTTTTTACGATTCTTTTCCATAATATCCTCTAGTGTCTTCAGGTATTGACACTTCTTTTCTTCATCGGACTTTTTCGAACAAAAGCTCCGACCTCCTCTCGCAGTAGCAGCAACAAATTTGAGTCGCCTCATTCTATGATATCTCCGATATATCGTCTGCCACTTAGTGGCTCCTATATATAGATTCATCCCACAATCTTGGCTGGGTCCCATTTCTATATACAAATTATTCTCATAATAATCTTGATAATTAAATGGTAATCATGATTGTAGTTAATTTTTATGTGTCTTCGCTTATGGTTTTGTATGCATAATATATATTTAAACATTTAGTTTTGATTTTATGGTTAGAGTTATAATCTATTTATTTTAGAAATCTCATGAGTTATATGCGATTATTTTGCGTATCACGCACGAGATTGACGAGAACAGTTATTTATTTATTTTTAAGTCATTTATATTCTTGTATTTGTATATATGTTACGAAAAAAGAGATCTTCAAGAACAAAATACTTTTCTATTAAAGTGAGAGTGTATGAACAATACAATATTCGATTTTCGCATTTTTGTTTTTGTAAGATCAAACATTTGTTCCTCATATATTTGTTTTTTCAATTATGATTACATATTTTGTTGAAACTAATCCAAATAAAAGATTTCGCAAAGTTAACTGTTTATGTGTTACACAGATTATATCATATGAATAACGTGACATGACGCCTAGATCAGACAAAATAACAAATAATACGAGTAGAGTCCTACACCAGTCTTGAAGTCTATGTTTATAGATTTGGATGGTACGACATCTGTCATAAACCTTAAGAAAGTAACTTTTTTGCTCAAAAGCATGCTACCATACGTGACGCAACGATATAATGACCGTCAACATCAAGCAATACCACGTTTTTAAGACATTAATTTATATATTTAACATATATTGTACTATATCTGAATTAATCTTAATACACTAAATTTATGTTTGTTTGTAAGAGAATTTTATTTATCTAACGTTGTGGGGTTAAGAGTTGGATCAACATATTCGAGTTTTATTCGTGTTTGACACCCATTTTTTCAATCTTTTTATCGACATACTGTTACGTTGGAACCGTCACATGACTCTTGTGGAGTCTTCAATCAAAAGATGTCATTTATATTTTTCAGTTTTCATTCAACAAAATTACCGTTACCTTTGATGTTATCAAGTGCAGTACAAATCCTTAACTTTTGGAGAGCTTGTCCAAAGGCCAAAATAGTTGTGAAAACTCTAGGTATAACTCTCCATAGAGTTAAAACATAACTTGACATGCGTAGTATAACTATGCTAAATATATTATCTTTTTTAATGTCACATATATTACAACACACATGAGTTATACGTTTCTTGTTCACTAGATCAACAAAAGTAAATTTATCTATAAATGTCAAATGATTGATTGTGCTAAAATAATTAGAAAAATTAGATGGATACATTTGTGGGATGTATATATTGATAACATTTTATAACACCTAACATTCAATTTCGGAACAGATTCGTTATGATGTTAAAGTGTTGGATTTTCGACCACTTCATCTATTTCATGCTTTTACTTTAAAATGTTTTATTTACATATATGTTACACTTCTGTACACGAGCTTCACTAAAGACAGTTTGAGGAATTTATTACCAACAATCCTGTCTGAAATATAGGCTTACATTCACGTGTTTGTCAATTGCAGTCGTACGTTTGTTTAACTTGTATTTTTTAAATGAATTTTTAAAAAAATATATACAATATATAGAATAAACATTTGCGTTTATATTCAAAAGGTATTTTTTCACCGTACGAGTATTTGCGGAAGTATAAAATATTTAAATATGCACAATTGTTCGACTATGCCATTAGATGTGCATATAAGATCGAGGTATACTATTAGAGTTATGTTATTTTCTAGTCTTAACGTTTCCAACCCACACATGAGAAACCAATAAATAAAATATTTATGGAGGGTCGTAAGATGCATATGTTATTGGGTTAGAAAGACATTTCAATAAAACAATTCAACCTTCAAAAGAAGGAGAAATATTGATAGAAAAAATAAAGGCGTATCAATGACTATTTTTAATATGATGTTTAGGATTACTATATAACTATAATATAAGTTACCGACCTATCAAAAAATTTATAAGACAGTAGTGAGGTTTATTGGAGAAGACCCTAAGCTTATGGGTGAAATATAGGTTAATGTTTACCTAGGAATATGAGATTATAAGAAGATGATGAGTTCATTTTTCATAGTGGTTTAAATTCCAACTACATATAATGCGATCATTTGGTGATCATGGCTGGTCAGAATACATATGATTACTTCCACCGTACACTAATACCTCTGATATATAATGAATGATGAAATGAGATTTATATGGGAGCGGGGTCAAAAGACCTTTAAAGAGTGCTACGCGACGTCCCTTGTATTAAAAAATAAATGTAAAAGAGACGGACAACCTCTGAGAGTCCCCTAGTTTGGTAGTCCCCAAAAAAACTACGGAAACACTAGAACTTGCTGAGGAAAAGAGTTTAAAATTAGTATCACTCTATCAGGTAGTCTTTGATGAGGAAAGAATATTTTGACTAAAAGATATTAGGAAGCAAATAGTTAAATTTTGCATAAAGAGATCTTTTATGGATAATTGATGATTATTATAGCTCCAATGACTAATTTGTAACAAACAATAGACTTGAGGATGTGGCTGTAATGAGAAGTTTGTTGAGCATGTGTGATACATCCAATGTATCGAAATTTCTAATGCATCCCTCAGGTAGGCTATTATACCATTTAAGAGCACTCCCTGTAAAGGTTTGAGAGAATGCTCTACACAAGAGTTTATCATCATCGTCAAAACTCATCATAAAATTCTTAAACTGTTCCAGGTGGTTGTCCGGATCCTTACTTCTATCATACTTCCCAATTTTAGTACTGTCGAATCTTTTAGGCAGGTGTCCGAACAGTATTTTTAAAGACACGGGAGACTGCCTCCAGTTCTTACTTCGACTGAAAACGGTGTCCTGATTAGGAGTTGCAAAAATACCTGGTTCGGACTGAAAAGCAAAAGGATCAACCAGCAACTGATCAATATGCTTATGTGATGACCTTCTGCCATGATATTTTTTGAGTCTCCCATAACGATCTCTTTTTCTTGACCGCCTATCATTTAACTTAGCCTTCTTTTTGTCCCTTCCCTCGTCACTACTGGAAGATAATGATTCTCCCATCTCCGCCTCATTTGACGAACAACTAGAAGAGTCAGACTCCGAAGTCTCCACGCGCTTGGATTGATGTGTTTTCTTAGAACTTAAACGAGTTTTCGCTGAAGGGTCATTTCCGATAGTTTATGTAAACTCTATGAAATCCTTGTGTTTTGAATGGTGGCCTACGATGGAGCAGGCTCAGAGGGACTGACCAAAAGATAATAATAAAGTGTAATCTTAGTCTGATGAGCAGCAAACCCTCTCTGACATAGCCCTTCTTATCTTCTCTGCAAATTTATGCATTTAATTTTCTATCAAGGACACTATGTCAGGAAATTTTATATAATAGTTCTTGAACATAGTATAATGTGTATTATTCTGTGATAAGGCCTCCTCTTAACAATTCTGTAATTATGGCGAGAAAGCCATGCATACAATAAAGGGGGGGGGTTCTTTTAGCTAGTAAACCTCCACTGACCGACCGCATGGATCAACTCAGGAAGACGTATGATAGATGCAAGGTTTGTACAGGTTTATCTAGTTTGTTTTTTCGATCTTCTTGCAGACTAACATGTTGACGGAAACCGAGAAAAGAGTTGGGAGTCTTTTGAAAAGCACCCATGGGTCGGATCGAATAATGATTGTGGTACAATGTCTTGTCAAGTACACAGACCATTGTGGAAATTAAAGATGTTGTGCCCAAGTCGGAAATTGATGAATAATGATCGAATAATTCATTTTATGACAATTCAGGCGTTCGTAGTTTCAGGAGAGACATGTTGAGGTAAAGCAATACAGCTTCCTCAGTTTATTTTAGAACAGAAGATATCGTGTCTCAGAGATGCTAATGTAGGATAATCTGCACTCAACGCTGCCGTATATCTGCAATATCCTGTCCCAGAGGTTGAGATCTCCCCGTCTTCAGCACATCATGTATCTTACTTAGATCCGAGGTAGACCAGACAACACCCACTTTGTCCTCCTTAGTTAAAAGATCTAAAGATCTAAAAATTCAAACAACTTTAAAGATATAGTCTACAGATCTAATAAACTATTAGTCGAAAGATGTAATAAACTATTTAAAATATCTACTAGTTGAAAGATCTAATGATTTAAAGATTTTAAAAGCTTTATAAATATAGTTAAAAGACCTAATAAACTAATTAAAATATCTAAATAAAATTAGAATAAATACTAAAAAATATCAAAAATATTTTGTTTATGATATGCATATCTTAACTTATTTCATTCGACTAAATTAACGCACACAAATAATTATTTTATAAGCATATTTAAAGATCTAATAAGGTTTTAAATGGACGAGACTCGGTCTGTCACGATGGGATTGTCGTCACAACAAGATTCTGTCACGGTGGGATTGTCTTAAAAATGTTAGGACGAGACATGAAGTCACGTTAGACACCCATAGTAGGAACATTACCTGCTAAAACTTAAGTATATGGAGTCGATTGTTGGAACCCAAGTACAAGGATGTTACCTGCTATAACTTAGGTGTAGGAAGTGCACCTACCAAACTTCTGAACATACTTTTATATTTCTGTATGAAATTGGGTTTCGATATTATAAGAAGAATCTAAAAACAAGAAACATCCTCAACTGTTAATTAAAATTTTGATATGAGAGTATATTTTAGAGTTTTCATGAATGGTACTTGTGAAACATGGGACATAGGTTGGTTCTACTGCTTTTCAGATTGTACATGCACTATGGATATCGGAATGACAGGTTCCACTACCATAAGCATAAAGATGGCAAGGTGTTAAAAGGTGAGAGTTGCTAATTAGTGAGTCTTAAGATAAGAAAGGTAAGAATTCCACTAAAATAAATATATTAAAAATCGCGAGTTCTCTTTGCGGGCTTGTATTATGTTTTGTGAAGCTATGTAACAACGTATTGTTGAGCAGTTGTGTTATTTATGTTATTAAGTTTTTTTATAATATTTATTCTATAAATTAAGTGGTGTGTGACCCGTGGATGTATGATATTTTCATGGGCATGCAAGATCAAAACAAATGATGGGTTGAGTGGGGTCACTATGACCAGAGGTGAAGTCATAAATCTGAACAAATTTATAAAACGTAATCTGAGGGCTTCAATTGAGAAAATTTACTCTTGGAACATAAGTAACGAAATCGACCAATCAGAGTATGAGACAAGAACGATTTTGGCAGAGTTCTAAGAAGTCATGCAAATAAGCTTGGAATTCGAATAATCCGAGGAGGCTCAGAAGGAAGAAAAAATTATTTCTATTTAATCAGTCATTGCTCAGACATCTTCACAAAGACTTGGGGGCTACTGATAAGGAAAAGAAAATATGGAGAATAATAAGCTTAATTATTATTAATATAAAGTCTAAATTAATGTATTTAGTGGCCAATGACTAAACTAATGCAAACATAAGGGTTGAGGGGGTAAAATATAATTCCCATAGAACTTTTTTACAAATAGTAAAAGGGTGAAGCTATTTCCCCATAGGATTTTTTATTTCCTCCATAATTCAAACTTTCTAAAACACTCGACACTTGTTTTTACAAGACTAACCTTACTTTACTTTCAAATTTAACATTAGATGTCATTAATCAAATAGAAAGTCTTATAGTAAAAAACACATCATTAACCCAACTTTAATCCAACTTATATGATTTTACCCTCTAAAATTAACCCTAAAACAAAAAACTTCAATTTTTATCGAAGATTAATCATGAAAAATCAAGAAACCCAAACTTTACCGAAGAACAACACTCAAGCAACGAACAAGGTAATTTAATCATGTTTTTACGTTTTATAATACTGTAACCTAAAAATACCACTTCGAAACTTTTGTTTTTGGAGCTAATTCCGATTTCTGCATTTCTGAGCGATAAGCAACTAATTCCGAGATAGTGTCTCGGAATCAGGTGCTTGTTATTTAAAAAAAACACCTGATTCTGAGATGGTATCTCAGAATCATGTGTCTTTTTTTAAAAAAATGCACCTAATTCCGAGATGGCATCTCGGAATTAGGTGCGTTTCTTCTGTTTCTATTAAAAATGGTGGATTTTTATGGTTTTGGCTTTAAACGAAGCAACATGAACCGTAATGAAAAACCTTAATGAAAAACCCAAAATCGAACCAACATACATAGAAGATACAGAAGAAAAAAAATCAGATTAGAAGATAAGACATGAAATCGAAAATTAAAAAAACGAGATTAGAAGATACAGACCTGGTTATGATGTTTTAACATGAACTAAGTTCTTTACAAGCTCTTGCTCTTTCGGTTTAGTCGATCTACAAGAAGATGATTTTTTGGATTGATTTCTGGGTTAGGTAAAAAGAGGGGAAAGGAAAGGTAGGAGTAATTTATATGCTAGAGAGTGCGGCTAGGGTTAAGTTAATGGGGTTAGGTTGGTTGATGGAAGATGGGAAAGTGGGAGTTAATGGGTTGAGGGAAGATGAGAGTTAATGTGTTCTTGAAAATGAAAGAAATAGAATAAATAGATAAAATATAAAAAAAGGACAAATATGTTATTTCCTTTACGGAGGAAATAACAACATGAGTTTTTTTTTTGAATCATGAAAGAAATAACAAATCTTATGGGAGAAATAGGTTCACCCATAGTAAAATAGTGGGGTGATAATGTCTATTTAGTAA
The DNA here is from genome assembly GCA_036936605.1 of Limnanthes douglasii subsp. nivea. Classification (NCBI taxonomy): domain Eukaryota; kingdom Viridiplantae; phylum Streptophyta; class Magnoliopsida; order Brassicales; family Limnanthaceae; genus Limnanthes; species Limnanthes douglasii. The sequence continues at coordinate 3,973,590 of JAUPFV010000003.1, read as the reverse complement.
TCTCAAATGTTTAAATTCATCACCTATTCCTTGTGCTATATAAAGGACATTCTCTTTTTGGGGAATGAGCCAATGATTAATAAATAATTACAATAATTATTCTTTTTGTCTCTTTATTCTCTTACTAGAAGTTCATTATACGAACATTTCTTAGACAGACTCTTTCATACGAATATTTCCGCATCTGGATTTATAACTAAGAAATATATGATCTCATCAGATGTTAGGTTTCATTTTATAAGGGATCTTGTCAATGATGAAAGAAACTATTGACTTGAACCATTGAAATTGGAAGTTTTTACTCCATTAAAAGAAAAACTTAAAGTTTGCGAAAAGATAAACTGAAACTATCGCTTTCAGTTTAATGAAAACAATATTAAGATTTGAATAACTCTTTCATCAGAAAAAAGTTTTAAAATATATAAATTAAAATTTAATTTGCTATGTTGATTCTATCTGTTTTTTTTCCTATTTATCTTTGTATCAAAAGCTGGATTTTTTTATTTATCTATTTAGCAACTAAATTTAGTTGCTAATAAAAAAAATCAAAAAAATCGTAACAAAAAAAATTTACTGTTATAAATCTGAAACCAACCATTCCTACTTGGTATGTATAAACTAAATATTATAACAAATTTATGTTACAGTAAAATCAGAAAATTACAAAAAAAAATTGGCAGCGGGCAGTGAATTGACACACCCTACTATAGTAGTATATAGGTTTATTAAAAGAAATACTTATCTAATAACAATACATTCTTGTCTATAATTATTTTTATCGACTTATGTGTTCACAGGAAGTTATATGTATTTATAAAAACCTCAATTCAATTACTTTGTCAAAAATAACGGTTTGATGATAAAGCGCTTGAATATCATGTTTATAATTATAGCACCAATATAATTATATAACAAATTTGGGTTTTAATATTGTTGAGATATTTGATCTTTTACCACTTCAGGAAGTTAGCAGCCTGAGGCTCAGAGACTTCCATCGGATGAGGCGGAGATTATTAGATGTTCCGTAGATGGTTAACCATCTTCTCTTTCTAAATAAATCTCTTTTTAAGTAAATCAAAACTTCCACAAAAACAGTTTTAAAAATTGATAAATACAGAAAGTTTGTAACAATAATTGAGAGGATCGGCATTTTTTTAGAAAGAAGATTTTTGTTTAAAAATTTATATTCGTTTCTGAAACGACAAGTAAAAAGAAAAGGAGCAAACACATATATGAAATTTAAAAGAGAAATCCAAAAAGAATACCACAAAAAAACACTAATGAGTAATGATAGACCAGACCAAGTGATTAAAAAAGACAGAACAGATACATTGATCTTCAGTTCAGAAAACAATAAGCTTAACAGCATTAGAGTTCCAAAGCAGTTTTTTGCTTAACAGTTCAGTCAACAAGATCTTCGCAAAGAAAAGCACACAACCAAATAATCAAGGTACAATCGAATGAGAAACAAATCGAGTGAATTACCAAGAGGAGGCCGAGGCACAAGTAAAACTACAACACGAGACTAAATTTCTTCCTACCTCCGTACGTTGACTTATTCCGAATAATTATTCGAGCTTGTTTGTGTACCAGTAAACACCTTTCTTCTGCTCACCTTCATCTGCTTCTACATAAATACACTCTTTTGCTTCCCTATACATTGCCTTGAAAATATTAGTACCGTCGAATTGGTAGTACTCACCCAATATGGGTTTTATCGCTTTTGTCGCCTCCATTGCATGGTAATGCGGCATTGTTGAAAATAAATGATGAGCCACATGGGTATCTGTAATGTTATGGAAAATCTTGTTCAGAAATCCATAGTCTCGATCAACAGTTGCTAATGCCCCTCGAAACCAATCCCACTCTGAAGAATCATAATGAGGTAGCGAAGGATGGGTGTGTTGTAGATATGTGATGAGAACTAAGTATGCCTTAACAACAAGCAGAGGTCCACCGTATATGCATAAAACATGAACAAGTCCTTTAGCTACAGCGAGACGGAAAAGACCGTAAGAAACGGCAAGAATACCGACATCTGATAGGTAGATTTGTAGTCGTTCACGGTCTGAGTAGATAGGGCCATGAGGATCAAAGTGACAAGCGAAACGGTCATGAGGTCTGCCTGAGACATTGAATGCTAAATACAAAGGCCAGCCAAGAGTGAGTTGGATAGTGAAAACAGCGACTCGGCCTAATGGGTTATTTAGGTATTTGGCATACCATTTCATTTGGAACTTCTGTTTTGGGACAAATACTTCATCGCGCTCGAGTGAACCTGTGTTGGAGTGATGACGGCGATGACTGTATTTCCATGAAAAGTACGGGATGAGGAGGAAAGAATGGAAGATAAGGCCAACAGTGTCATCCAGCCATTGATAATCACTGAAGGCGTGGTGGCCACACTCGTGAGCTATGACCCAAACTCCGGTTAGGACACAACCCTGAATGTAACCATAAACTGGCCAGGCTAGGTAAGATAGAGGGGAGGGAAGCTGGTGGATATTGGTGGTTGCAATGTAATAAAGGAATGAAGCTACTATGATATCGTAAAGAAGGTAAGAGAATGAGTGGATAACCGAGCGCTGGAAGCAGTGAGGTGGGATTGCTTTCTTAGCGTGAACGGTGGTTTCGAGTGTGGAACACGCTTTAAGATATTGGTTTCTTGTTTCTTTGTGGTAGGAGGAACGCTCATACGTCCACCGGCTCCCATTGTTTTGGTGCTGCAAAGGAGAAAAGGCAAATTTCAATTAGTTTCTAGTGTAATATTTTAAATAGCAAATTTATCTCTAGCTACTACATTTGCTATGAGAAAACAGTGAAATAAACACAAGAGAATGTGGATCCCCAGCGTGTAAATTTCAAAGGGCCAATGTAACAGTACTATCATACTGTTGGGGCAGGATTTTAGAAAAAATAACTCAAAACAAGAACTAAAAGTTGAAAAAACTTCAATTCTCGCAATACTCCAGGGAAACTTGAACAGAAAAAAGGCACCAACAAACAGGCATTTAAGAGTTTATGAATTATGAAGTCAGTAGAACTCGGTGGTAACATAAAAATAATAATAAAGAGACATTATTTCAAACAAAAAGTACAGCACTAAAAGAGTGTTTTATCTCCAAAAGATGGGGATAAACTGATAACAAGCTACGCTAGAAAGTCAAAAGTTTCTTAGTGGGCCAGTTACATAAAACCTTGATGCAGATTCAAGAAAAAAGTATAACACAAAGTCTTGCAAATTTTTTCTTCAATCATAATTAGAGTATAAAGTTATAACTTAACTAAGAACCAAAGGCAAATACATGATTGTGGTTGTCCATTACTAAAGGCAATGTTTATGGGATAGGTAAGAAGACTTAGGTGGAACATTACTACACATTTTGAAACATTTTAGAAGCATAAAAATAAAAATAAAAACTCATATTTATTTGTCAAATTCTAAAAGAAAGCTCTTTCTCTTACGATATCAAATTCTTCACCACTAATTTTGGAAGATCCAATTTTCGCTAGAAGTTCTAAAGACAAAGTCACAAAAATGGTAAAGAATCAAAATGAAATACCAAGTTCAGATTCACTGATGTGATCCTGAATAAAGACAGAAAAAGACATACAAAACTAAAGGCCACACCTTTAATCAATCAGTGGTAATAGGCAAACACCATGTTGACCCCATAACATAATAAAGGCATAATAATCTTTAGGAGTTTATCCACGACACGACAAGATACCATCACATGACTCACAGCTTACTCATCAACAACAACAACAACAAAAGCAGCCTTAATATAATATTTGTGTTAAAAAGAGTGCAGCCACTAGATCCAAATCCCTAAAAGAATATTAAAATGATTCATTGGATACCTCTAGGAAACCCACCTACACACCTAGATTTCTTTCTAGTAGATCTGTGGAATTGAACCAAACTTCCTCAAACAATTTCAACAATCATCTATAAAGTTCTATTTTATTTTATGAATGTATGATTCCACCAACCTAATCACATGATACAAACTCACACTAGTTGTAGACTACAAATCTTACCTAACCCATTAGATTTTCTTTACACTACTTTAATGTATTAAAAATCAACAATATAATCAGCTCCTGTGGTTTGACCACATATCAAGAGCACAATAATAGAGACACTACATCAAACGAATATGCTTTTCATCGATTACAAATTATAATACTAATCAATATACACACAGATCTGGAGGTATGTTCTAGGAGGAATGAAAATCAATCCAGAAATCACACTAAACTCAGATGCAAACAATCGGATCCATAACATATCAAAATTGAGGGATCGTATCCGAATTAAGCTAAGCAATTTATAAAGTTTACTTTATTTTTTGAATGTATGATTCCACCAACCTAATCACATGATAAACAATCACACTAGTTGTAGACTACAAATCTTACCAAACCAATTAGATTGAGTTTACTACTTTAACGTATCAAAAATCAACAATATAATCAGTTCCTGTGGTTTGACCGCATATCAAGAGTACAATACACCAAACAGATTTTTCATCGATTACATATCATAATACTAATCAATATATGCACAGATCTGGAGGTAGATTACAGGAGGAATGAAAATCAATCCAGAAATGAAACTAAACTCCAGATCCAAACAATCGGATCCATAACATATCGAAATTGAGATATCGTATCCGAATTAAGCTAAGCAATTGTTCATTATAGTGGTGTAGTGTTATCGAGAAACGAAATTCCATTGTAGTAAACAGCAATGTAAAACTCAAAACCTAACGTAAAGCATGCGAACAAAAACAATTGAAACTGAAACTCCAATATGAGAAAAAGAGTACAATACATCAAACAGATACGTTTTTCATCGATCACATATTATAGTACTAATCAATATATGCACAGATCTGGAGGTAGTATATCATAGGAAGAATGAAAATCAATCCGGAAACGAAACTAAACTCAGATCCATAACATATCGAAGGAATCGTATCCGATTTACGCTAAGCAATTGTTGATTACAGTGATGATCCGATAACCAAAGCATCATCGAGAAATGAAATCCATCGTAGTAAACAGCAATGTAAAACTCGAAACCTAACGTAACGAAATGCGAAGAAAAACGAAACTGAAACTCCATTAGAAGAGAGCATAGTTCGTTACCTGAGAATGAGAATGAGAATGAGAAGGAGAAGAAGCTCCGGTGATGGTGATGGCGATGGGGATTCACACACTCGCTCTATCTCTATCTCTAGAGGTCTGAGAAGGAGGAGGCTATCAATCTGAGGCCTTTCCTTCGTCAGAAGTGAGGAGGGAAACAGAGGCCTGTATTTAATGGCTCATTTCCTTTGTTTCTAGTATTTAATTAGTGGGACCTACCGAGCATTGTACTAGTACAACTTTATTGGGACAACATCATTCAAATAGAATATTAAATAATTATTTCATTTCACGTTCATAATTCTCAATCATACAAGTTTAACGTAACAAAACAACAAGTTTCCATCTAACCCTCCTTACGGCTGTCTTCTTCCTCCTCGAGTACATTTTCATTTCTTTCTTCACGATCAGTCTCCTCCCAATACTTCTCCCAATACTCCTCCCAATACTGTTTATCTAAATTCGTCAGATTTTGATTCTGAATGTCCTTCCATACTTTCGCCAGACAGTTTTTACGATTCTTTTCCATAATATCCTCTAGTGTCTTCAGGTATTGACACTTCTTTTCTTCATCGGACTTTTTCGAACAAAAGCTCCGACCTCCTCTCGCAATAGCAGCAACAAATTTGAGTCGCCTCATTCTATGATATCTCCGATATATCGTCTGCCACTTAGTGGCTCCTATATATAGATCCATCCCACAATCTTGGCTGGGTCCCATTTCTATATACAAATTATTCTCATAATAATCTTGATAATTAAATGGTAATCATGATTGTAGTTATTTTTTATGTGTCTTCGCTTATGGTTTTGTATGCATAATATATATTTAAACATTCAGTTTTGATTTTATGCTTAGAGTTATAATCTATTTATTTTAGAAATCTCATGAGTTATATGCGATTATTTTTGCGTATCACGCACGAGATTGACGAGAACAGTTATTTATTTATTTTTAAGTCATTTATATTCTTGTATTTGTATATATGTTACGAAAAAAGAGATCTTCAAGAATAAAATACTTTTCTATTAAAGTGAGAGTGTATGAACAATACAATATTCGATTTTCGCATTTTTGTTTTTGTAAGATCAAACATTTGTTCCTCATATATTTGTTTTTTCAATTATGATTACATATTTTGTTGAAACTAATCCAAATAAAAGATTTCGCAAAGTTAACTGTTTATGTGTTACACAGATTATATCATATGAATAACGTGACATGACGCCTAGATCAGACAAAATAACAAATAATACGAGTAGAGTCCTACACCAGTCTTGAAGTCTATGTTTATAGATTTGGATGGTACGACATCTGTCATAAACCTTAAGAAAGTAACTTTTTTGCTCAAAAGCATGCTACCATACGTGACGCAACGATATAATGACCGTCAACATCAAGCAATACCACGTTTTTAAGACATTAATTTATATATTTAACATATATTGTACTATATCTGAATTAATCTTAATACACTAAATTTATGTTTGTTTGTAAGAGAATTTTATTTATCTAACGTTGTGGGGTTAAGAGTTGGATCAACATATTCGAGTTTTATTCGTGTTTGACACCCATTTTTTCAATCTTTTTATCGACATACTGTTACGTTGGAACCGTCACATGACTCTTGTGGAGTCTTCAATCAAAAGATGCCATTTATATTTTTCAGTTTTCATTCAACAAAATTACCGTTACCTTTGATGTTATCAAGTGCAGTACAAATCCTTAACTTTTGGAGAGCTTGTCCAAAGGCCAAAATAGTTGTGAAAACTCTAGGTATAACTCTCCATAGAGTTAAAACATAACTTGATATGCGTAGTATAACTATGCTAAATATATTATCTTTTTCAATGTCACATATATTACAACACACATGAGTTATACGTTTCTTGTTCACTAGATCAACAAAAGTAAATTTATCTATAAATGTCAAATGATTGATTGTGCTAAAATAATTAGAAAAATTAGATGGATACATTTGTGGGATGTATATATTGATAACATTTTATAACACCTAACATTCAATTTCGGAACAGATTCGTTATGATGTTAAAGTGTTGGATTTTCGACCACTTCATCTATTTCATGCTTTTACTTTAAAATGTTTTATTTACATATATGTTACACTTCTGTACACGAGCTTCACTAAAGACAGTTTGAGGAATTTATTACCAACAATCCTGTCTGAAATATAGGCTTACATTCACGTGTTTGTCAATTGCAGTCGTACGTTTGTTTAACTTGTATTTTTTAAATGAATTTTTAGAATATATATACAATATATAGAATAAACATTTGCGTTTATATTCAAAAGGTATTTTTTCAACGTACGAGTATTTGCGGAAGTATAAAATATTTAAATATGCACAATTGTTCGACTATGCCATTAGATGTGCAGATAAGATCGAGGTATACTATTAGAGTTATGTTATTTTCTAGTCTTAACGTTTCCAACCCACACATGAGAAACCAATAAATAAAATATTTATGGAGGGTCGTAAGATGCATATGTTATTGGGTTAGAAAGACATTTCAATAAAACAATTCAACCTTCAAAAGAAGGAGAAATATTGATAGAAAAAATAAAGGCGTATCAATGACTATTTTTAATATGATGTTTAGGATTACTATAATACTATAATATAAGTTACCGACCTATCAAAAAATTTATAAGACAGTAGTGAGGTTTATTGGAGAAGACCCTAAGCTTATGGGTGAAATATAGGTTAATGTTTACCTAGGAATATGAGATTATAAGAAGATGATGAGTTCATTTTTCATAGTGGTTTAAATTCCAACTACATATAATGCGATCATTTGGTGATCATGGCTGGTCAGAATACATATGATTACTTCCACCGTACACTAATACCTCTGATATATAATGAATAATGAAATGAGATTTATATGGGAGCGGGGTCAAAAGACCTTTAAAGAGTGCTACGCGACGTCCCTTGTATTAAAAAATAAATGTAAAAGAGACGGACAACCTCTGAGAGTCCCCTAGTTTGGTAGTCCCCAAAAAAACTACGGAAACACTAGAATTTGCTGAGGAAAAGAGTTTAAAATTAGTATCACTCTATCAGGTAGTCTTTGATGAGGAAAGAATATTTTGACGAAAAGATATTAGGAAGCAAATAGTTAAATTTTGCATAAAGAGATCTTTTATGGATAATTGATGATTATTATAGCTCCAATGACTAATTTGTAACAAACAATAGACTTGAGGATGTGGCTGTAATGAGAAGTTTGTTGAGCATGTGTGATACATCCAATGTATCGAAATTTCTAATGCATCCCTCAGGTAGGCTATTATACCATTTAAGAGCACTCCCTGTAAAGGTTTGAGAGAATGCTCTACACAAAAGTTTATCATCATCGTCAAAACTCATCATAAAATTCTTAAATTGTTCCAGGTGGTTGTCCGGATCCTTACTTCTATCATACTTCCCAATTTTAGTACTGTCGAATCCTTTAGGCAGGTGTCCGAACAGTATTTTTAAAGACAGGGGAGACTGCCTCCAGTTCTTACTTCGACTGAAAACGGTGTCCTGATTAAGAGTTGCAAAAATACCTGGTTCGGACTGAAAAGCAAAAGGATCAACCAGCAACTGATCAATATGCTTATGTGATGACCTTCTGCCATGATATTTTTTGAGTCTCCCATAACGATCTCTTTTTCTTGACCGCCTATCATTTAACTTAGCCTTCTTTTTGTCCCTTCCCTCATCACTACTGGAAGATAATGATTCTCCCATCTCCGCCTCATTTGACGAACAACTAGAAGAGTCAGACTCCGAAGTCTCCACGCGCTTGGATTGATGTGTTTTCTTAGAACTTAAACGAGTTTTCGCTGAAGGGTCATTTCCGATAGTTTATGTAAACTCTATGAAATCCTTGTGTTTTGAATGGTGGCCTACGATGGAGCAGGCTCAGAGGGACTGACCAAAAGATAATAATAAAGTGTAATCTTAGTCTGATGAGCAGCAAACCCTCTCTGACATAGCCCTTCTTATCTTCTCTGCAAATTTATGCATTTAATTTTCTATCAAGGACACTATGTCAGGAAATTTTATATAATAGTTCTTGAACATAGTATAATGTGTATTATTCTGTGATAAGGCCTCCTCTTAACAATTCTGTAATTATGGCGAGAAAGCCATGCATACAATAAAGGGGGGGGTTCTTTTAGCTAGTAAACCTCCACTGACCGACCGCATGGATCAACTCAGGAAGACGTATGATAGATGCAAGGTTTGTACAGGTTTATCTAGTTTGTTTTTTCGATCTTCTTGCAGACTAACATGTTGACGGAAACCGAGAAAAGAGTTGGGAGTCTTTTGAAAAGCACCCATGGGTCGGATCGAATAATGATTGTGGTACAATGTCTTGTCAAGTACACAGACCATTATGGAAATTAAAGATGTTGTGCCCAAGTCGGAAATTGATGAATAATGATCGAATAATTCATTTTATGACAATTCAGGCGTTCGTAGTTTCAGGAGAGACATGTTGAGGTAAAGCAATACAGCTTCCTCAGTTTATTTTAGAACAGAAGATATCGTGTCTCAGAGATGCTAATGTAAGATAATCTGCACTCAACGCTGCCGTATATCTGCAATATCCTGTCCCAGAGGTTGAGATCTCCCCGTCTTCAGCACATCATGTATCTTACTTAGATCCGAGGTAGACCAGACAACACCCACTTTGTCCTCCTTAGTTAAAAGATCTAAAGATCTAAAAATTCAAACAACTTTAAAGATATAGTCTACAGATCTAATAAACTATTAGTCGAAAGATGTAATAAACTATTTAAAATATCTACTAGTTGAAAGATCTAATGATTTAAAGATTCCAAAAGCTTTATAAATATAGTTAAAAGACCTAATAAACTAATTAAAATATCTAAATAAAATTAGAATAAATACTAAAAAATATCAAAAATATTTTGTTTATGATATGCATATCTTAACTTATTTCATTCGACTAAATTAACGCACACAAATAATTATTCTATAAGCATATTTAAATATCTAATAAGGTTTTAAATGGACGAGACTCGGTCTGTCACGACGGGATTGTCGTCACAACAAGATTCTGTCACGGTGGGATTGTCTTAAAAATGTTAGGACGAGACATGAAGTCACGTTAGACACCCATAGTAGGAACATTACCTGCTAAAACTTAAGTATATGGAGTCGATTGTTGGAACCCAAGTACAAGGATGTTACCTGCTATAACTTAGGTGTAGGAAGTGCACCTACCAAACTTCTGAACATACTTTTATATTTCTGTATGAAATTGGGTTTCGATATTATAAGAAGAATCTAAAAACAAGAAACATCCTCAACTGTTAATTAAAATTTTGATATGAGAGTATATTTTAGAGTTTTCATGAATGGTACTTGTGAAACATGGGACATAGGTTGGTTCTACTGCTTTTCAGATTGTACATGCACTATGGATATCGGAATGACAGGTTCCACTACCATAAGCATAAAGATGGCAAGGTGTTAAAAGGTGAGAGTTGCTAATTAGTGAGTCTTAAGATAAGAAAGGTAAGAATTCCACTAAAATAAATATATTAAAAATCGCGAGTTCTCTTTGCGGGCTTGTATTATGTTTTGTGAAGCTATGTAACAACGTATTGTTGAGCAGTTGTGTTATTTATGTTATTAAGTTTTTTTATAATATTTATTCTATAAATTAAGTGGTGTGTGACCCGTGGATGTATGATATTTTCATGGGCATGCAAGATCAAAACAAATGATGGGTTGAGTGGGGTCACTATGACCAGAGGTGAAGTCATAAATCTGAACAAATTTATAAAACGTAATCTGAGGGCTTCAATTGAGAAAATTTACTCTTGGAACATAAGTAACGAAATCGACCAATCAGAGTATGAGACAAGAACGATTTTGGCAGAGTTCTAAGAAGTCATGCAAATAAGCTTGGAATTCGAATAATCCGAGGAGGCTCAGAAGGAAGAAAAAATTATTTCTATTTAATCAGTCATTGCTCAGACATCTTCACAAAGACTTGGGGGCTACTGATAAGGAAAAGAAAATATGGAGAATAATAAGCTTAATTATTATTAATATAAAGTCTAAATTAATGTATTTAGTGGCCAATGACTAAACTAATGCAAACATAAGGGTTGAGGGGGTAAAATATAATTCCCATAGAACTTTTTTACAAATAGTAAAAGGGTGAAGCTATTTCCCCATAGGATTTTTTATTTCCTCCATAATTTAAACTTTCTAAAACACTCGACACTTGTTTTTACAAGACTAACCTTACTTTACTTTCAAATTTAACATTAGATGTCATTAATCAAATAGAAAGTCTTATAGTAAAAAACACATCATTAACCCAACTTTAATCCAACTTATATGATTTTACCCTCTAAAATTAACCCTAAAACAAAAAACTTCAATTTTTATCGAAGATTAATCATGAAAAATCAAGAAACCCAAACTTTACCGAAGAACAACACTCAAGCAACGAACAAGGTAATTTAATCATGTTTTTACGTTTTATAATACCGTAACCTAAAAATACCACTTCGAAACTTTTGTTTTTGGAGCTAATTCCGATTTCTGCATTTCTGAGCGATAAGCAACTGATTCCGAGATAGTGTCTCGGAATCAGGTGCTTGTTATTTAAAAAAAACACCTGATTCTGAGATGGTATCTCAGAATCATGTGTCTTTTTTAAAAAAAATGTTTCTATTAAAAATGGTGGATTTTTATGGTTTTGGCTGTAAACGAAGCAACATGAACCGTAATGAAAAACCCTAATGAAAAACCCAAAATCGAACCAACATACATAGAAGATACAGAAGAAAAAAAATCAGATTAGAAGATAAGACATGAAATCGAAAATTAAAAAAACGAGATTAGAAGATACAGACCTGGTTATGATGTTTTAACATGAACTAAGTTCTTTACAAGCTCTTGCTCTTTCGGTTTAGTCGATCTACAAGAAGATGATTTTTTTGGATTGATTTCTGGGTTAGGTAAAAAGAGGGGAAAGGAAAGGTAGGAGTAATTTATATGCTGGAGAGTGCGGCTAGGGTTAAGTTAATGGGGTTAGGTTGGTTGATGGAAGATGGGAAAGTGGGAGTTAATGGGTTGAGGGAAGATGAGAGTTAATGTGTTCTTGAAAATGAAAGAAATAGAATAAATAGATAAAATATAAAAAAAAGGACAAATATGTTATTTCCTTTACGGAGGAAATAACAACATGAGTTTTTTTTTTGAATCATGAAAGAAATAACAAATCTTATGGGAGAAATAGGTTCACCCATAGTAAAATAGTGGGGTGATAATGTCTATTTAGTAATCTCAAATGTTTAAATTCATCACCTATTCCTTGTGCTATATAAATGACATTCTCTTTTTGCGGAATGAGCCAATGATTAATAAATAATTACAATAATTATTCTTTTTGTCTCTTTATTCTCTTACTAGAAGTTCATTATACGAACATTTCTTAGACAGACTCTTTCATACGAATATTTCCGCATCTGGATTTATAACTAAGAAATATATGATCTCATCAGATGTTAGGCTTCATTTTATAAGGGATCTTGTCAATGATGAAAGAAACTATTGACTTGAACCATTGAAATTGGAAGTTTTTACTCCATTAAAAGAAAAACTTAAAGTTTGCGAAAAGATAAACTGAAACTATCGCTTTCAATTTAATGAAAACAATATTAAGATTTGAATAACTCTTTCATCAGAAAAAAGTTTTAAAATATATAAATTAAAATTTAATTTGCTATGTTGATTCTATCTGTTTTTTTTCCTATTTATCTTTGTATCAAAAGCTGGATTTTTTTATTTATCTATTTAGCAACCAAATTTAGTTGCTAAAAAAAAAATCAAAAAAATTGTAACAAAAAAAACTCACTGTTATAAATCTGAAACCAACCATTCCTACTTGGTATGTATAAACTAAATATTATAACAAATTTATGTTACAGTAAAATCAGAAAATTACAAAAAAAAATTGGCAGCGGGCAGTGAATTGACACACCCTACTATAGTAGTATATAGGTTTATTAAAAGAAATACTTATCTAATAACAATACATTCTTGTCTATAATTATTTTTATCGACTTATGTGTTCACAGGAAGTTATATGTATTTATAAAAACCTCAATTCAATTACTTTGTCAAAAATAACGGTTTGATGATAAAGCGCTTGAATATCATGTTTATAATTATAGCACCAATATAATTATATAACAAATTTGGGTTTTAATATTGTTGAGATATTTGATCTTTTACCACTTCAGGAAGTTAGCAGCCTGAGGCTCAGAGACTTCCATCGGATGAGGCGGAGATTATTAGATGTTCCGTAGATGGTTAACCATCTTCTCTTTCTAAATAAATCTCTTTTTAAGTAAATCAAAACTTACACAAAAACAGTTTTAAAAATTGATAAATACAGAAAGTTTGTAACAATAATTGAGAGGATCGGCATTTTTTTAGAAAGAAGATTTTTGTTTAAAAATTTATATTCGTTTCTGAAACGACAAGTAAAAAGAAAAGGAGCAAACACATATATGAAATTTAAAAGAGAAATCCAAAAAGAATACCACAAAAAAACACTAATGAGTAATGATAGACCAGACCAAGTGATTAAAAAAGACAGAACAGATACATTGATCTTCAGTTCAGAAAACAATAAGCTTAACAGCATTAGAGTTCCAAAGCAGTTTTTTGCTTAACAGTTCAGTCAACAAGATCTTCGCAAAGAAAAGCACACAACCAAATAATCAAGGTACAATCGAATGAGAAACAAATCGAGTGAATTACCAAGAGGAGGCCGAGGCACAAGTAAAACTACAACACGAGACTAAATTTCTTCCTACCTCCGTACGTTGACTTATTCCGAATAATTATTCGAGCTTGTTTGTGTACCAGTAAACACCTTTCTTCTGCTCACCTTCATCTGCTTCTACATAAATACACTCTTTTGCTTCCCTATACATTGCCTTGAAAATATTAGTACCGTCGAATTGGTAGTACTCACCCAATATGGGCTTTATCGCTTTTGTCGCCTCCATTGCATGGTAATGCGGCATTGTTGAAAATAAATGATGAGCCACATGGGTATCTGTAATGTTATGGAAAATCTTGTTCAGAAATCCATAGTCTCGATCAACAGTTGCTAATGCCCCTCGAAACCAATCCCACTCTGAAGAATCATAATGAGGTAGCGAAGGATGGGTGTGTTGTAGATATGTGATGAGAACTAAGTATGCCTTAACAACAAGCAGAGGTCCACCGTATATGCATAAAACATGAACAAGTCCTTTAGCTACAGCGAGACGGAAAAGACCGTAAGAAACGGCAAGAATACCGACATCTGATAGGTAGATTTGTAGTCGTTCACGGTCTGAGTAGATAGGGCCATGAGGATCAAAGTGACAAGCGAAACGGTCATAAGGTCTGCCTGAGACATTGAATGCTAAATACAAAGGCCAGCCAAGAGTGAGTTGGATAGTGAAAACAGCGACTCGGCCTAATGGGTTATTTAGGTATTTGGCATACCATTTCATTTGGAACTTCTGTTTTGGGACAAATACTTCATCGCGCTCGAGTGAACCTGTGTTGGAGTGATGACGGCGATGACTGTATTTCCATGAAAAGTACGGGATGAGGAGGAAAGAATGGAAGATAAGGCCAACAGTGTCATCCAGCCATTGATAATCACTGAAGGCGTGGTGGCCACACTCGTGAGCTATGACCCAAACTCCGGTTAGGACACAACCCTGAATGTAACCATAAACTGGCCAGGCTAGGTAAGATAGAGGGGAGGGAAGCTGGTGGATATTGGTGGTTGCAATGTAATAAAGGAATGAAGCTACTATGATATCGTAAAGAAGGTAAGAGAATGAGTGGATAACCGAGCGCTGGAAGCAGTGAGGTGGGATTGCTTTCTTAGCGTGAACGGTGGTTTCGAGTGTGGAACACGCTTTAAGATATTGGTTTCTTGTTTCTTTGTGGTAGGAGGAACGCTCATACGTCCACCGGCTCCCATTGTTTTGGTGCTGCAAAGGAGAAAAGGCAAATTTCAATTAGTTTCTAGTGTAATATTTTAAATAGCAAATTTATCTCTAGCTACTACATTTGCTATGAGAAAACAGTGAAATAAACACAAGAGAATGTGGATCCCCAGCGTGTAAATTTCAAAGGGCCAATGTAACAGTACTATCATACTGTTGGGGCAGGATTTTAGAAAAAATAACTCAAAACAAGAACTAAAAGTTGAAAAAACTTCAATTCTCGCAATACTCCAGGGAAACTTGAACAGAAAAAAGGCACCAACAAACAGGCATTTAAGAGTTTATGAATTATGAAGTCAGTAGAACTCGGTGGTAACATAAAAATAATAATAAAGAGACATTATTTCAAACAAAAAGTACAGCACTAAAAGAGTGTTTTATCTCCAAAAGATGGGGATAAACTGATAACAAGCTACGCTAGAAAGTCAAAAGTTTCTTAGTGGGCCAGTTACATAAAACCTTGATGCAGATTCAGGAAAAAAGTATAACACAAAGTCTTGCAAATTTTTTCTTCAATCATAATTAGAGTATAAAGTTATAACTTAACTAAGAACCAAAGGCAAATACATGATTGTGGTTGTCCATTACTAAAGGCAATGTTTATGGGATAGGTAAGAAGACTTAGGTGGAACATTACTACACATTTTGAAACATTTTAGAAGCATAAAAATAAAAATAAAAACTCATATTTATTTGTCAAATTCTAAAAGAAAGCTCTTTCTCTTACGATATCAAATTCTTCACCACTAATTTTGGAAGATCCAATTTTCGCTAGAAGTTCTAAAGACAAAGTCACAAAAATGGTAAAGAATCAAAATGAAATACCAAGTTCAGATTCACTGATGTGATCCTGAATAAAGACAGAAAAAGACATACAAAACTAAAGGCCACACCTTTAA